>CM038716.1:11702773-11877773 GCA_021613375.1 Megaleporinus macrocephalus
AATTCTTCAGATTATTATTGGATGCTTATCATGACTCATGGATTAACACATGATAATTAAGTCATGGCCACACTGTATTAAGATGTGGGAACAAGATAATTAAGTCATAACAATATAACATAACATATCTCATTCTCCCTCGTGACCATGCATAGGGGCCCGTTTTTAATAAAGGAGGGACGTCACCACTGGGGAAGACACCACCTAGTGTCTTCTGCTCTGTATTGCATGTCATCACTCAGTGCTGCATCGCCAACAGGTTACATTCCCGACACGGGACCCCCAGTGACACGCGCATGCTCATGCATTTTAATGTGTTCGCGCTGCGTAGCGGCAGCCGTGGTGTGAATAGCTCTTTTCTGATTCAGGTCCGTCTCGGGACAAGCGGGGGTCAGTGCGTGTGTGTGTGGGGGGGGGGGCGTGACTAATGCGTAATCATGGCCTACGCAGGGAACGCTTCCACTCCACGCTGCCGCCGCAGCTCGCAAACACGTCTCCGGAAGTTTCCCCTCGTTTAAAAGGGTTGTGCACTTTTGTTTTCTTTGTCTTAGACAAGGACAAATGAACTCGTCCCACGGTAGATTGCTTTAAGACGGGATTCGCTGTGACACAAAGCAATTTTCCATTAAAGCCTCGCACACTCACACACAAGCGCACGCACACAATCACTCCCAACCGTGTTAGAAGAGTGAGGAGGGGAGAATCCGCTGCACATGCTGCTGCACTCGTTTAACGTTTCTCTATTTATGCCACCGCGAATGCGCCAAATCGCACGAGTCTAGTGGCCTTAAATCACTGGTTTAACGACGTTTTGATTGACCCCCCTCGCATCAGAAATTATACAGAGTGAAGATATAGCAATTATTATTGTTCTTTTTACCCCCCTCCCTCCCTCCCTCCCTCCCTCCCTCGTCTGGCACGGCCATGTGTAATTAGCCTGCTTAATAAGCCGTACTGTTTTCCAACCGCAGCAACTCGCGCTCGGAGAACAGCGAGAGGACGCCGTTTGAAGCCGTCGGCGCTAAAGTGTAGATGATGAAGGGAAACCTTGTCTCCCTAAATCCGCTCGGGCCTGCGGTTTGGGATGCTACGGCTGTGGACGAGGTCAACGGTCCCATTTCAGACTGTCTGTAATAACTGTGTATAGTTATACATGGATTAGAGTTGGAGTTTGGAGGCTGTAGGGTCAATGAAAGCATGTTTGGGTGTGTATAAAAATGAATAGGACGCTATGGGAGGAACGAGGGATGAATGAACAACAAATAGAGGAGTGCGGGTCAGTATGTCTGTGGATTAGAGTTTGGATGAAAGTTATAATGTTTGGGTGTAAATGCAAATGAATGGGACCCTAGGGGAGGAACGAGGGATGAATAAACGACAAATAGAGGAGTGCAGGTCAGTATGTCTGTGGATTAGAGTTTGGAGGCTGTAGGGTCAATGAAAGCATAATGGTTGGGTGTGAATTAAAATGAATGTGACCCTATGGGAGGAACGAGGGATGAATAAACGACAAATAGAGGAGTGTGGATCAGTATGTCTGTGGATTAGAGTTTGGAGGCTGTAGAGTCAATGACAGCTTAATGTTAGGGTGTGACCTAAAATGAATGGGATACTATGGGAGGAACGAGGTATGAATAAACGATAAATAGAAGAGTGCGGGTCAGTATGTCTGTGGATTAGAGTTTGGAGGCTGTAGGGTCAATGAAAGCATGTTTGGGTGTGAATGAAAATGAATGGGATCCTATGGGAGAAACGAGGGATGAATAAACGACAAATAGAGGAGTGCAGGTCAGTGTATCTGTGGATTAGAGTTTATGGATCTGCTCTGAGTAAGTAAAGGCAGTTTGGAGGCTGTAGGTTAAACAAAACCATGATGTTCGGAGGTGTCCAAAAATGAATGGGACTCTATGGGGAAAAAAAGAGAGATGGAATAAAAATGACAAACAGACGAGTGCGGGTTGAACCAACACTGCAGTCGTGGTCGGGGGTCCGCCCTGAGTCAGTGTATATGAAACAGTGTCTGTGGGTGGAGCAGAAGTTTAGTAGATTGGCGAACACTTTTCCATCCTATTCATTCTCTATGGGAGAAAATTACGGAAATAATCTGTCGTTTTCTGGAATCCATGCATCCAAACAAAAAGCTGTACCCAAGCCCCAATCTGGAGTCGGAACATTGTTGATATTTCGTGCTTTGCAATGCTGAACCATAACTATGCTAGTACAGCTTATGTAATTACACTAGAGTATCTAAATAGTTATAGGGTGATTCTTCAATTAGGGGAATTTTTACGTCCCTAGTTTATAAATTTGTGTTAAAATGACTTTAATACAAAACACCAAAATAATTATGATTTCCATTTTTTTATAATGACTTTAACATCAGTATTTTGCTACTTTGTCCTTGTCCCCAGACTTCAATACTTCTGGGCCCCAAAAAAATGCTAAAAAGCTATTTATTAACAACTAAATATTACATTTACACATTATTTATTTATTTACAACTAAACATTACATTTACACATTGTTTATTTATTTACAATTAAGCATTACATTTACACATTATTTATTTATTTACAATTAAGCATTACATTTACACATTATTCATTTATTTACAATTAAGCATTACATTTACACATTATTTATTTATTTATAACTAAACATTACATTTACACATTATTTATATATTTACAACTAAACATTACATTTACATATTATTTATTTATTTACAATTAAGCATTACATTTACACATTATTTATTTATTCATAACTAAACATTACATTTACACATTATTCATTTATTTATAACTAAACATTACATTTACACATTATTTATATATTTATTTATAACTAAACATTACATTTAAACATTATTTATATATTTATAACTAAACATTACATTTACACATTATTTATTTATTTACAATTAAGCATTACATTTACACATTATTCATTTATTTACAATCAAGCATTACATTTACACATTATTTATTTATTTATTTATAACTAAACATTACATTTACACATTATTTATATATTTATAACTAAACATTACATTTACACATTATTTATTTATTTACAATTAAGCATTACATTTACACATTATTTATTTATTTATTTATAACTAAACATTACATTTACACATTATTTATATATTTATAACTAAACATTACATGTACACATTATTTATTTATTTACAATTAAGCATTACATTTACACATTATTCATTTATTTACAATCAAGCATTACATTTACACATTATTTATTTATTTATTTATAACTAAACATTACATTTACACATTATTTATATATTTATAACTAAACATTACATTTACACATTATTTATTTATTTATAACTAAACATTACATTTACACATTATTTATTTATTTATTTATAACTAAACATTACATTTACACATTATTTTTTTATTTACAATCAAACGTTACATTTACATATTATGTATTTATTTACAACTAAACATTAAATTTACACATTATTTAATTATTTATAACTAAACATTACATTTACACATTAAATTTTTATTTACAACCAAACGTTACATTTACATATTTATTTATTCACAACTAAACATTACATTTACAAATTGTTTATTTATAACTAAACATTACATTTACACATTATTTATTTACTTATAACTAAACATTACATTTACACATTAAATTTTTATTTACAACCAAACGTTACATTTACATATTTATTTATTCACAACTAAACATTACATTTACAAATTGTTTATTTATAACTAAACATTACATTTACACATTATTTATTTACTTATAACTAAACATTACATTTACACATTAAATTTTTATTTACAACCAAACGTTACATTTACATATTTATTTATTCACAACTAAACATTACATTTACAATTTTTTTATTTATAACTAAACATTACATTTACACATTATTTATTTATTTATAACTAAACATTACATTTACACATTATTTATTTATTTACAACTAAACATTATATTTACACATTATTTATTTATTTATTTATTTATTTACAACTAAACATTACATTTACACATTATTTATTTATTTACAACTAATTACTACATTTACACGTTATTTATTTATTTATGTGGATTTAAAGTGCAGCTTGTACTAGCTGTTAACTAGCTTTAGCAAATCCATGGCTTAGCTAGCTTTTTTCTTAAAAGTGAAAATTGTCATTACCGCAACACGCCATTACCAACACATAATCTGTTGAGATGATAATGACGTTCAAATTATTTAGAAATTAATAAAAGCTGGAACCAGACTAAAAAAATTAAATTAAAAAACTTTTAATGAGATTAATGAAGAGCGACTGCTTGAAAAGTGGACTGAGGTGATTCATCTTCGTTAGCCTCGTTTAAAAGCTTGTGAGATGTGATGATAACTTTTTCTTGAACCCTTTCTTGGTTCAAGGTCTAAATATTTCATATCCCTGTCTTAGTGAGGAGCTTCTTGGTATCTAGACATGCTTCCAGACTTACAGTGGAAGGACTGACATAGAATATGGGCTCCTAACAACCACCTGGAACTCCTGGTAGTCCCACAAACACTGCCCCCCAATCATATAAACAGGACCTAAAGCTTCCAAGAGGGAGGAAAACATCGAGAGCCTCTCTTGCTTCAGCTCTAAGAACATATACATTGTTTCTGTCCATCCTTCCACTGTGAGAAGACACCTCAGTGCTATGGGTCTGAAAGGCTGTGCAGATGTTTGAGAAGCTCCACACTGAGGAAAGGAGATACAGACACAGCTTCAAAATCTGCTGAGAAACTTGAGGAACGAGGTGCTTGGCAGACGCTGGTGGTGGATGGAGGTGGCCGAGGCGTGGATGGATGCGTCACAGCCCCCTCCTGACGTCTCCTGGTCAATCATTGGAAGTAGCCCGGTGACATCTGGTCAACACCGGCGACACGTCTCAACCTGGAGAGCGCAAGAGCTTCGAGAGAACCCTCGATAATGAAATCAAGGATTGCTCATCTCATACACACCTATACACACTCGCACACAAGCAATCACAGCCCTGATTCATTCCGGGCAACACCTGCCGCGGCTGATGAGCGTCGCCGTGGCTCATTCTCCGCCGCCTCATTATCATACACTACAGAGGAGCATTTCATTAACCTCCACTGATCTCCACACACTCCATCAGCTGCACACACACACACGCTGGCGCTCACTCACGCATGCCGTTATTCAATCACGTAGCGCAGTGGGGCAGTGAGGGGTTCTGACGCTTGTAAGCAATCACTGCGTCTTCTTTGGCTGCATGCAACGTTGCAGGAGAGCTCAACATGCTTCGAGGAGGACTGACCGCTGGAGCTGCCCATCTGATTTAAGACACTTGCCTGCATGCCCTAGGAGCTTCCGTGCTTTGGGATGCATGGAAGGAAAGCATCAAGATGTGTGTAGAACCCTGGAACTCATTTGGTGAGGTGAACTTCTACTCGCTGTTCCTCTTTAAACCTCGACTAGACAATTTCCATTAGGCAAACCTGGTACCTGGTACTTCTTTCTAATCAATCGGTAGTCTGAAGCATTTGGAATCAGCTCAGCCTGCTTGGAACTGTGATGGTCCTAGGTACCAAGACAATTCAGACATGTAGACGATCAGCTCAGGTTGCTTGGAACTTGAGCAGCTAAGCTGGGGTGTATGGAAGGCAAGCATCAAAACTCTTGTGGAACCTTGGAACTCGGGTGGTGAGGAGAATTTCTACTCGCCGTTCCTCTTCATCTTCAAACCTTTAAATCTTTTCCGGTACATCTTCTCGACTCGACTCTGCAGTCACCTTTTTGGTTTTTCCATTAGGCAAACCTGGTACCTGGTACTTCTTTCTAATCAATTGGTAGTCTGAACCATTTGGAATCAGCTCTGGTTGTTCGGAACTTTGGTGGTCTCATGTACCAAGACAATTCAGACATGTAGATTGCTTGAAACATGACCAGCTAAGCTTGGATGCATGAAAGGCAAGCATCAAGACTCAGGTGGCGAGGAGAACTTCTACTCGCTGTTCCTCTTCATCTTCAAACCAGAGACCCATCTCTTTCTAAAGCAAGGCTTCTCCACTATATCTTGTCGGTTCGACTCGACTCTGCACAATTGGAATCAGCTCAGCTTGCTTGGAACTTTGGTGGTCCCATGTACCGAGACAATTCAGACATCTAGGTCATCAGTTCAGCTTGCTTGGAACTTGACCAGCTGAGGTGGGATGCATGGAAGGCAAGCATCAAGACGTGCGTGGAACCATGGAACTCAGGTGGTGAGGAGAACTTCTACTCGCTGTTCCTCTTCATCTTAAAACCCTCAAATCTTTTCCAGTACATCTTCCCAGGTACTGAGACAATTCAGACATCTAGGCGATCAGCTCAGACTGCATGGAACTTGACCAGCTGAGTAGGGATGCATGGAAGACAAGCATCAAGACTCTTGTGGAAGCCTGGATCTCAGGTGGTGAGGAGAACTTCTACACGCTGTTCTTCTTCATATTCAAACAGCAACCAGAGACCCATCTTTGTGTGAAGCAAGGCTTCTCCGCTACATCTTGTCAGTTAGACTCGACTCTGCATTAAACTTTTTGAGCTTTCCATTAGGCAAACCTGGAACCTGGTACTTCTTTCTAATCAATCGGTAGTCTGAACCATTTGGTATCAGTTCAGCTTGCTTGGAATTTTAGTGGTCCCATGTACCCAGCCAATTCAGATATGTAGATGATCAGCTCAGCTTGCTTGGAACTTGAGCAGCTAAGCTGGGATGCATGGGAGGCAAGCATCAAGACGCGTGTGGAACCCTGAATCTCAGGTCAACTTTATTGGCTCTTCTTCAAAGAGCAACCTGGGATCCACCTCTTTGTGAAGCAAAGCTTTTCCATCACATCTTATTGGCCCAACTCAACTCCACAATCACCTTTTGGGGTTTTCCGGCTGCCAGCAGGGGGATTGGTCATCACAGGGGACTGAGTCCCAAAACTCAATTCCCAGAATCCCCAGCGGTGATCAGCGCCAACCTGCATCCCCTGTGCAGCTCACTATAAAACCTAGCTTGGAGCTTTGCTTTCTGTCACACCTTTGTAGAGGGGTGACCGGTACCAGGTGGGTATTTAGGAGAAGAAAAAGGAAAAAGATAACAAAACAAAAAGAGAAGAGGAAAAGAAGTGAGAAGAGTAATCCAGAAAGTAAAGAAAGAAAGTGAGGGCTGAACGGTTATGAGTTTGCCCAGCCCGTTTTGAGTTCATTTGATTTTCAGTTATTACTTTGAGAGCCGTCTTTTGTTTGTATACATCAAGAACTTTAGTGGTAACTCACCCATTCTCTGGTCCTCCATTGGAGTAGTGGTAAGGCGTTGGTCTGCCGACCTCAGGGTCAGGAGTTTGAATCCCACATGGCCTACTCCTCTCCACAGTACAACAACTATACCACAATACACTCACAAACAATTATATTAAAATAAATAAATAAGTAAAAGAAAAATTCAACTTCTTCTCTGAATTTGGATCCACCAGCCTCCCCACCTGTAACATTCCCATTAGGCAAACCTGGTACCTGGTACTTCTTTCCAATCAATCGGTAATCTGAACCATTTGGTATCAACTCAGCTTGCTTGAAACTTGACCTACTTCCTTCAGGAGGTTCCAAGCAAGCTGAGCTGATACCACAAATTGATGTAAGAAAAGCTGATTGATCAGAACTACTGATTGATCACAAAGATCAGGTTACTGTTCCCTCTTCTTTTTTTTGCCATTGGACATGAGGCTCTTCTGAACTTGGCATGCACTGTTTTCATGTGATGTACCCTCCTGCATCACCTTTGAGTGAGCTGAGGTGTTCCATTGCTGGAACTCTGATGTAGAAGTTTTTATCTCCTTTTCTCAGTGAGGAGCTTCTACACATGCTTTCAGACCCATAGCATTGAGTCGTCTTCTCACGGTGGAAGGACTGACATATGGGGCTCCTAGCAACCACCTGGAAATCCTGGTAGATCCACCAACACGGACCCATTGGATAAACAACACTTTGATCTTTGAGAAAGAGCAGAACATCAAGCTCCACCTTTAGATCTGAGAACATCCACCGGTGTTTCTGTCCATCCTTCCCCCTGAGAAATGGAGATACAGACATATCAAACAAAGAAGTTTGCCTGCCTCTTCTGGATAGAACTTGTTTTCTTCATGTCATGATAATCTCACACAGTGTTGCTAGACTGTGGGGTAGCCATGGTGGCAGGTAGCTGCTGATGCTCCTCTTCAGGACCTCGACTAATGTTCTGAGCACCTGCAGAGGTCACTGAGTTCGAGGTCAAATAGAATACTGGTACGTTCAGATACCTTGGTGAGCCAGGCCTCCAGATCTTGGTTGGTTTCCTGAATGGAAAGCTTCTCTCGAGGCTCTTGACTGGCTGCTCTGTGATGGACGGGATGAGGATGGTGGTGCCAGCTTCCCCCACTTCAACCTTAGAGATCTTATTGTGTTATTGACCACTTCAGGCTCTTGATTAGGACCACCAGAGAGCAGATACTATTAGGGAGGTGGGTCATTCTCAGCACTGCAGTGATGCTGATATGTTGGTGGTGTGTTAGAGAGTGTGTTGTGCTGGTGTGAGTGGATCAGACACAGCAGTGCTGCTGCTGGAGTGTTCAAACACTGTGTCCACTCACTGTCCACTCTATTAGACACTCCTACTCCTTGCTGGTCCACCTTGTAGATGTAAAGTCGTGTAGAGACAGTAGCTCATCTGCTGCTGCACAGTTTGTGTTCCTCTAGTTCTTCATCAGTGGACACAGGACGCCGCCCACAGGACACTGCTGTCTGGATAGTTTTGGTTGGTGGACGATTCTCAGTCCAGCAGTGAAACTGAGGTGTTTAAACACTCCAGTACAGCACACTAACGCACCACCACCATGTCATTGTCACCTAATGGTACCTTCTCTGTGGAGGTCCTGACCATTGAGGAACAGGATAAGAAAGTATACAGAGAATCAGATGAACTACAGTCTGTAAGGGAAGCTCCTATATGATCAGTGAAGCTGATAATGATAGAAAGTGAGTGTAGATACAAGGAGGTGGTTTAAATGTTTATTTAACCCTTTCCAAGCTTCTCCTTGTGGAAACAACCCAGTATTATTATCAGTTCTCATCTAATACCTGCTTTGACTGCTCAGTACTTCATTAAGATAAATCAAGATTTGCTGCTGAAGGAACTCAACACATTCATACAATGTCTGGGGCGTCCAGGAGAAATCTGGAACCTAACTTTGTTCTTCAAACTGGGGCTCAAGATCTGATCTACTTCTCTCACAATAACATATTCATGATACTTTGTATTGAATATATGATTATTTACATCTGTTCTAATCAGATCTTGGGGTGAAGATACACTTATTGATAAGATAAAGACGTTTAGATAACCCATTTCATTTACTATCTTATACCTTTCTTATAACTATATCAGGCTGTATATTCACCTCAACGTCAAGCAGGTCTTATAGATATGAATCCCATCAACCATCTGGTACCTGTCACTGCCAGAGTGGCTCGGTTAGGAACTCTAGAGGGGAGCGTTTCACACCAAACCACTCTGAATGATTGTGTTTACATCCTAATGATTTAATTATGCAGAAATGGAGAAAATCAGGGGATATCCTCGCTCACAGCTCAACACGGTCTGAAGCAAGTGTGCGATGACTAAAGCGTGCTAATTGGTGTGGTGTACACCTCCATTAATTGATAGCTACACTAGTTTCTCTGATTGACTATATTTGTGGGATTGTGTATGTTAGATCTTTAATGAATGCAACCTGCTTGTATTGATTGCATCTGATCTGTCATGATAAACAACAAGCAGAACACTCATAATCCTGTTCCCGGAGATTGAAACGTCATACATAATGTGTTGAGTCAGAGACCTCACACTGGAAACCCTCCTGTAGCTCCATAGATCCATCACTGTGATAAAATCTCACTCAGAGTGGTCTGATCTACTCAATCAATCAATCAACCAGTAAGTCAGCCTGCCTGTCTGACTACATAACTATCTATCAGTTATTTTATTTATTAATGAGTTATCAATCACTTAATGAATCAATCAACCAATCAGTCAGTCAGTAAATTTATTTATCTATCTATTTTGAGTCAATGAATGAGTTATATATCAATGAATGAACGAACAAATAAATCAATCACTCAGTCGATTAATCAGTAAGTGTATCTGTATGTCTATTATGTATCAGTAAGTGATTTATCTATTAAACAGTTCAATGAGTCTCTCAATCAATTTTTGATGTATCATCTATCTATCTAGACTGCTCTATTAATCTATCAATCAGTCAGACTGTAAAATAATGTGTGAATCAAGTTATTTATATATGAAACAGATATCAATCAACTATTCAATCAGTCGGTTAATCAGTCCATCTAATCATATAACGAATGTTTTTATCAATCAACCAGCACGTCTGTCTAATATGTATCAATCAGTGATTGATCTGTTAATCAGTTATGAATAAATGAATCAGTTATCTATCTATCTATCTATCTATCTATCTATCTATCTATCTATCTATCTATCTATCTATCTATCTATCTATCTATCTATCTATCTATCTATCTAGCCAATATGGTTTGTCAATCAATCCATTGGTCAATGGATTAATCAGTCTGTCAATATACCTATATAAATATCTGTGCAACAATAAGTCGATCAGTAAGTTATTTCTATATCAAATATCAATTAATTAATCAGGCAATCAAGCAATTAATCAAATAGTCAGTTAGCAGTTTGCCTGGCTTCCTTTCTATGTATCTGTCTATCAATTAGTTATTTATCTATTAATTAGTTATCAACCAACCTATCTATTTATCTATCTGTCCAACAATGACTCTATTGGTTATCAATGAATGAATCAATCACTCTATCTATCTAGACGGGTCTATTTATCTATCAATCAGTCAGTCTGTCTGTCCAACAATGTGTGAATCAAAAAGTTATTTATACATAAAACAGATGTCAATTGATCAACTAATCAATCAGTCGGTTAATCAGTCAGTCTGTTTTTATCAATCAACCAGTATGTCTGTCTATTATGTATCAATCAGTGATTGATCTATTAATCAGTTATCGATCTATCAATCAATCTATCAGTGAGTCTCTGAATAAATTATTAATATATCAATCTGTCAATCAAACAACCAACCAATCAATCATAGTCAGCCTTTCTGCCTATGTATCTGTTTATCAGTTATCCACCTATCTATCTATCTATCTATCTATCTATCTATCTATCTATCTATCTATCTATCTATTTATTTTGACTGGTGTGTCAATCAATCGATCAGTCATTCTGTCTTTTTGTCAATCTCCACTCTTTGGAACTATCTGTCCAACAATGTGTCTTTCAATTAGTTATTCATCAATTAATGAATGAATCAATCAGTAGTCAGTGTGTCTGTCTATTTGTCTATCTGGCTAATAATTAGTTATTAATCAAACAGCCTTACTTTACCTACTTTTGGGAATATTTAGAAATCGGAGGTGAGATCTGCTGAAGTCCTGCTCTTGAGGAGGGGAGGCGTCTCTGCAGACCTTATTAAAACACCTCGTTTACACGTGCGGTAAGAGTGAACGAAGCATGAGAAGTTCAGAAAAACATAAAAACTACATAACAGTCAGGAGTCAGGAGTAGAGCAGACCTCCGCTCCTCTCTCAGAACCCAACCGAAGGTGTCTGGCGTTCCTGGCCGAACTGCAGTTCCTTTCATTTTGAAGTAAAGCAGCGAAAAAAAGAAATCTATGGCTCCGATAATGTTATTGAAAGTAACAAGGCCTGTGGGACCCGAAGGTGCTGCGGTAATGCTTCCCGAGGTCCGATTTTTCACCGGACATGAATAATTTACCCGATTCAATTACACTGTGTTGTGGGGCGTGTACGGCAGCGGGCCGACGAGGCTTCTATACGCTGAGTTTTAGCTGAACTCTCCGGCAAGAGGCCCTTAATTATTTACATTTACATTACAAGGGAAAATAAGGAAAGGAGGAAAGATTTATAGCAGCCAACTCCAGCGGAGCTCTGCTGTCGAAGCGTCTGCAAGCTTGGGCGTTAGTTAGCAGGGCGCGGCGGAGCACCTGTTTGTACTGGTTAATGCAGGTGGCCTTCGGCGACGGTAAATCTGGATCTCTGGGCTTCCGAGACGCGGGAATAATAACGGTGCTCGCCAGAGCTCAGGTGCTGAAGTTGAGTTGAAAATACAGCAGCAGCGATGAAACAGGAGTGATTAAAAACCCTCCCTGTCAGCACATCAGCCCCATTAGGCAGCGCGGCGGTGATGAGATCGGAATCGGGAATGGCTGCCACTGGCACTGCGAGGCGTTAGAACAGCAACAAAGGAGCAACAAAGCCTACACGGCCTAAACCGCAGGAACACGCAGACTCACGTTTCGCTTTATTAATAAAGTCAGATGCAGCTGCGCGGCTGATTTGCTGATTCTAGCGTTCGGCCTGTGCTGCTTATTTCATATATTAATATTTATCACCGCTCCGTATCTTCCAGTTACCAGATCAGATCAGATCAGAACAGAACAGCAGGAGATAAAAACACTGTCTGCTCTCAGCATCCTCAGAGCACAACTCTCTGTTAGATATAGATAGATAGAGTGTCTCTATCTATCTATCTATCTATCTATCTATCTATCTATCTATCTATCTATCTATCGCATTGTCAATCGATCCATCAATTAATAAACCAATTAGTGTGTATCTTATGGTCTATCAATCAATCAATCAATCCATCAATCAATGTCTGTCTATCTATCTATCTATCTATCTATCTGATTGTCAATCAATCAATCATTTTCTAAATTAAAGAATAAATTATGAACTTCTGTATTTTATAAATGAGTAAAGTAGAGCTTAATCATAAACTCAGGTACTGTAAGTCACTGGTGAGTAATGAGAGTATCTCTGCTCAGGGTCGCATCCTCACTTCAGAAACCAGGAAACAGTGAAACAGAGAAACACTGAAACAGTGAAACACTCAAACACTGAAACACCCAAACACTGAAACAGTGAAACACTCAAACACTGAAACACCCACACACCGAAACACTCAAACACTCAAACACTCAAACACTCAAACATTCAAACACTCAAACACTCAAACAATGAAACAGTGAAACAACCAAACACTCAAACACTCAAACACTTAAACACTCAAACCTTCAAACCCTCAAACACTCAAACACTCAAACACTGAAACAATGAAACACTAAAACAATGAAACAGTGGAACACTCAAACAATGAAACAGTGAAACAACCAAACACTCAAACACCCAAACACTGAAACAATGAAACACTCAAACACTCAAACAATGAAACACTCAAACACCCAAACACTGAAACAATGAAACACTCAAACACTGAAACACCCAAACACTCAAACAATGAAACACTCAAACACTCAAACAATGAAACACTCAAACACTCAAACAATGAAACACTCAAACACACACTCAAACACTGAAACAATGAAACACTGAAACAATGAAACACCCAAACACTGAAACACTAAAACAATGAAACAATGAAACACTGAAACACTCAAACACTGAAACAATTAAACAATGAAACACTGAAACAATGAAACACTCAAACACTGAATCACTGAAACACTGAAACACTGAAACACTGAAACACTCAAACACTGAAACACTGAAACACTGAAACACTCAAACAATGAAACACTCAAACACTCAAATACTCAAACACTGAAACAATGAAACACTCAAACACTGAAACAATGAAACACTCAAACACTGAAACAATGAAACACTCAAACACTCAAATACTCAAACACTGAAACAATGAAACACTGAAACAATGAAACACTCAAACACTCAAACACTGAATCACTCAAACACTGAAACACTGAAACACTGAATCACTCAAACACTGAAACACTGAAACACTGAAACACTCAAACACTGAAACAATGAAACACTCAAACACTGAAACAATTAAACACTCAAACACTCAAACACTCAAATACTCAAACACTGAAACAATGAAACACTCAAACACTCAAACACTCAAATACTCAAACACTGAAACAATGAAACACTCAAACACCCAAACACTGAAACAATGAAACACTCAAACACTGAAACAATGAAACACTCAAACACTGAAACAATGAAACACTCAAACACTCAAATACTCAAACACTGAAACAATGAAACACTCAAACACTGAAACAATGAAACACTCAAACACTGAAACAATGAAACACTCAAACACTGAACCACTCAAACACTGAAACAATGAATCACTTAAACACTCAAACACTGAAACAATGAAACACTGAAACACTCAAACAATGAAACACTGAAACAATGAAACACACAAACATTCAAACACTGAAAAAACATTATTTATCAGACGAGTGATGTGACATCAAAGCTGTGTTGTTGACAGAGGTTACATCAGACAGGAGATTAGCTCTCACTGCGTACTGACGCTGATCAGCTCACAGAGTACATAACCCACCAGACTCATCAGTAACACATACACAGACTCAGAAACCAGATAAAAATTATTAAAAATACTGAAAACCATTAAAATATTATAATTAATATAATAATTAAAATATACAAATATTTCTCATTAATAACTGCCTTATCATTAAACCAACAAACACATTCAGGTCATAAACTGTAGAGAAAGGACCCCCACAGGACCACCGCAGAGCAGCTACTATTTCTGTGCACTGCATAGTGTGTGTTGTGCTGGTGTGAGTGGATCAGACACAGCAGTGCTGCTACTGAGCAACGGGATAGCACCTCAGTTTTACTGCTGGACTGAGAATCGTCCACCAACCAAAACTATCCAGAAAACAGTGTCCTGTGGGCGGCGTCCTGTGACCTCTGATGAAGGACTGGTGGTGTGACATTGCTTACACAACACAGCTTACTGGATACTGCCAACAGGACGTGGCTCACGGGACACCACACACAGGACACCACTCGCAGGACGCCACTCACAGGAAGCCACACGCAGGACGCTGCCCACAGGATTCTGCCCAAAGGATTTTGCTCACAGGACGCTGCCCACAGGACGCTGCCCACAGAATGATGCTCACAGGACACTGCCCACAGGATGCTGCTCACAGGACACTGCCCACAGGACACTGCCCACAGGACACTGCTCACAGGACACTGCCCACAGGACACTGCCCACAGGACGCTGCCCACTGGATGCTGCCCACAGGACACTGCCCACAGGATGCTGCTCACAGGACACTGCTCACAGCATACTGCTCACAGGACACTGCTCACAGGACACTGCCCACAGGACACTGCTCACAGGACACTGCCCACAGGACACTGCCCACTGGATGCTGCCAACAGGACACTACTCAAAAGATGCTGCCCACAGGACACTGCTCACAGGACACTGTCCACAGGACACTGCTCAAAGGACGCTGCCCACAGGACACTGTTGGTTTGATGTTGTTGGTTGGTGGACGATTCTCAGTGTGACTGCAGTGCTAAGAATGACCCACCTCCCTAATAATACCTGCTCTGTGGTGGTCCTGTGGGGGTCCTGTCTTCTAAAGAACAGGGTAACAAAGTAGAATCAGACTGAGCTCGGTGCTGATCGGCTGTTTAATATCATTAGGCGAGAGTGTAAACGCAGAGACTCTCCGAGTTCTGCTGTGATCCACACCCGAGCGCGTTCCCCTCACACTGAGCCGGAGCGCTCACTGAGCTGTGCATTAAGCTGATTTGAGGCGCGTGGGAGTGTTTTTCTTGCCTCGTGCTTCTCAGAATGGGACTAGAATTTAATAATCGTCAGCTATCGCTAGGAATGAGTAGATGGCACTGTTAAATCATAAATGCGTCTGTCCGCGATGAGACATCCAGAAAGTGCCGGCGTTCCGGCGTTCCGGTGTTTCGGCGCTCCTCCAAGGGTTAAGCACTCTGCCGCTTCCCCAGGCTGCCGCTATCTTTGTCTCTTTTCTCTCGGACTCGGCCGAGTATACGGGCAGGCATATTTAATTTAGTCCCGTCTAAGTGCACTCAGTGCGCCGGGGCCGCTAATGCGCGTTAGCGTATGCAGGAGTGTTTGGCTGATGTAAATTGAGTAAGAGGACCTGTGACCGAACTCCAATCACCCCGTAATGAAATGCATGTTATATGTGTGTTTCACATACGCTCACTGCACTGCTGCACTTTCAGCGGGTAACACAGAAACCAGTACAGCCAGTTCTGCACATCAGCGTCTGAGATTTTTCATCTGCACGTGCTTTTATACCCTCAGTATCTTTCAGTAGTATATCAGTCAGTAGTATATCAGTCAGTAGTATATCAGACAGCATTATATCAGTCAGCATTATATCAGACAGTAGTATATCAGTCAGTAGTATATCAGTCAGTAGTATATCAGTCAGTAGTATATCAGTCAGCATTATATCAGTCAGCATTATATCAGACAGTAGTATATCAGTCAGTAGTATATCAGTCAGCATTATATCAGACAGTAGTATATCAGTCAGCATTATATCAGACAGTAGTATATCAGTCAGCATTATATCAGTCAGTAGTATATCAGTCAGTAGTATATCAGACAGTAGTATATCAGTCAGCATTATATCAGTCAGTAGTATATCAGTCAGTAGTATATCAGTCAGCATTATATCAGTCAGCATTATATCAGACAGTAGTATATCAGTCAGCATTATATCAGACAGTAGTATATCAGTCAGCATTATATCAGACAGTAGTATATCAGTCAGCATTATATCAGTCAGTAGTATATCAGTCAGCATTATATCAGTCAGCATTATATCAGACAGTAGTATATCAGTCAGTAGTATATCAGACAGTAGAATATCAGTCAGCATTATATCAGACAGTAGTATATCAGTCAGTAGTATATCAGACAGTAGAATATCAGTCAGCATTATATCAGACAGTAGTATATCAGTCAGCATTATATCAGACAGTAGTATATCAGTCAGCATTATATCAGTCAGCATTATATCAGACAGTAGTATATCAGTCAACATTATATCAGACAGTAGAATATCAGTCAGCATTATATCAGTCAGTAGTATATCAGTCAGTAGTATATCAGACAGTAGAATATCAGTCAGCATTATATTAGTCAGTAGTATATCAGTCAGTAGTATATCAGTCAGCATTATATCAGTCAGCATTATATCAGTCAGTAGTATATCAGTCAGCATTATATCAGACAGTAGTATATCAGTCAGCATTATATCAGACAGTAGTATATCAGTCAGCATTATATCAGTCAGTAGTATATCAGTCAGCATTATATCAGTCAGCATTATATCAGACAGTAGTATATCAGTCAGTAGTATATCAGTCAGTAGTATATCAGTCAGCATTATATCAGTCAGCATTATATCAGACAGTAGTATATCAGTCAGCATTATATCAGTCAGTAGTATATCAGTCAGCATTATATCAGACAGTAGTATCTAAGTCAGCATTATATCAGTCAGTAGTAAATCACTCAGCATTATATCAGACAGTAGTATATCAGTCGGCATTATATCAGTCAGCATTATATCAGTCAGTAGTATATCAGTCAGTAGTATATCAGTCAGTAGTATATCAGTCAGCATTATATCAGACAGTAGTATATCAGTCAGCATTATATCAGTCAGTAGTATATCAGTCAGTAGTATATCAGTCAGTAGTATATCAGTCAGCATTATATCAGTCAGTAGTATATCAGTCAGCATTATATCAGTCAGTAGTATATCAGTCAGCATTATATCAGACAGTAGTATATCAGTCAGCATTATATCAGTCAGTAGTATATCAGTCAGCATTATATCAGTCAGTAGTATATCAGTCAGTAGTATACCAGTCAGTAGTATATAAGTCAGCATTATATCAGTCAGTAGTATATCAGTCAGCATTATATCAGTCAGTAGTATATCAGTCAGCATTATATCAGACAGTAGTATATCAGTCAGTAGTATATAAGTCAGCATTATATCAGACAGTAGTATATCAGACAGTAGTATATCAGTCAGTAGTATATCAGTCAGTAGTATATCAGTCAGCATTATATCAGACAGTAGTATATCAGTCAGCATTATATCAGACAGTAGTATATCAGTCAGTAGTATACCAGTCAGTAGTATATAAGTCAGCATTATATCAGTCAGTAGTATATAAGTCAGCATTATATCAGACAGTAGTATATCAGTCAGTAGTATATCAGTCAGCATTATATCAGTCAGTAGTATATCAGTCAGTAGTATACCAGTCAGTAGTATATAAGTCAGCATTATATCAGTCAGTAGTATATCAGTCAGCATTATATCAGTCAGTAGTATATCAGTCAGCATTATATCAGACAGTAGTATATCAGTCAGTAGTATATAAGTCAGCATTATATCAGACAGTAGTATATCAGACAGTAGTATATCAGTCAGTTGTATATCAGTCAGAAGTATATCAGTCAGCATTATATCAGACAGTAGTATATCAGTCAGTAGTATATCAGTCAGCATTATATCAGACAGTAGTATATCAGTCAGAAGTATAGCGCAGCATTAAATCAGACAGTAGTAGAGTCAGTCATGTATATCAGTCATATATATCCAGTCAGCATTATATCAGACAGTAGTATATCAGTCAGCATTATATCCAGACAGTAGTATAGTCAGTCAGCATTATATCAGTCAGTAGTATAATCAGTCGACATTACATCAGTCATGTATTATATCAGACAGTAGTATATCAGTCAGTAGTATGATCAACAGTACTATATCAGTCATATATCATAAGTCAGCATTATATCAGTCAGTTTGATATCAACAGTAGTAATCATCATAGTATATTAGTCACATGTATATCAACAGTAGTATATCAGTCAGTAGTAATACAGTCAGTAGTATAACAGTCAGCATTATATCCAGTCAGTAGTATATCAGTCATGCATTACATCAGTCAGTATGAATATCAGACAGTATATATCAGTCAGCATTATATCATCAGCATTATATCAGTCAGTATATATCAGTCAGTAGTAACTCATCACATTTTATCAGTCAGCATTATATCAGTCAGTAGTATATCAGTCAGCATTATATCAGTCAGTAGTATATCAGTCAGCATTATATCTTTCAGTAGTATATCACTCAGCATTATATCAGACAGTAGTATATCAGTCGGCATTATATCAGTCAGCATTATATCAGACAGTAGTATATCAGTCAGTAGTATATGCAGTCAGCATTATATCAGTCAGTATGTATATCGATCTAGTAGTATATCAGTCAGTAGCATATCAGTCAGTAGTATAGTCAGTCAGCATTATATCAGTCAGTAGTATATCAGACAGCATTATAGTCAGTCAGTATATATCATCTCAGCATGTATATCAGACAGTAGTATATCAGTCAGCATTATATCAGTCAGTAGTATATCAGTCAGCATTATATCAGTCAGTAGTATATCAGTCAGCATTATATCAGACAGTAGTATATCAGTCAGTAGTATATCAGTCAGTAGTATATCAGTCAGTGCTATATCAGTCAGCATTATATCAGACAGTAGTATATCAGTCAGTAGAATATCAGTCAGTAGTATATCAGCCAGTATTATATCAGTCAGCATTATATCAGTCAGTAGTATATCAGTCAGCATTACATCAGTCAGTAGTACATCAGTCAGCATTATATCAGACAGTAGTACATCAGTCAGCATTATATCAGTCAGCATTATATCAGACAGTAGTATATCAGTCAGTTGTATCTAAGTCAGCATTATATCAGTCAGTAGTATATCAGTCAGCATTATATCAGACAGTAGTATATCAGTCAGCATTATATCAGTCAGCATTATATCAGTCAGTAGTATATCAGTCAGCATTTTATCAGTCAGCATTATATCAGTCAGTAGTATATCAGTCAGCATTATATCAGTCAGTAGTATATCAGTCAGCATTATATCTTTCAGTAGTATATCAACAGTATAGTATCATCAGTAGTATATCGGCATCATCAGTAGTATGCATCAGCATTATATCAGTCAGTAGTATATCGATCAGTAGTATATCAGTCAGTAGTATATCAGTCAGTAGTATATCAGTCAGCATTATATCAGTCAGTAGTATATCAGTCAGCATTATATCAGTCAGTAGTATATCAGTCAGCATTATATCAGTCAGTAGTATATCAGTCAGCCTCATATCTTTCAGTAGTATATCACTCAGCATTATATCAGACAGTAGTATATCAGTCAGCATTATATCAGTCAGTAGTATATCAGTCAGCATTATATCAGTCAGTAGTATATCAGTCAGCATTATATCAGACAGTAGTATATCAGTCAGTAGTATATCAGTCAGTAGTATATCAGTCAGTGCTATATCAGTCAGCATTATATCAGTCAGTAGTATATCAGTCAGTAGTATATCAGTCAGTAGTATATCAGTCAGTATTATATCAGTCAGCATTATATCAGTCAGTAGTATATCAGTCAGCATTACATCAGTCAGTAGTATATCAGTCAGCATTATATCAGTCAGTATTATATCAGACAGTAGTATATCAGTCAGCATTATATCAGTCAGTATTATATCAGTCAGTAGTATCATCGCGTATATCGACAGTAGTATATCAGTCAGTAGTATATCAGTCAGCATTATATCGGTCAGTAGTATATCAGTCAGTAGTATATCAGTCAGCATTATATCAGACAGTAGTATATCAGTCAGTAGTATATCAGTCAGCATTATATCGGTCAGTAGTATATCAGTCAGCATTATATCAGCTCATGTAGTAATATCAGTCTAGCAGTATATCAGTCAGTATATATATCAGCATTATATCAGTCATAGTATATCAGTCAGCATTATATCAGTCAGTAGTATATCAGTCAGCATTATATCAGTACAGTAGTATATCAGTCAGTAGTATATACAGTCAGCATTATATCAGACAGTAGTATATCAGACATAGTATATCAGTCATATATAGCAGTCAGTAGTATATCAGTCAGCATATATATCATCAGTAGTATATCATCAGCATTATATCGACAGTAGTATCTCAGTCAGTCAGTATACCAGTCAGTAGTATATCAGTCAGCAGTATATCATTCAGTAGTATATCAGTCAGCATTATATCAGACAGTAGTATATCAGTATCAGTAGTATTATCAGTCAGTCAGTATATCAGTCAGTAGTATATCAGTCAGTAGTATACTCAGTCAGTAGTATATCAGTCAGCATTATATCAGTCAGTAGTATATCAGTCAGCATTATATCAGTCAGTAGTATATCAGACAGCATTATATCAGACAGTAGTATATCAGTCAGTAGTATATAAGTCAGCATTATATCAGTACAGTAGTATAATCAACAGTAGTATATCAGTCAGTTGTATATCAGTCAGAAGTATATCAGTCAGCATTATATCAGACAGTAGTATATCAGTCAGTAGTATATCAGTCAGCATTATATCAGACAGTAGTATATCAGTCAGAAGTATATCAGTCAGCATTATATCAGACAGTAGTATATCAGTCAGTAGTATATCAGTCAGTAGTATATCAGTCAGCATTATATCAGACAGTAGTATATCAGTCAGCATTATATCAGACGAGTCAGTCGATTATATCAGTCAGCATTATATCAGACAGTAGTATATCAGTCAGCATTATATCAGTCAGTAGTATATCAGTCAGCATTACATCAGTCAGTATTATATCAGACAGTAGTATATCAGTCAGTAGTATATCAGACAGTACTATATCAGTCAGTAGTATATAAGTCAGCATTATATCAGTCAGTATTATATCAGACAGTAGTATATCAGTCAGTAGTATATTAGTCAGCATTATATCAGACAGTAGTATATCAGTCAGTAGTATATCAGTCAGTAGTATAACAGTCAGCATTATATCAGTCAGTAGTATATCAGTCAGCATTACATCAGTCAGTATAATATCAGACAGTAGTATATCAGTCAGTAGTATATCAGACAGTAGTATATCAGTCAGTAGTATATAAGTCAGCATTATATCAGTCAGTAGTATATAAGTCAGCATTATATCAGTCAGTAGTATATCAGTCAGTATTATATCAGTCAGTAGTATATCAGACAGTAGTATATCAGTCAGTAGTATATAAGTCAGCATTATATCAGTCAGTATTACATCAGTCAGTAGTATATCAGTCAGTGGTATATAAGTCAGCATTATATCAGTCAGTAGTATATCAGTCAGTAGTATATAAGTCAGCATTATATCAGTCAGTATTACATCAGTCAGTAGTATATCAGTCAGTGGTATATAAGTCAGCATTATATCAGTCAGTAGTATATCAGTCAGTATTATATCAGACAGTAGTATATCAGACAGTAGTATATCAGTCAGCATTATATCACTCAGTAGCATATCAGACAGTATTATATCTGTATACCAACGTACTAACCACTACACCACCATACTAACCACTAAACCACCATACTAACCACTACACCACCATACTAACTACTACACCACCATACTAACCACTACACCACCATACTAACCACTACACCACCATACTAACCACTACACCAACATACTGACCACTACACCACCATCTAGACCACTACACCACCATACTAACCACTACACCACCATACTAACCACTACACCACCATACTAACCACTACACCACCAAACTAACCACTACACCACACAAACTGAACCACTACACCACATACTAACACTACACCACCATACTAACCACTACACCACCAAACTGACCACTACACCACCATACGAACCACTACACCACCGTACTAACCACTACACCACCATACATAACCACTACACCACCGTACTAACCACTACACCACCATACTAACCACTACACCCCGTACTATCCACTACACCACCATACTAACCACTACACCACCAAAACTAACCACTGACACCACCATACTAACCCGACTCCACCAGATCCCACTACTCCACCATACTAACCACTACACCACCGTACTAACCTACTACACCACCATACTAACCACTACACCACCATACTAACCACCTACACCACCATTCTAACCACTACACCACCATACTAACCACGTACACCACCATACTGACCACTACACACATACTAACACCTACACCACCTGACGACCCACTACACCACCATACTAACCACTACACCACCATACTGACCACTACACCACCATACTAACCACTACACCACCCATACTGACCACTACACCACCATACTGAACCATCTACACCACCTATACTGACCACTACACCACCATACTAACACTACACCACCATACTGACCACTACACCACCATACTAACCACTACACACACCGTACTAACCACTACTCACACCATACTAACCACTACACCACCATACTAACACTACACCACCATACTAACCACTACACCACCATACTAACCACTACACCACCATACTAACCACTACACCACCATACTAAACACTACACCACCGTACTAAGTATTTTGTATTCAATTATTTTTGTTATTACTTTTTTTAAACAGTATTGTAATTTGATTTTCATTATACATTTTTATATAAAATATGAGAAAATATATATTTTTTTTATTCTTTCATTCATCTTTAACTAAATGAAAACATATTCTTACTAATGTTTTTACTATTAATGTCTATATTCTTTGGAAAAGTATTTTTGTTTGTTTATTTATTTAGTTAGTTGGAAATATTTTTTTTTTACATTATCTTTACATAATATATTAAATGTAATAAGCAATGATTATAAACGTTTAATACAAATTGATATTAAAATGTAATATTATTATCATTGGTTTAGAATAGAAATGTATCCTTAAATTTTAATTTTAATATATATTTCAATTTAATATGTATTTTTTCTTGTTTATTATTCTTAAAGTGTTATTTTATTTTTTCCCGCAGTCAGAGCTTCCTTCTTAATCATCTCCAGCCCTCATACCAGCTGAAAAAAAAACACAGCCATGAAAGCAGAAGGATCTGAGTTGGCGTTCGGTGGGCTGCGCTGTTTAGATAAGTCTTCTTCTGGAGCCTGACAGGGGCCGCTGTTTCATAATCGTCATTCAGACGCGCACATCAAAAACGGAGAGCGCTTACTAATTGGCTAATCAGATCCAAGGTTACTGTCCTTTTCTCCTCCTGTTTCAGAAATACTCCCTCTGAATGGATAATGAAGATTAACGAGCCGTTTGAATTTTTCTGCTTTCCTTTTTTCCCCCAACAGCGTTTAAACCTCACACAACAAAATGTTAATTGGGGAGGAGAGAGAAGGAGAGAGTGAGAGTGAGAAAGAGAGAGAGAGGAGTGGAGAGGAGGGAGAGAGAGAGCGTGAGAGAGGGGGAAGAGAGAGAGCGAGAGAGAGAGAGTAGGGGGGAGAGAGAACGGGATAGAGAAAGAGAGAGAGAGAGAGAGCGAGAGAAGAAATGGATAGAGAGAAAGAAAGAGAAAGAGAAAGGGAAAGAGATAGAGGGATAGAGAGGGGGAGAAAGAGGGGGGGTGGAGAGAAAGAGATAGAGATTAAGGGGGAGAGAAAGAGCGAGGGAGAGGGCGAGAGAGATAGAGGGAGAGTGAGGGCGAGAGAGAGAGAGACAAACAGAGATAGAGATAGAGAGAGGGAGAGAGAGAAACAGAGACACAGAGAGAGGCCGAGAGAGAGATAGAGACAAACACAGAGAGAGAAATTGGAGTGGGGAGAGAGATAGAGAAAGAGAGGGAAAGTGAGAGCGAAAAAGAGAGAGAGAGAAAGAGAGAGAGAGAAAGTGGAGGAGAGGAAAGTCTTAAGACTTCCAGACTGTGTGGGGGGAGATGCTAATGCGCTATGGGTGGTGAGGAGGAGTATTGACATTTGGAGGTGAAGCTAAATCAGGGCAGGAGCAGCTCCTCGTGTATTGGAGAGCCATCAGGGTGAAATATTAGCAGCTCCGACGCAAAGGTGCTGCTTTCAGCATGTTTCCCGGTGCTTCCCGCCGTCCCACCCGTATCCATGCGCGCTCCGCCGCTGCTCTCTAACCCCACACCGCTGCTGGAGCCGCGTCCGCGCCACCGCGGCGCAATCAGACCGGCGGCGGGGCTCGCTCAGAGGAGCCGCCACTCACGCTCACATCTACATGCATTACAGATGACCTTTCATTCGGATCCGCTCTTCCATTAGCATGCGCGGCGGCTCCGAGGGTCTCTGGAGTGTCCTTTGTGTGTCGGAGTCTCGGGGCTGTATGGAAATTGACACCCATCTCCATACAGCTCTCATGTAGGCTGCTGGGAGATTTCACTGGAGCCACTGGGCCCCTCACGCTCGCCTCCTGCTGGATGTAGTCTAGCGTGGGCTGCATGTTGGGCATTGTCTACTGAACAGCACCAACCATGCTTCCCAAGAAGAAAACCCACCGATACCCACTCAGTAGCGCCCTCTCTGGTAGATACAGTAATCTGTGCAGTGAAACGCTCACATACACACACATACTCTAGTGAACACACAGACTAGGGGGCAGTGAAACGCCCACAAACACACACACTAGTCACCACACACTCTAGGGGGCAGTCAAACACCCACATACACACACACCAACAGGCAGTAAAGCACACACATAAACACACACTAGTAAACACACACATTAGGGGGCAGTGAAACACTTGCATATGCACACATTAGTGAACACACACACTAGGGGGCAGTGAAACACCGACATACACTCACATGCCTAGTAGTGAACACAAACACTAGGGGACAGAGAAACACCCACATACAAACACATACAGTAGTGAACACACACACTAGGGGGCAGTGAAACACCCACATACACGAGTGAACACACACACTATTGGGCAGTGAAACACTCACACAAACACACACAATAGAGAGCAGTGAAACACTTACATATACACATATACACTCGTGAACACACACACTAGGGGCAGTGAAACACCAACACACACATTAGAGAAACATTGAAACACTCACATATAAACACATACACTAGTGAACACACACACTAGGGGCAGTGAAGGACACACATACACTAGTGAACACACATTAGGGGGCAGTGAAACACCCACACACACATTAGAGAAACATTGAAACACTCACATATAAACACATACACTAGTGAACACACACACTAGGGGCAGTGAAGGACACACATACACTAGTGAACACACACACTAGGGGGCAGTGAAGCACACACATACACTAGTGAACACACACACTAGGTGGCAGCGAAACACCCACACACACACACTGATACTCTAGTGAACACACACGAGTGGGACAGAGAAACAGCCACACACATTCAGTAGCGAACACACACACTAGTGGGCAGTGAAACACTCACATACACAGGCACATGCACTAGTTTACACAAACACTAGGGGGCAGTAAAACAGTCACTTACACTCTCATACCTAGTATTGAACACACACACTAGGGGACAGAGAAACACTCACATACAAACACACACAGTAGTGAACACACACACTAGCAGGCAGTGAAACACACATAAACAAACTAGTGAACACACACATTAGGGGGCAGTGAAATACCCACATACAAACACATACAATCGTGAACACACACACTAGGGGCAGTGAAACACCCATATACACACACACACACACACACAGTAATGAACACAAACACTAGGGACAGTAAAATACCCACAAACACACACACTAGTCAACATACACACTAGGGGCAGTGAAACACCCATACACACACACACACACACACACACACACACACACACACAGTAATGAACACAAACACTAGGGACAGTAAAATACCCACATACCCACACACAAACACACACACTAGTCAACATACACACTAGGGGCAGTGAAACACCTACATACACTAGTGAACACACACACTAGGGGCCTGTGACCCACCCATACACACACACACACACACACACACACACACTAGTGAACACACACTAGGAGGCAGTGAAACACCCACATAAACACACACACACACACTAGTGAACACACACTAGGGAGCAGTGAAACACCCACATAAACAAACACACAATAGTCAACATACACACTAGGGGGCAGTGAAACACACGCATACAGTAGTGAACACACACACTAGGGGCAGTGAAACACTCACATACACATGCACATTCACTAGTTAACACACACACTAGCAGGCAGTGAAACACACACTAGTGAACACACACATTAGGGGGCAGTGAAATGCCCACAAACACACACATACAGTCGTGAACACACAAAATAGGGGCAGTGAAACACTCAAATACACCCACATACACTAGTGAACACACACACTAGGGGGCAGTGAAACACCCACATACAGACACACACTAATAAACACACACACACTAGGGGCAGTGAAACACCCACATAAACAAACACACAATAGTCAACACACACACTAGGGGGCAGTGAAACACACACATACAGTAGTGAACACACACACTAGGGGCAGTGAAACACTCACATACACATGCACATTCACTAGTTAACACACACACTAGCAGGCAGTGAAACACACACTAGTGAACACACACATTAGGGGGCAGTGAAACGCCCACAAACACACACATACAGTCGTGAACACACAAAATAAGGGCAGTGAAACACTCAAATACACCCACATACACTAGTGAACACACACACTAGGGGCCAGTGACACACCCATATACACACACACTAGGGGGCAGTGAAACACCCACATACAGACACACACTAATGAACACACACACACTAGGGCCAGTGAAACACCCACATACACTAGTGAACACACACTAGGGGGCAGTAAAACACCCACATAAACACATACAGTAGTAAACACACACACTAGGGGCAGTGAAACACTCACACATGCACATGCACTAGTGAACACACACACTAGGGGGCAGCAAAACATCCACTTACACTCTTATACCTAGTAGTGAACACACACACTAGGGAGCAGTGAAACACTCACATAAACATAAACTAGTGAACACACACACTAGCAAGCAGTGAAACAAACACATACACACTGGAATCCTTTGCCACTCCTCCATGATGACATCACGGAACTGGTGCCCCACAGACTCTTAATAGGGTTTAGGTCTGGAGACACGCTTGGCCAGTCCAGCACCTTTACCCTTGTCCTCTTGGAGGTGTGTTTGGGGTCATTATCACAGCCCAGTTTCCGAAGGGAGGGGATCATGCTCTGATTCTGTATGTCACAGCACATGTTGGTATCCATGGTTCCCTCAATGAGCTGTAGCTCCTCACAACCAGCAGAACTACTTTACAGCCTGTTTCAGTGACTCACATGAGGGGAAGATATGGGTGTCTTAATAGCCCCCAGAACGTAATGACCAAGAATGACACGTAGAATCTCTGCAGCAGTAACTCGTGGCTTCAAGTAATCAGAGGCATTTCCACCGTTCAGCCCACTGCTGGGTTATTTCCCTCGACTCTCAGCTCCACTGATTCAGTGATTTCCTGCACCAACACACCTGATTCAGCTCATGAAGGGCTTGATAGTCAGCTGATGAGTTCAAGAAGCTTTACTGTCATTTCAGTTATAAACAAGTACACAGTGAATCAAAACAACCAACTATGTGGTGCAACATCAATCAGCCATAACATTAAACCACCTCCTTGGCATATACAGTCACTGTCCACTGTATCAGCTCCACTGGCCACGTAGGAGCTACACTTACAGACTGTAGTTCATCTGATGTTGGACATGTTTACACCGCCTGGCCACATATCAGAAGACGTCAGAAGGGTCTTACTGACACACTCTATTGGTCAATTGGTTTGGAGCAGCCGGTTTGCTGAACCCGCATCTAGTAGGAGTACAACTTATTCATCACAGTTTTGTGATGCCTTACACCACTCCATAGTCCAGTGGTGGAGGTTTACATCACTCCAGAATCCAGTGGTGGAGCTTTACACCACTCCAGAGTCCAGTGGTGGAGCTTTACACCACTCCAGAGTCCAGTAGTGGAGCTTGACACCTCTCCAGAATCCAATAGTAGAGCATTACACCACTCCCTTGTCCAGTGGTGGAGCTTTACACCACTCCAGAGTCCAGTGGTGGAAATTTACACCACTCCATAGTCCAGTGGTGGAGCTTTACATCACTCCAGAATCCAGTGGTGGAGGTTTATACCTCTCCAGAGCCCAGTGTTGGAGCTTTACACCACTCCAGAATCCATTGTTGGAGCTTTACACCACTCCAGAATCCAGTGGTGAAGCTTTACATCACTCCAGAGTCCAGTGGTAGAGCTTTACACCACTCCAGAATCCAGTCGTGGAGCTTTACACCACTCCAGAGTCCAGTGGTGGAGGTTTACATTACTCCAGAGTCCAGTGGTGGAGCTTTACACCACTCCAGAATCCAGTGGTGAAGCTTTACACCACTCCAGAATCCAGTGGTGAAGCTTTACATCACTCTAGAGTCCAGTGGTAGAGCTTTACACCACTCCAGAATCCAGTGGTGGAGCTTTACACCACTCCAGAATCCAGTGGTGAAGCTTTACATCACTCCAGAGTCCAGTGGTAGAGCTTTACACCACTCCAGAATCCAGTGGTAGAGCTTTACACCACTCCAGAGTCCAGTGGTGGAGGTTTACATTACTCCAGAGTCCAGTGGTGGAGCTTTACACCACTCCAGAGTCCAGTGGTGGAGCTTTACATCACTCCAGAGTCCAGTGGTAGAGCTTTACACCACTCCAGAATCCAGTGGTAGAGCTTTACACCACTCCAGAGTCCAGTGGTGGAGGTTTACATTACTCCAGAGTCCAGTGGTGGAGCTTTACACCACTCCAGAGTCCAGTGGTGGAGCTTTACACCTCTCCAGAATCCATTGTTGGAGCTTTACACCACTCCAGAATCCAGTGGTGAAGCTTTACATCACTCCAGAGTCCAGTGGTAGAGCTTTACACCACTCCAGAATCCAGTCGTGGAGCTTTACACCACTCCAGAGTCCAGTGGTGGAGGTTTACATTACTCCAGAGTCCAGTGGTGGAGCTTTACACCACTCCAGAATCCAGTGGTGAAGCTTTACACCACTCCAGAATCCAGTGGTGAAGCTTTACATCACTCTAGAGTCCAGTGGTAGAGCTTTACACCACTCCAGAATCCAGTGGTGGAGCTTTACACCACTCCAGAATCCAGTGGTGAAGCTTTACATCACTCCAGAGTCCAGTGGTAGAGCTTTACACCACTCCAGAATCCAGTGGTAGAGCTTTACACCACTCCAGAGTCCAGTGGTGGAGGTTTACATTACTCCAGAGTCCAGTGGTGGAGCTTTACACCACTCCAGAGTCCAGTGGTGGAGCTTTACACCTCTCCAGAATCCATTGGTGGAGCTTTACACTACTCCAGAATCCAGTGGTGAAGCTTTACACCACTCCAGAATCCAGTGGTGAAGCTTTACATCACTCTAGAGTCCAGTGGTAGAGCTTTACACCACTCCAGAATCCAGTGGTGGAGGTTTATACCTCTTCAGAGCCCAGTGTTGGAGCTTGACACCTCTCCAGAATCCAATAGTGGAGCATTACACCACTCCCTTGTCCAGTAGTGGAGCTTTACACCACTCCAGAATCCAGTGGTGGAGCTTCACACCACTCCAGAATCCAGTGGTGAAGCTTTACATCACTCCAGAGTCCAGTGGTAGAGCTTTACACCCCTCCAGAATCCAGTGGTGGAGCTTTACACCACTCCAGAGCCCAGTGTTGGAGCTTTACACCCCTCCAGAATCCAGTGGTGGAGCTTTACACCACTCCAGAGCCCAGTGTTGGAGCTTTATACCACTTCAGCCAGCCCTCAAGCTTCCTTGCACCTTCTCGGCCCTGGAAATCCATTTCTCGTTAACAATTGATTTGGCTGGAACACTTGAACTCAATCAACAGGAGGGGTGTCCACATACTTTTGGCCATAGAGTGTATGTCTTTTCTTTTCTAAGTACTTAGAAACACGTTGACTCCCTCTGACAAATCGACCCTGACAGGGAACGCTCTATGTTCACAGTATACAGGTCCTGTTGGTGATCCAAACATAAACAAACAAAGAAGTCAGGCTACGAAAAACAGACCGTCAGGTGAGCAAATCCAAGGTACAATCCAAATAGATCAAAAAACAGAAGCCGGGCCAAAAAGGTCAACTCGGCAAGAACAAACAAACAAGCCAGACAGAGAATAGCTCAGAAATACTCAGCAGGGAACAGCAAGACTTCGCAGAGACGTGAACAAACCAGTATTTATAGACAGTCTGATGAGTCGTGAAGGAAGAAGCAGGTTCTGCTGGTTGGAAGGCTGACAGGTTGGAAGTGCTGATAGGTGTTTCCAGAAGGGACTCTGTGGTGAAGGCTTGGGGACGGTCCTTCTCAGTCTGAGCAGCAAGAGCTCATATATTTGTAGGTTTTTATCAAAGTCTGGATCTGAACTTAGCTTGCTTTGCTGCATAACACTGATACAATCACACCATAAACATATCCAGTCATTAAAAATTGCGTTACCATTAAACGAGAGTTCTTCAGTTAAGGCTATGGCAGTTATAGTTATTCTCCATGACAGGAAAACAGTCATATTTGGTTCTTTAAATGTACCATAGACTGTAAAACCCTATATACAGTGTTATATAGAGTAATACTGAGAGTTCAGTTCTCAGAACTGTACATATCCTGAACCTCAAACTCTGTTCTTCAGATACAAATCCTGCTTTTACAGAAGAGGAGGATAAACGGGCCGAGCTCCAAATCCTACACTGTTACGTAACAGACTGGTTAATATTTACACCCCCAACATAACATTTACACACAACCACAACACCAACCAGAAACCAGAACATTTACACACAACCACAACACCAACCAGCAACCAGAACATTTACACACAACCACAACACCAACCAGCAACCAGAACATTTACACACAACCACAACACCAACCAGCAACCAGAACATTTACACACAACCACAACAGCAACCAGAACATTTACACACAGCCACAACACCAACCAGCAACCAGAACATTTACACACAACCACAACACCAACCAGCAACCAGAACATTTACACACAACCACAACACCAACCAGAACATTTACACACCACCACAACACCAACCAGCAACCAGAAGATTTACACACAACCACAACACCAACCAGAACATTTACACACCACCACAACACCAACCAGCAACCAGAAGATTTACACACAACCACAACAACCAGCAACCAGAACATTTACACACAACCACACCAACCAGCAACCAGAACATTTACACACAACAACAACAACAACCAGCAACCAGAACATTTACATACAACCACAACAACCACCAACCAGAACATTTACACACAACCACAACAGCAACCAGAACATTTACACACAGCCACAACACCAACCAGCAACCAGAACATTTACACACAACCACAACACCAACCAGCAACCAGAACATTTACACACAACCACAACACCAACCAGCAACCAGAACATTTACACACAACCACAACACCAACCAGCAACCAGAACATTTACACACAACCACAACACCAACCAGAACATTTACACACCACCACAACACCAACCAGCAACCAGAAGATTTACACACAACCACAACAACCAGCAACCAGAACATTTACACACAACCACAACACCAACCAGCAACCAGAACATTTACACACAACAACAACAACAACCAGAAACCAGAACATTTACACACAACCACAACAACCAGCAACCAGAACATTTACACACAACCACAACAACCAGCAACCAGAACATTTACACACAAGCACAACACCAACCAGCAACCAGAACATTTACACACAACCACAACACCAACCAGCAACCAGAACATTTACACACAACCACAACACCAACCAGCAACCAGAACATTTACACACAACCACAACAACAACCAGCAACCAGAACATTTACACACAACCACAACACCAACCAGAAACCAGAACATTTACACACAACCACAACACCAACCAGCAACCAGAACATTTACACACAACCACAACACCAACCAGCAACCAGAACATTTACACACAACCACAACACCAACCAGCAACCAGAACATTTACACACAACCACATCACCAACCAGCAACCAGAACATTTACACACAACCACAACAACAACCAGCAACCAGAACATTTACACACAACCACAACAACAACCAGCAACCAGAACATTTACACACAACCACAACACCAACCAGCAACCAGAACATTTACACACAATCACAACACCAACCAGCAACCAGAACATTTACACACAACCACAACACCAACCAGCAACCAGAACGGTGGTGGAGAAATCGGCATACACAAGTGCTTTGAGTATGTATCTTAGTACAAGTAGGTTTAAACTACCCTTTAATTCAAACACTGCCAGAAAATAAAAGCCAATGCTGATAGATGGACAGATCAATGGGGTTTAGCACAGTGTAAATGCAATACAATGCATTTCAATAAGTACTTAGATCAGTGCTTCACAAAGCGATTGTCTCCAGTTTGTGTTTAATGACCACTAGGGAGTTCTACACTGTAAACCCGGATAAGTTGATTGTACTTAAAGAGTTTGAGTGATTACCTTAAAATATTTAAATGATGCAAACTAGAGAAAATCTAATGGTTTGAGTAAAATCAACTTAAATATCAAATAGACTGGAAGTGATCCTTTGAGTTGAATACAATGAAATCTAAATTGTTTGTACTTAAAATATTTAATAAAATCAACCCTACTGACCATTTAATTCAACTCAACATTGAGTTTCCTGTAATCAGAAATAAGTTGTGAAAAATTTTAAACTAGTCTCTATAAAAAGCTGATGTTCTCCTACATCAAAAGAACACAGACAGCAGTTACATTTAGTTTAATTTTATTTAAAATTACATCACTGGGATCATCTAGGATGATTCTGACTCTTGAAGGGTTTAGTAGTGACGATGACTGGTTTTGATTGGTCTAGTTAGAATACTGTTTATCTTACAATAATTCTTAAATACAGTTTACACATTGAAATGATAAAAACACAGTAAATTACATTTTCTAACTTTAGATCAGCATCAACTGCAGAACAACAGTTTTACACCACTTGAACACGGAAAACTACTTACCAAGTTCCAGAATGAGAAAAAGAGAGGGAAGATGGCGGCTTGGTTAATTGTAGTCCTCTGTAGTTCTTCAAGAAAAGAAAACAATGGAGAACAACTAGTCTAGACTGAACTGACCAATGAGAATCTGGCAAGGTGCTACAGGGGCGTGGTCCAAGCTAAAACCTGATGTTTTAGGTTTGTTCAACTTAAAAATATTAGTGTACTCAGTTCTTCTTTCAAAAAAGTAGAACATACTAAACATTTTAAGTTATGAAATAAAACTTTAGTTTTTAAGCATCAGTACACAAACTCTTTACACACAAACTAATTACAGGTTAACAGTGTAAGTTTCAGATAACCCTTATTTAAGTTTTAAACTTCTGAGCATTTGTATTCTCTTGTCACTTGTAATCAATAGTGCTTAATTAATAAATCACTAGTGGACAACACTTTCACGCCAACCTTGGATTCTTCTGTATGCAGAGAGTCCGGCCTTTTTGCTCAGCCTCCACACTGAGTAATCAATAGGGCAGGAAATAACCATGACAGCCATAAGTATTAGGCTAGGCTGGTATATTTTCGGCTTTGTAGACAAGCGCTGGGGTTTTAAATCTGATGCAGGAAGATTGAAGACGAGCCCTGCTGCTGCATCCTGGATCAGTGGAACCAGCCAGGAGTGAGTCGCCAAAATCGAGCCTTGAGATGATAAGAGAGCACCAGGGTGGCCTCCTTCAGAGAGAAAGGGTCAAACCTGCTGGATAAAAGAAGCAACCCAGATGACCGAGTCAGGATAACTGGTCATCGAGAATCACAACAAGGCTTCTTGCCTCTTCAGATAGAAAGACCAAGGAATTCTTGAATGAAAATCATGGTGGGGACCCATAATTCCAGGTATCAACAGCAACCCTGTCAGGCTTGGATTGAGCTTCAGATGGTGTGCCATCATCTGTGAGGATGTGTCAGCCAGACATGCTGAGATGCGAAAACCTGAGTATCAGTGTTAGTTCAGTGTCATTAGCATGAGGAGTGATTGCATCAGCAAGAGAAAGAGTGTGACATGAAAAGAGAATAGGACCCAGCACAGAGCCTTGAGGAACACCATTGGAGAGCTTGCATGGATGTGCTACTTGATTGTGATCCCTTTAGGTAGGCAGAGCCAGGTTGGTGATGGCAGACCGGAGGATCTTGTGGTTGACCATGATGGTGACAGTTTGGCTGGTCTTGCTGCTTAGAGCATCTCAATCATTGGTAGGAGGGCAGTTTCTGTTGAGTGTGTTGGTTTGAAGCCACACTGCTTGGGGTTCTGGAGCTGGTTCTGGGTGTGAGAGTCAACTAATTGGTTAAAAATAAGCTAGAACTTCTATAAGCAACATTACCATCAGTGGAGGTGAGTTAATGTACACCACTAGTTCCGTTCCATTAAAATAACATTGCAAAACCCATAGAGATGGTAGCGGAAATGATCAGGGATAACTTAAGAAGTTCCACAAATCCCACATAGAAGAACCTAAATCCCAATACAAAATAACAATAAACATGTATGCCGTCTGAGGTTCTAGAGGCACCAGCCAGGTTGCTACAGTATGTTCTTGCAGATCACATTTGCATGCTTAATTTGAGTCTTTTGGGGGACGTTAGTTCTGAGTAACTTCAGGATTGTGGTCAAGAGGGCCACACTGATGAACATATCATAGCCTCTTCACCAGGCACTGACAATAGTTTAGAAGTTTCAAACTCTAAGGGTTAGTTCCCAGGTCTTAGATTCAATTTAGTCTTAGACTAAATTGGAGTGCCAGCGGGGAATCATCATTGTAAACTGGTTTTAGTCCAGGTGGCACCTGAAATTTGGTCAGAGAAACTGGACCTAAGTCTATGTTCCTTTTCACATTTGGTCCAAATTCACTTATACTTGTCACAAAAAGTTTCTGCTACCGAAATCTGGTCCCCCGTGAGACTAATGGGCCATTCCCTCTTGGTATACTGAACGCACCCCCCTATGGATTCGTGAGGGGAGTCATGGTGGGAATATCTGTAATATTTATGCCTTTAATTTTTCCACATTTGCACTGTTATGGTGGCGGTTAATATTGCCGTCCAATATTCCGAAGCTCTTTTTTCATTTAACCGAGTTTGTTTTTTGTTGTGAAATGTTGGCTGGAAACCAAATACCCCTCAGGGAACAACAAAGCACTGAAATGAATTGAATTAAATTGCATACAGTGGCATTGTTTATTTATTGGACCCTGAAACATCACGTTAAGAAGGGGAAGTCGGGATTACCAGGTGGGATTAGCAGATGGGATGACAGTTGTAATCTGCAGGTTTTGAGATTTATTCACTGGGAAAGTCTTGAAGGAGTGGGCTCAGGTCAAGTGCAGGTTGATGCCTTGAGCTGGCAGCTTGATTCCCGTGTTGCTTTTTGAGAGGCTTACTGCGGTGGCAGTCTGTTCGCTCCTCTTTGATGGTGTACATCCTTTTGGAGTTGAAAATGTTGCTCAGTACCTGGGAATTTTAAACATACTCAGCCTGGGGTGAAAACCAGTCTCAGTATTATTGAGATGGTCCAGAAGTGACCCTGCTTTGAAGCAGATGGTCCACAAATGACCCTGCTTTTAAGTAGATGGTCCAGAAGTGACCCTGCTTTTAAACAGTCTCAGGATTAGTTAGATGGTCCACAAGTGACCCTGCTTTTAAACAGTCTTAGGATTATCAAGATGGTCCAGAAGTGACCCCACTTTTAAACAGTCTCAGTATTATCAAGATGGTCCAAAAGTGACCCCATTTTTAAACAGTCTCAGGATTATCAAGATGGTCCACAAGTGACCCCACTTTTAAACAGTCCCAGGATTATCAAAATGGTCCAGAAGTGACCCCACTTTTAAACAGTCTCAGGATTATCAAGATGGTCCAGAAGTGACCCCACTTTTAAACAGTCTCAGTATTATCAAGATGGTCCAGAAGTTACCCTATTTTTAAACAAGTCTCAGTATTATCAAGATGGTGCAGAACTGACCCCAATGTTTGAACAGTTTCAGTATTATTAAGATGGTCCAGAAGTGACCCTGCTTTCAAGTAGATGGTCCAGATGTGACCCCACTTTTAAACAGTCTCAGTATTATCAAGATGGTCCACAAGTGACCCTGCTTTTAAACAGTCTCAGGATTATCAAGATGGTCCAGAAGTGACCCCACTTTTAAACAGTCTCAGTATTATCAAGATGGTCCAAAGGTGACCCCACTTTTAAACAGTCTCAGTATTATCAAGATGGTCCACAAGTGACCCTGCTTTTAAACAGTCTCAGGATTATCAAGATGGTCCAGAAGGGACCCTGCTTTTAAACAGTCACAGTATTATCAAGACGGTTTAGAAGTGACCTCATGTTTAAACAGTCTCAGTATTATCAAGATGGTCCAGAAGTGACCCTGCTTTCAAGTAGATGGTCCAGAAGTGACCCCACTTTTAAACAGTCTCAGTATTATTAAGATGATCCAGAAGTGACCCTGCTTTTAAACAGTCTCTGTATTATCAAGATGGTACAGAACTGACCCCATGTTTGAAGAGTCTCAGTATTATTAAGATGGTCCAGAAGTGACCCTGCTTTCAAGTAGATGGTCCAGATGTGACCCCACTTTTAAACAGTCTCAGTATTATCAAGATGGTCCACAAGTGACCCTGCTTTTAAACAGTCTCAGGATTATCAAGATGGTCCAGAAGTGACCCCACTTTTAAACAGTCTCAGTATTATCAAGATGGTCCAAAGGTGACCCCACTTTTAAACAGTCTCAGTATTATCAAGATGGTCCACAAGTGACCCTGCTTTTAAACAGTCTCAGGATTATCAAGATGGTCCAGAAGGGACCCTGCTTTTAAACAGTCACAGTATTATCAAGACGGTTTAGAAGTGACCTCATGTTTAAACAGTCTCAGTATTATCAAGATGGTCCAGAAGTGACCCTGCTTTCAAGTAGATGGTCCAGAAGTGACCCCACTTTTAAACAGTCTCAGTATTATTAAGATGATCCAGAAGTGACCCTGCTTTTAAACAGTCTCTGTATTATCAAGATGGTACAGAACTGACCCCATGTTTGAAGAGTCTCAGTATTATTAAGATGGTCCAGAAGTGACTCTGCTTTTAAGTAGATGGTCCAGAAGTGACCCCACTTTTAAACAGTCTCAGTATTATCAAGATGGTCCAGAAGTGACCCTGCTTTAAAACAGTCTCAGTATTATCAAGATGGTCCAGAAGTGACCCTGCTTTAAAACAGTCTCAGTATTATCAAGATGGTCCAGAAGTTACCCTACTTTTAAACAAGTCTCAGTTTTATCAAGATGGTCCAGAAGTTACCCTACTTTTAAACAAGTCTCAGTATTATCAAGATGGTGCAGAACTGACCCCATGTTTCAACAATCTCAGTATTATTAAGATGGTCCAGAAGTGACCCTGCTTTCAAGTAGATGGTCCAGAAGTGACCCCACTTTTAAACAGTCTCAGTATTATCAAGATGGTCCAGAAGTGACCCTGCTTTAAAACAGTCTCAGTATTATCAAGATGGTCCAGAAGTTACCCTACTTTTAAACAGATGGTCCAGAAGTCAGCCTGCTTTTAAACAGCCTCAGTATCATATATATATACACTACAGGTCAAATGTTTAAGAACACTACCAATCAAAGGTTTTAAAACAGTTCTAAAATGTTTGGCTGATAGTGTGCTAAAACTTTTTACTGGTAGTGTTCTAAAATTGTTGACCAGAACTGTTCTATATAATATAATATAATATAATATAATATAATATAATATAATATATCATTTGAGTAACTGTAGAGACTGTTGAGAGTGAAAATCCCAGAAGATCTGCAGTTATTAGTCATGCTACAATCCAAATCACTGAGATTACATCTTTTCCTCATTCTGAGGGTTGATGTGAACATTACCTGAAGCTGCTGGAGCGTATCTGTGTGATTTTACTCACGGCACAGCTGCCTCACAATTGGCTGATTAGATTATTATAATGACTAGAAGTACAGGTGTTTGTAATTATGTGCTTAGTGAGTGTATAAAGCCATATATCCATTTAAATTGGCGTACGGTAGAGATACATAATGATACATAGTCCACACCAATAACAAACCAAAGCCAGAGACTGGCCTTCTTCCTTTAATTCCAATCAGACTTCAAGTCATATATATATATATATATATATATATATATATATATATATATATATATATATATATATATATATATATATATATATATATATAGACTGTGTACATGGTATATAATGTAATAGTCATAATATAATAATATTTATATAATAATAATATTATTATATATAGGGTCTGTCTCAAATCCTAGTGAGTGTGTAAGTAGGCTGTCTAGGTAGCAGCTGTGTAAGTAGCAGTGTTCTCTCCTCATCTCTCCTCATAAAACAGATTACTGAGACGCTCTAGTTAGAGAGAGACTGCGTCACGACTTGTTCCCGCCCACTGCAGCACTTAGCTGGTTGCTAAGCTACCAGCCGGCATCCAAAACAATAGCCCGAGGCTTAAAAATCCGCTAGCATAAATACTAATGTCTGGAGTATAAAGTGTAAATGGTGAAGGACTCGTTACAGAGTTGATAATAAAATACTGTTTTGAGTGATTATATGACCAGAAACATTAAAACTCTAAAAAAAGAATCAAAATATCTCACATTTTAAAACCACTTCACTGCTCCTAGATTAGCCTGCGGTGCATCATGGGATTGTCTTAGTGGCTGAGGAAGCGTTCTAGCTTCCTTAAAATCAGGTCTAAATAAGGTTCCTCAGTAGACAGCATGTTTAAGGTATGTAAGAATTGGGACAGACTACATGTCGGGAGTATATACTATAATGTAACATGCTGCCTATGTAGGAGCTCACTAGGGTTTGAGACACACTCATAGTTAACAGTATAGCAGTAGCGAACCGTGCCCCTAAGCCTCAGCCCTTAACCCCCCACCCCATTTCGCGCACATAAACGATTCACTCGTGAGCGAGTGGGTTTGGGTGGGTTTGACAGTTTGGGGGGGATATGGGCTTCCAGCATGACTCAGCAAACTAGCTAGTGGTGGTAGCCTAGCGCTAGCTAACTGTTTTTTCCAGCTAGGGTCGCCACAATGGGCGGAAATGATCATACAGTATGGCGCTGAACTATAACTGCCTGGCCCCCTCTGTACATGAACAGCGGGACCACCAATCACCAACATTCTGCGGACTCATCACAGTCCTTATAGGGGGAGACACAGACTCACAGGCTTCCACTTAACCCCTCACGCTCCAACACAGATTGAATAGACACGTTTAAATAATTTATTTGACTATTTTTCTAATTGTTTAGATGTTGGTTTTTAAACTGTGAGTATATAAAATAAAAATAGTTATATGTAACATAGCTACACTGATAAATCTATTAAATTAATATGATTGGAATATATCTGCAGGTAAAAAAGAAAGAAAATGAAAAGAGAATTGTTTATTATAACTCAATAACTTTCTGATTAGACTTAATAATAATAGACATAGTGCTCTATAAGCTTAAACTGAACCACATTCATGAACTTAAGTCTCAGAATAGTGAGACTATTCATGAAATCACAGTAGAACCCAAACTTGTGAGAACCTGTACTGAACCTCATGAGCATTCCTGTTTGTTCTGCTCTGTGGATTCCGTCTGGCACTGTCTGATTTGTGAACTTACGTGCAAATGGGTGTCACCAGCGAGCGAGCTGGCAAACCAAGCCTGTAGAAGCCAGAGGAGAGAAAAGCAGAATCAGTTTGCTATCCAGTTGTGTGGTGACAACATGGCAGTGTCGGTGGCGATCTCCAGCTCCTCGTCTGCTTTCCTGATTTCAGTCTCTATGAAATACCATCATCAGCTGAAGCGCCTGATTCGTCTGGCTCGGAGACGGACTTGCCGTTCAAGCAATGCTGGGACGTTTTTCAACTTGACCTCTACGGTCCACCTTGGAACAGTACGCTTATTGATATTCCTTGGTTAGAAATCTGTGGCGCTGCTCTGCCTACAGCTTTTGAGCTACAGCCGTACCGTGCACGGACGTATACCGTATATATCTGGATAGTTTGCTTTGTTAACCAACTTGACTTTCAGCATGGACACTAATTGGTGAAGGCTTAATATCTGGAGTCACTCCAAGACCACCAGCTTTGTCACCGGTTCGATCCACTGAACCAGCAGGATGTAACTCAAGTGCCTTCAAGCAACAAGACACCTAACAGCTCCCTGGGTTACTGTGGATAGAGTTGCCCACCACTCTGCCCCTAGTGTGTGTGTGTATGTGAGTGTTTCACTGCCCCCTAGAGTGTGTTCACTAGTATGTGTGTGTATGTGGGGAAGGCTTCTGGGAAGGCTCTCCACACGGTTTAGGAGTGCGTTTATGGGAATGTTGGACCACTCTTCCAGAAGAGCATCTGTGAGGTCAGACATTGATGGTGGACGAGAAGGTCTGGCTCACAGTCTCTGCTCTAATTCATCCCAAAGCTGTTCCATCAGGTTGAGGTCCGGCCAGTCAAGTTGTTCCACACCAAACTCGCTCCTCCATGTCTTTATGGAGCTGCTCTGTGCACTGGTGGGCAGTCATGTTGGAACAGGAAGGGGCCGTCCCCAAACTGTCCCCACAAAGTTAGGAGCGTGAAATTGTCCAACATCTCTTGGTCTGCTGAAGCATTAAGAGTTCCTGGAACTGGAACTGAGGGTCAAAACAACCCCACACCATAATCCCCCCTCCACCAAACTTTACACTCGGCACAATGCAGTCAGACAAGTACCGTTCTCCTGGCAACCGCCAAACCCAGACTCGTCCATCAATCAATGCATTCTTCTCTCCAGAGAACACGTCTCCACTGCTCTAGAGTCCAGTGGCGGCGTGCTTTACACCACTGCATTCAACGCTAGACGATGTAAGGCGTAGATGCAGCTGCTCGGCCATGGAGACCCATTCCATGAAGCTCTCTACGCTCTGTTCTTGAGCTGATCTGAAGACCACATGAAGTTTGGAGGTCTGTAGTGATTGACTCTGTAGAAAGTTGGTGACCTCTGTGCACTATGCTCCTCAGCATCCGCTGACCCGCTCTGTCATTGTATGTGTTCTACCACTTGGTGTCTGAGTTGCTGTCGTTCCCAATCACTTCCACTTTGTTCTAACACCACTGACAGTCCACTGTGGAATATTTAGTAGTGAGGAAACTTCACTACTGGACTTGTTGCACAGGTGGCATCCTATCACGATACCACACTGGAGTTCACTGAGCTCCTGAGAGAGACCCACTCTTTACTAATGTGTGTAGAAGCAGTCTGCTTGACTAGGTGCTGCTTTTATACACCTGTAGCCATGAAGTGATTGGAACACCTGAGTTCAGTGATTAGGATAGGTGTATATATATTTATATATTTATATATATAAAACACTGATACCTTCTTTTTCAGAGTACGCATCAATAGTGTTTGTGGTAATCCATCAGATTCGGCTGCACCAGAGGTGGGAAAATGTGTTCCTCGGTGCTAATGCAACCCTAAACCATCCAAATTTTGAAACGAATTTTGAGCAAAAGGTAAGAAGCAGCTCCAGCAGTCTTTTTCTAATCATGGCGTGTGAGTCAGAGACAGAGAAGGAGGCATATGGGTTGTGAAAATTGGTGTTGTTGGTGATTGGGGGGGTGATGATGATGATGCTGTTCCAACAGCGTGCGAAGGCGAGGGGTTGGGCTGGAGGGGGGGTTGTTTTGAGCGCCTGAGTCACTGAACTCTAGTGACTCAGTGTTTCCAAACTGTGGACATGCCACTCCGATTATGCAGGTCCATTTTCTTGGGCAGTGGACGCCTCACAGTCAACACCGATGATTTATTCAATCTCTCTATGCGGGCAAACATGATGATAAGCATCTCAGAGCTCAGTTATACTCTTATATAGCAAACTTTCAATGTAAGTCAATGGAACCAGACATTTTTCCAAGTTACTTCAGAGCTTATTGTCCATTTGGTCCATTCATCGTGAAGCTTTCACACAATGTAAACACAATGTGGACATGATGGCAACAAGATGATGGAGCAGTAGATATACTATTGCTCAAACTGGGCTACAAACATCTGTGTGGTAGCAGCCAGAGTTTCAGAGTTTCATCTGTTGGCTTTGCGCTTCATCTCGAGTGGAGCTGCATCTCCAAGATCAGTTCAAACTGGAGATCCCAGCTCCAGAACATGTAGACTCCTGAAATGAGCTTGGGCTGGAGTTCTGGGTGGCTTCCAAGCCAGACCTGAGCAAAGACCTAGCATGAGCTGGGGGAGTAGGAGAAGCATGGGTGGTGGTGGGGTTTGGGGTTTCATATGGCGTGTAATGACGGCCCTGGTGAGAAAATAGTATGCTGAATTATACTTAACTCAAGTATACTTCAACACACTCATGATTAATGTACTAAACCTGTGCTATTTCCATGTACTAACTATGTACTTGGTATGCAAGTTGTATTTGGCCTAAATATAAATATAAATATAAATATACTTAATTGTACTATTTTGACACCATTAAATATATTTAAGTGCATCTTTAGTACATTTTCTAATACTAATTCAGTTTTTTTCAAAAAGGTTTTATGTCAACTTGGAGTATATTTGGATCCAGCTTTAAAATGTTAGTACTGTTAGTATACTAATAATAAACAATATCTAAGCAATACATTGTAAATAAAAATATTTCAGTTAAAAGAAAGAATATTTAAAAAAATAGTGAATTAGAAAAAAGTAGGAAAAAGATACTTAAGTATGTTTAAATACTGTGTCATAGTGACGTCTCAAAATAGTACAATTAAGTACAATCAATTAGCAAAGTATATTTAATACTGAATATTTAATATTTAATAGCACTATAGCAGACTTCATCAATATCCACCGATTATTGAATTATCTGCACCAATAATTAAAAAAAAACTCAATCTGTCAACGTCTCAATAACCTAGAGGTACATAAAGGGTTAAATCACGTTCTCTATTCAAGTCCTACCTCCCACTGGCATTTCTAGAAGGTGGGGCCAGAGGGGCATTGGCCCCAGCTAAAATCTGATTGGCCCCCGCTAAAATCTGATTGGCCCCCCCTAAGTGCCCCTGTCCTGTCACTCATCTGTCATTTGCCCGACAGCGATGATCAGATTATAAGTGTATGCAATTCCAGGCCCAAACACTAGTGGCACTAATGAGCCAAATAGGAATAGCCAGCTTGAATAAAGCTTACAGAAGGAGATTTGTACGGACAAATACTTGTCCCCTCTATGAATATTGTGGCCCCTTGATGACCCCTCAGAAAAATCCTAGAACTGCCACTGCTACCTCCCAGTAACAGTTATTTACAGAGTTATTTTTCAAAGAGACGTGTCACTTAAAGTCAAGTTTGCTAATGAAACCCGTCCATCATAGTAACGTTAAAGGCTAAGCACCACTTCTGGACAGCCCTGGTGATTTCACATAGTTTTAGATACTGAAAATATATAAACATGACTTAAAATGAAATTTGCTGCGTAATTTGCTTTAAAATAGATGATTTTAATTAAACTGATATAGAAAAAGAAAAATCTTTGATGGAGACTGTCCTCGGAGGGTGACAATAAATAAATGAATACATAAATAAATAATAAGTTTATTGAGTGTATGCGTTTCAGTGTGCAACCCTTGTGTACTGGTGCCGTTCCTACAGATCTGAATGGAAATGTCACAGTTACTATTTCTATTTAAAGCTACTACTACAGCTCTTGTAATGACCCTTCCTTCAAAGTCGCTTTGATCTCCTCCTCTTGATCCAAAATCATGGCCAACTGAGCATGTTCACCAATTTCACATTGGCCCTGACCATACATATATATATATATATATATATATATATATATATATATAGCAGGGGTCTCAACTACTGGCCCGAGGCAACTGCATGAGATCCATCTCATAATTTATCCACTACGCAAGCCTGCAGGAATTTTTCATTATATAAATATTTACGTCTGGAGAGATCCACCACTTCCACTAGACACCATGGCTGGCTGCCTTACGAAAGCTAGATGGACCATTCTACTGAATCTGGTTGATGCATCTGTCCCACACTAAGCCCTAAGTGTCTACCTATAAAATTCAACCCACACGTTGTAGCATTGGTATTGAGTTTGAGTTTATTTTGAAGTAAATGAAGAGCAGAAGGTGAGACCTATCCGTCAAGGCAAGCATTGTTTTAAGGAAAACGTGCCCTGACAGCTGAAAATCAGTGTGAAACTGTAAGGAATCAGACTCGAGAGGTGACCTGCGATCCATGTGCAAGGCTTTTATTGCGACAGAGCAGTTCAAAAGTCAATGAAAACAGTTCAAGGACTCGCTGAAGCAAGAATGTCCAAGGGCTGGTGGCCGGAGAGCTAGTGGTAGCCACCGGCTAATCCAGGGGGCAGGCTGGACGGAGATAATGGATTGCCGACATAGCTGGAGAGACCCATTCGCTCCTCCTGCGTAGGTCCGATGGTCTTGGGGAACCAGAGCAGCACTCGCGTTCCACGGTGAGGGATGGCCCAGATTCAGGCCTGTGTGGACAGGTTAGAGCAGCGCGCCGTATGGCGACTTTCAATGTGCTGCGCAGCAGTAACTTAAATAGTCACTTATCGAGGACCGGTGGGGGCCGGGGAAAACACTGTGGAGCCAGTGAGATGAACCCGTACTGAGTCTGGAGTTTGTGGATTCTGTGGTGGCACCGAGTCTGCGGGTTCTCTTGGTTTCCAGGGAGGTAGATGGGACCCCGCTGTGGAAATGCCAATACTTGAGGAACCTGGGAAAAGACCTTGAGAGCACACCAGCCTGGAGACCACGGACAGGTAGGATCTGATCCTTACAGTTTCAGGTTACATCTATTTTCACCGGCCACTTTATTAGAAACACCTACTTTGTACTTCCACTAACTGGCCATTTTATAAGAAACACCAACCTGTTTCATCCACTAACTGGCCACTTTATTAGAAACACCTACTTTGTACTTTCACTAACTAGCCATTTTATAAGAAACACCAACCTGTCTCGTCCACTAACTGGCCACTTGATTAGAAACACCTGCTTTGTACATCCACTTACTGGCCACTTTATTAGAAACACCTACGTTGTACTTTCACCAACTGGCCACTTTATTAGGAACACCAACCTTGCTCATCAACTAACTGGCCACTTTATTAGAAACACCAACCTTGTTCGTCCACTTACTGGACACTTTATTAGAAACACCTACGTTGTTCTTTCACCAACTGGCCACTTTATTAGAAACACCAACCTTGTTCATCCACTAACTGGCCACTTTATTGGAAACACCTACGTTGTACTTTCACTGACTGTGCACTTTATTAGAAACACCAACCCTGCTTATACACTAACTGGCCACTTTAGTAGAAACACCTACTTTGTACTTTCACTAACTGGCCGCGGCTGTTCACAGGACGACGAATCATTTGAAAAGCAGATTTTTCCAACACAGCTAACCTCACCAGCCGTGTATCGATTATCTCATGGAGTTAGAAGTTACTCTTTGAAGTTCAGAAGAAGCTTGCTTACTGACCTTTTGAAGATTTGAACCGGCTCACTAATGGAACGAACACAAACAGTCTATATGAGCGCAATTAATTATGTTGCAATTAATTGTACAGTCCAATAATGGATCTGCGGCACAGACGAGGTAATGAGAAAATGAAGTGCGTCCACATTTCCTCCAGAAATCAGCGCTGGACGAACACCTCGGCCGTATGGATTTTACCCACCAACCTGCGAGGCCACATCACGGGGCTTTAAATGGGCCTTAAAGGGTATCCAGCTCGACCGTAGGGGTTTTAATTATAGCAAAACGGCCTCAGGCTTCAGAATAAAGACTTAATTCACTGTTTGACCGGAGATATATTTGGAAAAAGCTCTCTCATTGATCCTAGTCCCTGCGTGGACCCTTAAAAGCAGAGGTTATCTTAAGAGGGGGGGGGGACTATTGTTTGTTTTTCTGGCTATGCTGGAAATAGCCTACTACTTACTGCTGGAGTACCGATAGTGCCCAAAAGTTTTATGTAACTATGGGAACAACAGAAAGATATCAGTATAATATACTACAATACTCCAGGATGTGATAAGAGCGTCCTGCATGATATACTGCATCCCACAGTGTGATGATTTCAGAAGAACGTAGTTGCCGAGGTAACTGCCCGGTTTATTCTGAACGGTGTACTAGCCTTAATACACAACACTGTTACATAGACTTTATTAGATATAGACTTTACTCTACCCACTCTGTTACTATATAGTAGTGCAGTGTGTAGTATAGTAGTATGAGAAACAACTACCTTGTACTTCCACTAACTGGCCATTTTATTAGAAACACCAACCTTGTACTTTCACTCACTGGCCACTTTATTGGAAACATTTGCCTTGTACGTCCAGTTAGCAGCTACTTTATTAAAAACACCCATCTTGTACTTCCACAAACTGGCCACTTCATAAGAAACACCCACCTTGTACTTTTACTGACTGGCCATTTTATTAGAAACACCCACGTTGTACTTTTACTGACTGGCCACTTTATTAGAAACACCCACCTTGTACTTTTACTGACAGGCCACTTTATTAGAAACACCTACCTTGTTGATTCACTAACTGGCTACTTTATTAGAAACACCTACCTTGTACTTCCACTAACTGGTCACTTTAATAGAAACACCTACTTTGTGCTTTTACTAACTCTTCACTTTATTAGAAACACCTACCTTGTTCGTCCACTAACTGGCCACTTTATTAGAAACACCTATCTTGTTCATCCACTAACTGACCACTTTATTGGAAACATTTGCCTTGTTCTTTCACTCACTGGCCACTTTATTGGAAACATTTGCCTTGTAAGTCTAGTTAGTGGCCACTATATTGGAAACACCAACCTTGTACTTCCACTAACTGGCCACTTTAGTAGAAACACCTACTTTGTGCTTTTACTAACTCCTTACTTTATTAGAAACACCTACCTTGTTCATCCACTAACTGGCCACTTTATTGGAAACATTTGCCTTCTAAGTCTAGTTAGTGGCTACTATATTAGAAACACCTACCTTGTTCATCCACTAACTGGCCACTTTATTAGAAACACCCACCTTGTGCTTCCACTAACTGGCCACTTTAGTAGAAACACCTACTTTGTGCTTTTACTAACTCTTCACTTTATTAGAAACACCTACCTTGTTCATCCACTAACTGGCCACTTTATTAGAAACACCAACCTTGTTCTTTCACTCAGTGGCCTCTTTATTGGAAACACAACCTTGTAGTTACAGTACAGTCTTCTGGTCTTTGGCTCTCAGTAATAAAAAGGATGTGGAGCTGAAAGGGTATATTAAGTATGTTCTCTGTATTCAGAGGGTTCTTGTTCTTCAGATTCTAACGGTAAAGCTTTTCGTCGCTCCTGCCATTAAACTGTTTTTCAATAAAGGCTTCCTCATTAGTCTCCTGCCCCGTGTGTCTGTCTGCGCGAGAGAGAAACAGAGAGCTAATCGTCGGCGTCACTGCGTGTTTAGTACGTTTAAAGGTTCTTTGTCTCTCCTGTAACAGTTGAAATCAGAGCTGTTCTGTTTTTAGACCTGCCAGGTCGCTCGTCACTGCAGGCGGAGAACTAGCAGGTCTACCGCAGTCAGACTGTATATGTGCATCTGAAGCTTCAGCACTCCTGGCCAAAAGCACTTCATTGACTTCTGAAGTGAAAAGAAGTAAACAAAACCTCGACAGCTCACTATAGGAGTCCGTCTCTGCTTTAGGAATCTTCAGCCCCTCAAATCACTGCTTCTAGTTCTGTGATGGTCTTGCAAGTCTATAAAATCTACCCAGGTTTGAGAAGGTCATTCCAAAAGCTCCAGCTTGTGGTTCTTAAAGTAGTTTATGATGGAACGCTTACATCATATTCGCTTCCAGAATTTGCTAATTTACTCTTACTTTTTTCTACCCATACAACGTTTCATGTACCAACAGCCCAAAGCATGTGTGCGAAATATGGGGTGGTGGTTCTGGGGGATTTGGGGGGTGTTTAGGACCTTCTTCTTGACATCTTGGATACCCTGAGTGTCTCAAAATCTGTATTCTGGGTGTCTCAGAAATCTATCTATACAGGTGCCCCAATAAAAATTCAAGGAAAGCTGACCTGCTGTCTTTGGTTGAACTGGTCTGCCTCATGGTGGCGCTGTAGCAAATTGGTTCTTCATTTCATGGTTAGCAACTGTAATGCCTGGGGCAACTCAGAAAAACGTGCTGTACCTTGTGGTACGTCCAAGGTTGAGGGGATAATGGTATGCTGGGGGTTTAGGGGGGTTTGGGTTCCTCAGTTTCAGGGAAGGGTGATGTTAACGCTATAGTAAAGTTTGGTGGAGGGGGGATAATAGTCTGGGGGTGGTGGGGGTTCAGGTTTGATCTCACACCCTCAGGTTCAGTAAAGGGTGGTGAGAATGCTACAGTAAAGTTTGGTGGAGGGGGGATAATAGTCTGGGGGTGGGAGTTCAGGTTTGATCTCACATCCTCAGTTCCAGTGAAGGGTGGTGATAAATGCTACAGTAAAGTTTGGTGGAGGGGGGATAATGGTGTGAGTGGGTTCCAGGGTTTAGTCTTGGATCATCAGTTCCAGCGAAGGGTGATGTTAATGCAACAGCAACATGCTACAGTGAAGTTTGGTGGATAGAGGATGATGATCTGGGGGGCAGGGGGTTCAGGTTTGTGCTCGGACCCTCAGTTCCAGTGAAGGTTGATGTTAATGCTGGTGGAGGGGGGTAATGGTGTGAGTGGGTTCTAGGGTTTGGTCTCAGACCCTCAGTTCCACTAAATGATGATGTTAATGGTACAGTAAAGTTTGGTGGAGGGAGAATGATGGTCTGGGTGGGTTCTAGGGTTTGGTCTTAGACCCTCAGTTTCAATGAAGGGTGATGTTAATGAAGTGTGATGACAATGGTCTGGGTGGGTTCTAGGGTTTGGTCTCAGATCTTCAGTTCCAGAGAAGGGTGATATTAATGGTACAGTAAAGTTTGGTGGACGGGGATAATGTTCTGGGTGGGTTGCTGGGTTTAGTTTCAGACCCTCAGTTCCACTATAAGGTGATGTTAATGATACAGTAAAGTTTGGTGGAGGGGGGATAATGGTCTGGGTGGGTTGTAGTATTTGGTCTTAGACCCTCAGTTCCAGTGAAGGGTGATGCTAATGCTACAGTAAAGTTTGGTGGTGGGGGGATAATGGTCTGGGTGGGTTCTAGTGTTTGGTCTTAGACCCTCAGTTCCAGTGAAGGGTGATGTTAATGGTACAGTAAAGTTTGGTGACGGGGGGATAATGGTCTGGGTGGGTTCTAGGATTTGGTCTCAGACCTTCAGTTCCAGTGAATGGTGATGTTAATGGTACAGTAAAGTTTGGTGGCGGGGGGATAATGGTCTGGGTGCGTTCTAGGGTTTGGTCTCAGACCTTCAGTCCCAGTAAATGGTGATGTTAATGGTACAGTAAAGTTTTGTGGAGAGGGGATAATGGTCTGGGTGGGTTCTAGGGTTTGGTCTCAGACCTTCAGTTCCAGTAAATGGTGATGTTAATGGTACAGTAAAGTTTGGTGGCGGGGGGATAATGGTCTGGGTGGGTTCTAGGGTTTGGTCTCAGACCCTCAGTTCCAGTGAAGGGTGATGTTAATGCTACAATGATGGTCTGTTGGTTTGAGGTTTCAGGGTTTGGGCTCCTCAGTTCCAGTGAAGGGTGATGTTAATGCTACAATGATGGTCTGTTGGTTTGAGGTTTCAGGGTTTGGGCTCCTCAGTTCCAGTGAAGGGTGATGTTAATGCTACAATGATGGTCTGTTGGTTTTAGGTTTCAGGGTTTGGGCTCCTCAGTTCCAGTGAAGGGTGATGTTAATGCTACAATGATGGTCTGTTGGTTTTAGGTTTCAGGGTTTGGGCTCCTCAGTTCCAGTGAAGGGTGATGTTAATGCTACAGTGATGGTCTGCTGGTTTAGGGTTTCAGGGTTTGGGCTCCTCAGTTCCAGCGAAGGTTGGAATCCTGTCAGTCCTGAGCAGCTGAAGAACTTTCAGGCAACATCCTGAGCAGATCATCTTTGTGATGAAGGATTGTGCTGCTGGTTTGTTTAATCTTTGGTGATAGATTTGGTGGAATGTATGGCTATATCTGCGAACCAAAGATAGACTTGGAACTGAGCAATAAGGCGAGCAGGGCGTACGTGGCCTGGATTTGCATAAGGCCGGTGCATGAGTCGTTCAGGGAACTGTTACGTGAGCGCGCTGCCCTTTAAACGCCGAATCCTCCACAGAGGCCTCGACCCCCTGCTGATCGCTGCTGCAACACGTTCCACAGGCGCTAACCTTTCTCTGCTGAACTTCAACTGCAGGGTAACCTGGGAACTGTGCACAGCTCCTCGGCTCACTTTCACCCTCCTCGTCTTTTCCTCCCTCCTCGCTCTGCGCGCCTGTTTCTCCGACTCAGCTTCTCGTCTTAGCTGCTTTGCTTTTTTTTCCTTCTCTCTTGACCTTGTCTTCTTTTCTCCGCTCGCCGTGAGAGATCAAGGACTCTCGGCTGAGAACATGCAGAGCTAACGCTGCTCAGGTTAGCGGACGTGTATTTTTAGGTTAACGTTGAAGGATCAAAACTCAAGATTCTATTAATGCTGCACAATAATTTTGGTGTTGTTAGGATTTGGTCCTAGGCTCCGTTTCCCGATAACGATTGATCTTAGTGATTTACGAACAACTTTAAGAACAACGTGACTTTAAGAACCCCAATTTTGCTAATGTTTCCGGAACGCCTTCTTAGTCTCCAAACTTGCGAACTAGTTTCAGGTAGCTCTATTTTGACTCTGCCCCCCGCCTCAGCGCTGAGTGGGCACTTAGAAGGAACTAAAAGTCAAAGGTCCTCATCTATTACTATTACAACTAGTACTACTACTATTATTATTTAACTACTACTACTACTACTATTCCTATTACTGCTACTGCTATTACTTCTACTACTGCTACTACTATTACTATTAGAACTAATACTACTACTATTTTTATTATTACTATTATTATTATTATTATTATTATTATTATAATAATTATTATTATTATTATTATTACTTCTACTACTACTACTACTACAATTACTATTACAACAACTACTACTACTACTGTTATTATTATTATTATTACTACTACTATTCCTATTACTGCTACTGCTATTACTTCTACTACTGCTACTACTATTCCTATTACTGCTACTGCTATTTTTATTATTACTATTATTATTATTATTATTATTATTATTATTATTATTATAATTATTATTATTATTATTATTATTATTATTATTATTACTTCTACTACTACTACTACTACAATTACTATTACAACAACAACTACTACTACTGTTATTATTATTATTATTACTACTACTATTCCTATTACTGCTACTGCTATTACTTCTACTACTGCTACTACTATTACTATTACAACTAATACTATTATTTTTTATTATTATTATTATTATTATTATTATTATTATTATTATTACTTCTACTACTACTACTACTACAATTACTATTACAACAACAACTACTACTACTGTTATTATTATTATTATTACTACTACTATTCCTATTACTGCTACTGCTATTACTTCTACTACTGCTACTACTATTACTATTAGAACTAATACTATTACTATTTTATTAGTACTATTATTATTATTATTATTATTACTACTACTACTACTATTCCTATTATTACAACAACAACAACAACAACAACTACTACTACTACTGTTATTATTATTATTATTACTACTAATATTCCTATTACTGCTCCTACTATTACTTCTACTACTACTACTACTACTACTATTATTATTATTATTATTATTATTATTATTACTAATACTACAATTGCTATTACTGCTACTACTATTACTTCAACTACTACTACTTTTACTATTATATGTAATACTATTATTATTATTATTATTATTATTTTTATTATTATTACTAATACTATTCATATTACTTCTACTACTATTACTTCTACTACTACTACTACTACTATTACTATTACAACAACAACTACTACTACTGTTATTATTATTATTACTACTAATATTCCTATTACTGCTACTACTATTACTTTTACTACTATTACAACAACTACTACTATTATTATTATATTATTATTATTATTATTGTTGTTATTATTATTATTATTATTATTATTATTATTATTATTATTATTATTATTACTAATACTACTACAATTCCTATTACTGCTACTACTATTACTTCAACTACTACTACTTTTACTATTACATGTAATACTATTATTATTATTATTATTATTATTATTATTATTATTATTATTATTATTATTATTATTATACTATTAATACTACTACTACTACTACTGTTAATATTATTATTACTACTACTATTCCTATTACTGCTACTACTATTACTTCTACTACAACTATTACTATTACAACTAATACTACTATTGTTATTATTATTATTATTATTATTATTATTATTATTATTATTATTCCTATTACTGCTGCTACTATTACTTCTACTACCACTACTACTACTATTACTATTATCAATACTACTATTATTACTACTACTCCTACTACTATTACTATTACAACAACTACCATTACTGTTATTATTATTATTATTATTATTATTATTATTATTATTATTATTATTATTACTACTATTCCTATTACTGCTACTACTATTACTTCTACTACTACTACTACTACTACTACTACTACTAAAAAATAAAAAATAAAAATAATAATAATAATAATAATAATAATAATAATAATAATAGTGATGATGTCCGCTTATCTGTTGACAATGATGTCATGTGACGTAGTGCTTCATGTTTGGTGCCACGGGCAAATACACAACCTTAAAAAATACACAAATTACTTTTTTCTATTTTGCAATACTGAGGGTATTCCCCGAACCAACAGGACCTGATTGATTTCCCTCTGGGTTCAGTAAAGTATCTATCTATCTATCTGAAGAGCCCTTAGGACACCAAACCAAACCCCTAACTGCTCCCTAGGTACTGTATATAGGACTGCCCAGCACTCTGGACTCCAGGCAAGTGTGCTCACTGCCCCCTGTTGTGTTTATGTGGGTGCTTCACTGCTTGGATGTGCTAAATGTGTGCAAACAGATGTGGTCAATAGCTCTAAATCTTAATTCTATAAATTCTACCGGTGGGTATGTTGTGTGTATGTGACTCAAGCAAGCTGTGTTCATACATTTCCAGTCCTTAAACCCATGTAACCATCCTCCTCACCATCACCTACCAAATACTGATGCTATTGCTAATAGATGGCCAGTTAATCCTGCAAGCAAAGTCTCTCCCAATGCAAGTGTAGGACGGGCTTTCTTCAAGACATTCAAAGCTCCACCTCATCTTACTGCCAGTTCAGCTACATCAGCTAACAGATGCCTGCATTGGTTAGGATTGCACTAAGTGATGGCCAGAGAGGACAGTTTTGCTCACCCGGACAGAACGAGGCCAATTACGCTCCCTTGGACTCCCAGACAACTATAGCATTCTCAGGAATCGGATGGGCACTAGGGATGTGACTGTAGTTAGCCATCCTCCAGTCGTTCCATAGCTTCTGACCACAGAGCCACTCACTGCTGTGGTCAGCACTGACCACACTGTCAGTTTTATTGCCGTGCTAAGAATAGACCATCACCTAAATAATATCTTGTCAACAGCAGTCTTGTGGTCAGAAAGTGGTCCATGATGAATGGGGTGGGGGGGGTGGGGGGGGAGTATGGGGGCTGATAAATTATGCAGACAGGCCACGGTGTGGAATTGTACACCCAAGTAATGGACTTATAAGGAAGGTTGAGCTGATAAAGCAGCCAGTCAAAGGAAATGCTAATGAAATGCAACTTATTCCTCGAGACCCTAAACCAGCTGCCTTGAAATCTTTTGGACTCTGCCTTGCCTCGGTCTCTGGGTAAGGTGGTAACCGAGGTGGCTGGACACTGAATTATTACAGAATATCAACCAAACCAGGACAAATTGAATGCCTCAGTTCTTAAACTAGGACTCAAAGCCCTAGCTAAAGTGATGGCTGATTGGCAGCTACAATGGATGGATGGATGGATGCTTTATTGCCCCCAAAGGAAATTTAGGCAACCAGTACCTTATACACAACGCAGGTACACAAAACAATGAAATACTATACAATATAGCAACCAACAAACACAGGAATAGAATATTTTAAGAATATATATGTTTCCAGTTCAGTTCCACAGGTTTACATGTGTATTGTTGGGTTTCAAAGCTTCAAGTGGAAAAGCTCCCTGAACAAACAAGACAGAGGGCTCAGTTTTCAGGTCCCACACTAGCAAAGCCCAAAGCTACATATCCATAGCTGCATTTCATTTATTTTGGTTCTGATTGCAAAGCAAATTATAAACATGACTAGCATTTGTTCCCAGGACAATTAATAATTAATTATATATTTGTTTGTGGTCAACCACACACACAAAAAAAGATGGCCAACGGCTCATTAGCATGATTATCCTGGCCCACCAGGGGGCCGCAGGACGCAGGTTAAAAACTACGACTGTACAATTTAAACAGAATCTGTTTGTTGGGGAATTCATTGACCTTGCTGAGATGGTCTAATTGACTATTATTTGTTTGTTGATGTTCGTTGATCCCAAAATTAAAAGATGGGATGATGACACGAATGTTATTATTACTATGTTTACATTTAATAAAAACAACTGAGGCAAATTGGTTCATTTGACGTTAGCTGGTGATTCTTGATAAGTTTGATTGGAGAAAGAAGCAGAACATAATCTTACTATGACTTTAATATAATAATTAATAAGGCTCTCGCTATATATAATTCTTGTGCACATATGATCTGGAACGTCTACCAACCCACACACTTTGATAATGGAGATGTGGTGTTCTAGATATTTCTTGCCATTTGGCTCTAGGTAATGCTAGCATCAGAGGTAACATATTGACACAGATATAATGTTGTAGATAGTTACTTGCATTCAACCCTAGCTAATGCTTACTGTTGTGGAAAGATATTAACAGAGCCCTAGCTAACACTAACAGTTGAGCTAATATATTAATGGAAATGCAATGTTCTAGATAATTACTTGCATTTAGCCCTAGTTATCACTCACAGGTGGGGTAATATGTTAATGGAGATGTAATGCTCTAGATAGTTCTTGGCATTTAGCCCTAGCTAACACTAACAGTTGAGGTAGTATTCTAATGAAGGTGTAATTTTCTAGATAGTTCTTGGCATTTAGCACCAGCTAACACTAACAAATGAGTTAATATATTAATGTAAATGTAATGTTCTAGATTTCTAGATGTAGATGTTCTAGTTCTAGATGTTTAGCACTAGCTAATACTAACATCTGACAGAATATGTTAATAAAGATATGATGTTCTAGACCATCCATGTGTGTAGCAATAGCTAATGCTAACAGTTGATGTAATATGTTAACAGAGATGTAACATTCTAGATAGTTCTATATGTTACTCACTGCAGGATCCGAGATAATATCAATGTTGTTAGTTTGTTGAATGTTAGTTGAACTGCATCTGATCAGCAGGTAAATCAGGTGAGATTAAAATAAGAGAATGTGTACTGGCAATAGGACACGCCCCATAGAGGATGGGGGTGGGCTCAGCAGTGGCTCGTTATTATTTAAAGGAACAGACACTCAAAGCAGCCTTTCTGAACAGGGCTGTTTAACGGGGGGAAGCTTCTTCCTGGTGGTGTGTCATTTCATTAGGACCCCGGAGAGACCATGTTGACTTGAGGAAAAGGGGTATAATCCCATCTACCAGTGGAAAGGGAAGAACATGGGACCACCACTGACCAGATATCATTTAACTGATGGACCGTTCTTAACACATCAGTGATCAGACCCAGCAATGTTGCAATCGATTGATAAATAGCTCCAGGGTTAGAAAGTGATTGATGACCAAGGCCTAGGGTCATGTGGAACTACAAGGCAAGGGTGTCTGTGGTACTCCAAAGCTAGATGAGTGCCGAGAACAGACCACCACTCAAAACTATCACTGGTCTTGTGGTCAGACACTGACTAATATTAAATAAGGTAATAGGTGGACAACACCAGGCCATAGTCTGCAATCACAACCCTTCCAGATCTAAAGGGTAGATGACCCTCTATAGGCACAAGGTACCTAATAAACTGGCAATTCAGTGCTTATGCTTCCGAACAATTCTCTTCGAGTAGCGTTCCACTTCTTTCCTCCAGAGACTTCCGTGCAAAAGTGGCAGGTCTGACTGGAGGAGCTGGTTCTTACCGCCTCAGGAAAAGGGCAAACTCTACTTTCCACCCCCTCCTTTGCTTTTCCCGGACCGTTCCTTTTTTTCTGAAATGAAAATATAATGATGCGTTTGCGAGCGGAGGCCGCTGGCGGCTCGCGGCTATTCGCTGTGGCAGTGACGGCCTCTTGAGCTTTAAAAGCTCCAGGTCCTAGTCAGATCCATTCCAGGCGCACTCCAGCTGAAATGAAACGTCCAGCACTTCAGACAAATGGATCACGACAGAATACAGTCAAGCCTTCCACAAACAGGAAGGCATGCTCAGATATGACGGCGCTGTGAAATATTTCCAGACCCTGATGTGATTCTGAAAAAATAAATAATAGCACTTCATTCACTTCTGCGGGTTTTATGATTGCGATTTTTTCATTTAGCGCTCCGGTCAAGCGCGGTCGCCGGGCTTTTCCGATCTGGAGGAAGAGGCCGTGTATATAGGTAGATGGGATTAGGCAGATTATCCCTCAAGTCGCTCGAGCGAAACATGAAAGAGAGGAGAAAGTGAGAGAGAACAAAGCCAAGCTTCCGTCCACATGGGCATCAGAGAGTTATCGGATCGCAGGTGTACTTCCAGGCTCTTCATTTACATCCAAATGATCGGCGCCCAGGCCAGCCCTAAAGCCACCGTTAAAGCCCATCAAAGCCATGGGGGTGTTGGAGGGGGGGTGGGGAGGGATCTGGGTGTTCTCACAGGGAGTCCCAGGGTCTGTGCCCCCATCAAAAATGCCCCCCCACTTCCACTAGTTCATGATTGGCATTCTGAGTCTGCAGCATGGAGCAGCAGAGGGTGCAAAATGAGCTTCTCTGGCTGGGCTTGTAGCCAGCCAGTGGCATACAAAGAGCAGGAGTTTGGTGTGCAGGTGATTTAGATCCTCTTCCCAATCAGTGCTTGAAGGAATAGTAAAAATTCCAGCCTTGACCGGGGGATCATCTTCCCAATCAATGCTTCAAGTAATAGTAAAAATTCCGACTTGATTGGGAGACTCTTTTCTCAATCAACACTTGAAGAATAGTAAAAATTCCAGCCTAGGCTGGTGGGATCATCTTCTCAATTAACACTCAAGGGAATGAAAGAACATCCAGCCATGTCTAGGGGTTCCTCTTCCCAATCAATGCCTAAAGGGATAGTGGAAATTCTAGCCTTGACTGGGGGATCATCTCAATCACGTTTGAAGGAATACAAAAAATTCCAACCTTGGTCGGGGGATTACCTTCTTAATCAATGGCTAAAGAAATAATTACAATTCCAGCCTTAACTGAGGGATCCTATTTCCAATTAATGCTTCAAGAAAGAGTGAAAATTGTGAAAAAGTGGACCATCTTATATCTCTGTTCAAGTAACTGTTCAGGAAGCTCCTCACAGAGAATGGATACAGAAACATCAAACAAAGAAACTGCTGCTTTTCACGGAACCTCAACAACACTGAATGTGTTTGGGGTTATTTGGATAGTGAGAAGCAGAACCAAGGTGGTAAGATGGGAAGAAACATCAACATCTGTGAATGTTCTTAGATTTGAAATAAGAGCTTCTCTTTCTCTAAGAGCTCAATGGACATCTGGACAACGGACACCTGGAGGCAGTGGAGCTTGTTGTTGGTGGGTCTACCAGGTCTTCAACCAGGTCTTCAGCCAGGTCTTCAGCCAGGTCTTCAGCCAGGTCTTCAACCAGGTCTTCAGCCAGGTCTTCAGCCAGGTCTTCAACCAGGTTTTCAACCAGGTCTTCCAGTTGGTTGTTAGGAGCCCCATTTTCTCCCCTGCTTCCTTATGTAAGTGGATGATCTTCTACCTCCTTCTAAATATCTCCAGCAAAAACTAAATGGACTGGATTCAATGGTTGTTTTGACTGGAAGTTAAATGAATGGTGTCTGACTGCACAGCGCTGGAGAACTTGCAGAGTCTAACTGAATGTAAATAATGATCTACTGTCTCCAGTGTTCTACAGTCTAAGCCTGGTACAAGAGAGAGAGCAGACACAGCCAGACACAGATGCCGTCTCAGACAGAGGGTCCTGTGTTTGTGTTTTTGTTCAGATTTTGAACGCTCTTTGCTCAGCGTGCCAAAGCCCTGTAGCACTACAGCACACACACACACACACACACACACACACACAGGCCTTTCTGGCTGCTCTCTTCTAAACACACAAACACAATTTCCACGACTGCACTGAAGCTGTAAAAACTACTTCTCATTTTTCTTTTAGCTGCGCGTTTTGCTTTAGCAAAGCACCATGTTTTGCATAATTTATGGTACTTTAGAAAACAGTCACCCGAAAAAGAAAGAGAAACAAACATAACTCACACCTTAAATATTGTTGTATAATTATTTTCTCCAGGCTCTTCATGCTGCGTGCTTTGAAAGGACCGCCAGAACGTTTCTGGAGCATTGCAGAAGCCCAAAGGTAACTTTGTAAATTCGAACATCTGTCTTTCTGTTTTAGGGGGTGTTCATGAAACGAAATACTACTGGAAATACTACAGACACCTGGTCTCACATCACACAGCACCATCCAGTAATAGCATTAACTGGTCATCTTCTTCAGTCCTGTTAGAGAAGCAGCTCATGTGGCTCCTCATGAAGCTGCTGGTCAGAATGTTCAAAGTATGAAAACCTGCATCAGAGCAAATGAGCTCATTTCTTAAAGACCCTCTAACCATTCTTTAAACACAACCAGATGTTTAATTCTGTTCCAGGAATAATTCCATACCTCTTATTCTATAGTTCTGATCTCTTCACACTTATTCACTAGTATTATTACTTTTTTTCCATTCCATTAATTTTTTATTCAGAATGCATTGTAAAGTGTTACACTGCATATATTAGACTTAATAATGTTGGACATCTAAGTAGTTATAATTAAATAAAAGGTAAATTACAGGCTTAAAGTGAAAACAAAGTACTCTGGAAATACTACAGACACCAGGGCTCACATTGCCCAACATCATCCAGTCATAGGGCTAACTGGTGACGTATTGCCTCAGATTCAGTCCCACCAGCAAAATCATGCTCCTCTTTATGAATCATGGAAGTCCTCAGGAGCCACATTCACTGAGCAGAACGTTTCACGAAGGGTGTAAATCTGATCTACAATGATCAATACAGTATTGATTTGAGGCGTACGACTTTTACAGCCTTGTCGCTTTGCCATTGTTTCTGTCCTGTGTGTGCTTCAGCAACCATGACATTATCAGGTGGAACATGAATTTGAGGGGGAACTGAATCAGATGCAACACCGGCAACCAAACTAGAAGTTGGCCTACTGTTCGCCAGCTTCTTCTTCTTCAACTTTGCCATTAACAAGGCTCAATTTTCCTACTCCACCTTAAATGGTGCAGCTGTTGTTTTCTGAAAAAGAAAGAGAAACAAACAAAACTTACACCTTAAATATTGTTGTATAATTATTTTATCCAGGCTCTTCGTGCTGCGTGTTTTGAAAGGACTGCCAGAACGTTTCTTGATCGTTGCAGAAGCCCAAAGGTAACTTAGTAAATTCAAACATCTGTCTTTCTGTTTTTAGGGGGTGTTTATGAAAACAAAATACTCTGGAAATACTACAGACACCAGGTCTCACATCACACAACACTGTCCAGTAATAGCATTAACTGGTGACGTTTTGCCTCAGCTTCAGTCCCACCAGCAAATTCATCCTCCTCTTTATGGATCATGGAAGTCCTCAAGAGCCGCATACACTGAGCAGAACGTTATTAGAATTTAGAATTTAGAACTAGTATTAGCCATACGTGTTTACACCCAGTGGAATTTGACCTCTGCATTTAACCCATATACACACACTAGTCAACATACACACTAGGGGGCAGTGAGCACATGTGCCCTGAGCGGTGGGCAGCCCTAACAGAGAGCAGTTGGGGTTAGGTTAGGTGCCTTGCTTAAGGGCATCTCAGTCGTGGCCTGCCGGTCATGGGGATCGAACCGGCAACCTTTCAGTCACAAGACCGTCAGATCCCTAACCTTAATGCCACGACTGCCCCAGGAAGGATTTAAATCTGTTCAGGAAGGGTGTAAATCTGCACTACAATGATCAATACAGTATTGATTTGAGACTTATGGCTTTTACAGTCTCGTCGCTTTGCCATTGTTTCGGCCCTGTGTGCGCTTCAGTGACCATGACATTATCAGGTGGAATGTGAATTTGAGGGGGAACTGAATCTGATGCAACAACAGCAAACAACGTGGAAGTTGGCCTACTGTTCACCAGCTTCTTCTTCTTCAACTTCGCCATCAACAAGGCTCAATTTTCCTATTCCACCTTAAATGGTGCAGCTGTTGTTTACTGGCCGCTGCATTATTTAGGGTTAAACAGGAAAATCCCAAAAAAAGCTGACATTTACATGACCAAGACAATATAACCAGTCAGACCACCAGTCAAAAGTTTGGACACACCTAACTGAATATAGATGTTTATAATTATAAAGACGTTTAGATCTGAATGTGTTGAGAGACGAGTGTAAATAGTGTAAAACGTTGAAGCCCATGTACACAAATATTACTTAAACATTTTACTGTATTTTATTTCGATCTAAAAATGAGAATGTATATTTTATAAGAGCTACAAAACCCCCAAAGCTGTTTATCAGAACAAGATCTCAGCATCTACACTATCTTCTTCAGTCCTGTTAGAGAAGCAGCTCATGTGATGAAGCTGCTGGTCAGAATGTTTAAAGTATGTAAACCAGCATCAGAGCAAATGAGCTCATTTCTAAAAGACCCTCTAAACATTCTTTAAACACAACCAGATGTTTAATTCTGTTCCAGGAGTAATTCCATACCAACTATTCTACAGTTCTGATCTCCTCACACTTATTCACTAATATTATTACTTTACCTATTTCCATTCAGAATGCATTATGAAGTGTTATACAGCATGAAGTATACCTAATAATGGTGGACATAAGCTTTTATTGTTGGATTTAAGTAGTTAGAATTAAATTAATGATAAATTACAGGCTTGAAGTGAAGTGTAATTACAAACAACTGTTAATACAGGATTTATAAGACATGAGCACAGCGGTTTAAAGCTATTACTAATATTAACTATATTCCTAAACAAGGTAGCTGTAGTTGGTTTATCTACTGCCCAACAAAAACAGCTTTCTGTGCTGCTGGCCAGTTAGCCCGGGTTGCTAATTACTAACCCTCTAGACCCTGTAGCCAGTTAATCTAGTATTAGTTTCCAATTAGCCAAAAATACACAAACTCTATAAAATTCATACTCTCTGTTGTGGTTTGTTATGATCTAGAACACATAATAGAACCTTGTCATAGTGTGTTATAGCGCATTACACCACTTGTTTGCAGTAGAGCTGTCCAAAGAAAACCAAGGATCTCTAAAATGATAACTTTCCAACAGAGGACAAAAACCCTCTTTAATTTCAATGCAAGGGAATGAAAAGTTGTTTGCTTTAAAGCAGATTTAAAGCATTTTGATTGGTCCAACCATCCTGAAATTTGGACCCAATGCAAAGGACCACTGTGGAGCTCAAATTATGTTAAAAACTAAAAATCCCCACACAATGTAGGTACTTGGTCCTCATTGGACATTTGACGATGTCACACTGCCACATGAGAAGTCTTTTTGATTTTTGTTGCACATGTGTGGAAAAGGGGGGAGGAGTCACAGGGAGAGGTGACTGGAACCAGGAAGAAGGAAGAGAAGTTTGGCCATGTGAAGGTGAAGGGGGGGTGATGTGTTTGGGTCAAACAGGAGCAGTATAACCCAAAGCCTACCGCTCCACATGGGAAATCAGGAGCTCGGCTGAGGATTCTTCCAGGGAAGTAAGACAAATGAAGGGAGGAACTGGAAGATGGATTTCCTCGGACTGTCTTGGATGTGATTGATGTCAGGCCTGCACCACCGGTGAGATCTGCCCGACATTTTTTTTCTTTTATTATTTTATTGCAATTTATTGGTAAGGACTGGTGCTTTTGTTTTAGATTTTTTTTTTTGGGGGGGGGGGGGGGCTTTGGATTTTGGACTTTGTAGACTTCAAGATTTTGATGGACACTAGGCACTTATTGTGTATATAGGGGTTGTATATGTGTGTGTTTGTCCCATAAATCATTGATCAATATAACTTTATAAGGATTGTTTTGGGCTTATTTGCCAACTCCTCTACTCTCTTCGTATGTATTGTCCTTGGATTTTAGTAACTATTTTCTTGGTTAAGGTTAACAAAGGGAAGTGTTACCACAACGTACTCTATATATTAACATATAAGCAATTATACATGCTTATAACAGGCATCGTAGGGTATTATGTATACCATATAACACCTTATGAATGCACCCATAATGCATTATACCTACAGTATTCATAGGAAGCGTTACCGATATCGGTATTCACGTCGTACAGATAAGAAAAGGCCTGGGTAGGCTTTGTTGAATATTTTTTACAACCTATGGTGTCTGTTAAAAGCTTGTGGACACTGATGACACACTGAATTTCACAGGGTTTACAAGATTGTTTATGGTATAGCGACATCTGTCGTTTTGGGTTTTGGCTTAGCAGATCCTGCCCTAGCCCTACGCTTTGGAGATACCGATCTGGCCTGACGGGTAGAGACTGGTTGACCTATTGACAGCCTGGGCTTAAATCCAGTGTGTTGCTAGTTTGAAGTTAGACTATGTTCAGACCAGACCAGGGGGTGAGAGCTCTCAAAATGTGCCATGGTATCTGAAAGAATAAAATCTTCATTCGTTACGACAGTGTGCCCAAACTTTTGATGTTTTCCAAGCTCTACAGCAGGGGTCACTAATAGGCTGATCGTGATCCAGGTCCAGACCCAGACGTTGACCCAAAGCGATAAAATATTGAGAACTATTCAATTTCAGTTTTTGAGGTGCGTTGTTAGATTACCAGAGGTGCTCCTCAGCCAATCAAAGCTGTGCAGAGTGTGGTGCGTGCACAAGCGAGGTTTGAAGCATAAAGCAGCAGTCAAATAGAGAATAAGCGAGTCTTGAAGTGAGTAAAAAACATTTATTTGAAGTTTTAGGAATAATTCAATAAATTCAGCATTTAGAACAGTAAATATTGTTGAAATATTCACCGTATTTCACCACGCCCACTTTAGAACTTCTGTTAGAACTTCCAGTCAGCTAACCAAAATAAATACAGTTACATGGTAGGAGACCAGAGAGACAGTAAGAAGCTTGAATGGGACAACACTGTCTCCTCCGAGGTTAATTACACAATGGGTGGGTGATATGAGAAGGTGGTCTGAGGTTAATAACACAGTGGGTGATGATATGAGAAGGTGGTCTGAGGTTAATAACACAGTGGGTGGGTGATGTGAGAAGGTGGTCTGAGGTTAATAACACAGTGGGTGGGTGATATGAGAAGGTGGTCTGAGGTTAATAACACAGTGGGTGGGTGATATGAGAAGGTGGTCTGAGGTTAATAACTCGGTGGGTGGGTGATATGAGAAGGTGGTCTGAGGTTACTTATGGAGACATGTTTAATTACTCTGTACTCTCGGAAGGTGTGAACAGTTCAGTAATGAAAAACTATAAAAGTACTGAAGCGTATCAGTACCTGCACAGAGTGAAGGTGGGCGTGTCCTCCTACACACAGACGGTGAGTTTATATTTCTGAAAGCCAGTTAAACCCAAGTCCAGCCAGCTGCCCGAGCCACTCTGTGTGGGTGTTAGTTACAGTCCAGATAGCCTAGCGCGGTGGACACTGATCAGAAAACAGTTACTGAACTGATAGGTGACTCACCAGCATCGACACGTCTGCTTCCTCTGAGCTTCATAAGTGAGACATTTCTCTGGATAAGGAAGCTCTGGTGCTGGTTCTCCTCCACAGAATGGTAAGAGCAGACATACGGAGGTTTGGGTGAAGGTTTTAAATTTAGAGCTTCAGCCATAGACATAGGTGGTCTTCTTTGGAAGGCGGCCCCCCAACACTCTGATCTTTATGTGCTGTGTTCGTAACTCTGTTGTTCAAGCCAAGTTTTCATCTTCTTCTAATTACTGACTCCCTCTAACTGAACATGTTATTCTAGTGTTTTATATGTTTGTTGTTGTTTTGCTTGTAATTAGTATCAATGTATCTGCGGTCGCACCGGAAGTTCTAACACAAAGTAAACAATGATGGCGCCTCCAGTGTTGTCATGGAAAATAGCATGAATACTGACCGGTATTTGTAATTAGTTTGCTGATGGTATAATTCAAGATTCAAGATTCAAGAGTTTTATTGTCATGTGTACAGCAGAACCGACAGTTACACTGTACAATGAAATTCTTACTTTGCTGCTCCTCCATTCACCAATAATGATAACAAATTAAAAAAAAAAAAAAAAAAAAAAATATATATATATATATATATATATATATATATATATATATACAAAATATACAAAGTATAACAATATAAGTTGAGAATAAAAGTATTTTTATAGTTAAAGAATAAAAAAATAAAAGTTATGTGTGCTTACAGACGGTGAGTTTATATTTCTTAAACCCAAGTCCAGCCAGCTGCCTGAGCCACTCTGCGTGGGTGTTAGTTACAGTCCAGATAGCCTAGCACGGTGGACACTGATCAGAAAACAGTTACTCAACTGATAAGATGCTGGTACTAGGCTACCTCAGTAAACAGGATACACCACTGAATCAGAACAAGTTAGAAACTTTGATGGTCCAGACTGGCCTGAGGAAACTTCCTCTAACTGGACCTACTTAAACACCCCTGCTCTGCAGAGAAGTGGTGCTTTAATGGCTTACATAGCAGCACGTAGCACAAGAACGAGGTTCTGCCGACGAAGATCTGGTGGTCGTATTTGAACTTGTAGAATCTTCCCAACCAGCGGCGGCGTCTTTAACAAGGACACCTGGTCTTAGTTTAACCTGCACATATCTGATTGGTTCTATATGTAGATATGCTTTTTCCAGTACATGAATTTTAAAGTGCTACAGTAACCGAACGGGCAAATTTAGGGAAGCTTCAGCACATTCCGAATTCCTGTGTAGTGGCTTGTGTTTCCACGGAGCTGCCTGAGATTCCAGGCACGAGAGCAGCTTCAAGGAGAAACAAGATACCTGCTCAGATGCAGCCGCTGGAGTGCAGGGAGTGCGCGCACATACGCTGTTCAACAGAGAGCAATGCTTCACTGGTCTTATGGCAGAGAGAGAGAGAGAGAGAGAGAGAGAGAGAGAGAGAGAGAGAAAAGGAGACCTTGGCTCTTTGAGAGGTCTGTTTATCCCCAAGTGAGGCTGTGCCTGCTGCAGATGAAGAGATAGAAAAGTAGAATAAAAACCCTCCCCTCCTATGATCCCCCCCACACCCCACCCTCACCACCACCTCCTCCTCCTCCTCCTTCCTGCTATTCTTTTTCATCTGGCTCCTTTCTATGATACCAAAGGTACATGCACTGTCCAGCTTATTAGAGACCCCCACTCATTTGCCATTTTATGCTGGCTAGGATGGTTTCGCTGGACCTCTCGGTTACACGGACGTGTCTTTTTCTTGTCCTTCATCAAATTAGATCATTCTTTTCCCGTTTACATCCTTTCATCCTAGTGGAGCACAATTTTCCAACCACTCCATTAAGTGTACCTCCTTGTATCTACATTAATGGTCCAGGTTTTCAGCTCCCCTTACCATATAGGGGCACTTTGTAGTTCTGCACTTACAGACTGTAGTTCATCTGATTCTCTGTATACTTTGTTCATCTGTTCTTCAATAATCAGGACCCCCACAGGACCACCACAGAACAGCTACTATTTGGGTGTTGGAACAATGAGAAGGGAGTCTGATTCGATTCTTGAATGTCCACCATGTAAGTCAAAGTCGAGTCTCTGAGGTGTAAATTTAAGTCAAGTCTTGGGTCTCTGAGATGTAAGTTAGCTCTTGTCCAAGTCCAAGTTTTACCTTGAATCTCTTGGGTACGAGTTCAAGTCAAGTCTCTGAGGTGTAAGTCAAAAACTCAAGAGTCTCAAGTCTCTGGGGTGTAATTCAGAGTCAGGTCTCAAGTCTCTGGGGTGTAAGTCAGAGTCAAGTCTCAAGTCTCTGGGGTGTAAGTCAGAGTCAGGTCTCAAGTCTCTGGGGTGTAAGTCAGAGTCAAGTCTCAAGTCTCTGGGGTGTAAGTCAGAGTCAAGTCTCAAGTCTCTAGGGTGTAAGTCAGAGTCAGGTCTCAAGTCTCTGGGGTGTAAGTCAGAGTCAAGTCTCAAGGCTCTGGGGTGTAAATCAAAGTCGTGTCACAAGTCTCTGGGGTGTAAGTCAGAGTCAGGTCTCAAGTCTCTGGGGTGTAAGTCAGAGTCAAGTCTCAAGTCTCTGGGGTGTAAATCAAAGTCGAGTCTCAAGTCTCTGGGGTGTAAGTCAGAGTCAGGTCTCAAGTCTCTGGGGTGTAAGTCAAATTAGAGTCTCAAGTCTCTGGGGTGTAAGTCAGAGTCAGGTCTCAAGTCTCTGGGTGTAAGTCAGAGTCAGGTCTCAAGTCTCTGGGGTGTAAGTCAGAGTCAAGTCTCAAGGCTCTGGGGTGTAAATCAAAGTCGAGTCTCAAGTCTCTGGGGTGTAAGTCAGAGTCAGGTCTCAAGTCTCTGGGGTGTAGGTCAGAGTCAAGTCTCAAGTCTCTGGGGTGTAAATCAAAGTCGAGTCTCAAGTCTCTGGGTTGTAAGTCAGAGTCAAGTCTCAAGTCTCTGGGGTGTAAATCAAAGTCAAAACTTAAGTCTCTGGGGTGTAAGTTAGAGTCAAATTTAAGGGCTCTGGGGTTCAAGTCTAAGTTGAGTCTTGAGTCTCTGGGGTGTAAGTCAGAGTCAGGTCTCAAGTCTCTGGGGTGTAAGTCAGAGTCAAGTCTTGAGTCTCTGAGGTTCAAGTCTGATTCAAGTCTTGAGTCTCTGGTCTGTAAATCAGAGTCAGCTTTTGAGTCTTTGGTGTGCAAGTCCAAGTCAAGTCTTGAGTCTCTGGAGTGCAAGTCCAAGTTGACTCATTAAAACTCTAAGGTACTACTCAAAATTAAGCCTTGAGTTTCTCAAGTCTTTTAAGTGCAAGTCAGGGTCGAGTCTTGGGTCAATCAGTTCCACTGACAGACTGTAGTTCATCTGTTTCCCTGTATACTTTGTTACCCTGGTCTTCAACAGGACCTCATTTGACGAGTTGGTGGTGGTGTGTCAGTGCATGCTGTGCTGGTGTAAGTGGATCAGAGCTATTGAGGCATACCTGACTCTTTCTAAACTTTCATCACTGCCTTGCCCTAAATTTCTCAGTTCCTTTTCACGCTCAGCTCATGTGAAATTGTTACATCTGTTTTCTGTTGTGATTACACAAAAAAGTGCCAAGCTGTAGTTTTTCTGGGCCTATAAGTGAGACAGTGATAAGCTGCCAAAAGTAATGCTTGCTTGATTTAAACTCTGGTGCTTTTTATGGCTTAATTACAGCCTCTTTTATGCTTCTGTTTCCTTTCGCTTCGAGGCATGCAGGTTGAATCTACAAACCATTATGATTAAAAAAGAGAAAAAGTGCTTTGAATTTGGACACACTTCCATGCCTCGCACGGAGAAGCGGCCGGCGTAGCTCTTTTTCCCAATTAAGACGTCCCACATTTGAGAACTCATTTGAGTAGTTCTAGGCTCTGCGAGACAAACCTGTCTGGGCTTCCCTGATTGCAAGCAACTAAGTGTTTATCTTTTTATGGAGGTAAATAAACAGAAAGTGAAGTTAGGCAGGGAAGTGAAACTAACAGGAAAATAAGCTGACATGGCAACAAGAACTGGTCATTCATGTTCATAGGCAGAATGACTCTATTCAAAGTCAGTGAGGTGCAAGTCAGTTCTTTGGGCTGCCAGTCTGAGTTGAGTCTTGAATCGTTGGGGTGTGAGTTCATGTCAAGTCTTAAGTGAAAGGTGAGTCTGATTTGAAGTCAAGTCTTGAGTCTCTGGGGTGTAAGTCAAAGTCAAGTCTTGAGTCTCTGGGGTGTAAGTCAAAGTGAAGTCTTGGGTTTCAGAAGTCTGAGTCGAATCAAAGTCAAAGTCGAGTCTTGAGTCTTAGAGGTGTAAGTCTAAATCAAGTCTCGAGTCTCTGGGGTGTAAGTCAAAGTCAAGTCTCAAGTCTTTTAAGTTCAAGTCAGAGTCATCTCTTAAGCTTCTGAGATGTAAGTCCAAGTTGACTCTCAAGTCTTCAAAGTGCAAGTCACAGCCAAGTCTCAGGTCTCTGGAGTGGAAGTATGAGTCAGGTCTTAAGTCTCTTGGCTGTTAGTTCGAATCAGTTTTTATGTTTATGAGATGCAAATACAAGTTTAGTTTTAGGGTATGAGTCAAAGTCCTGAGTCCCTGAGATGTAAGTCCAAGTTGACTCTTAAATCTCTGAGGTGCTAATTTAAGTTTAGCCTTGAATCTCTGTGTCTGGGTGCGAGTCACAGTGAAATCTTGTGTCTCTTAAATGCAAGTCAGATCTCAAGTGTTTGAGATATAAGTCAAAGTATAAGTCAAGGTCAGAGTCTCTAGGGTGCAAGTCTAAGTCAAGTCCTATGTCTTTGAAGTGTAAGTCCAAGTTGAGTCTTGAGTGTAAGAATTGAGTCGGGGTCTCTGGGCTGTGAGTTGAGTTTCTGAGTGAGTCTGCGTTAAGTGCTGAGTGTGAGGCTGAGTTGAGTCGGGGGTCTCTGGGCTGTGGGTATGAGCTGAGTCTCTAAGGTATGAGTCCAAGATGAGTCTCAATTTTTTATGTTCAAGTCTGAGTCAAGTCCCAAGTCTGTGAGAGAATTTGAGTCTCTCTGTAAGTCAGAGATAAGTCTTCAGAATCTGGAGTTGCAAGGCCAAGTCAGATTTAGAGTCTTCATCATCTTCATCTTCATCATTAGCTGCTGTTTATCTGTTTAGAAACTTAAGATGTTTGGTTATTAGTTGGTTGGTTAATCCAGCCTGTGTAGCGCTTAGTCTTCCTGTTTCCTGAAGGTTTGTCTATGATGAACGACTTGTTATTAGAGTCAAACCTGGTGCCACAGCTAGCTGTGATGAGATTGGCATTATAGTAATTAGTGCTGTTTACCTTTCCTGATTTCTGCCTCCTGGCTGACTGAAGGGAGCGTTCCCCATAGCTAGCTCCAAGGCCACAGCGAGTTTTATTATACTCCTGGACTGGAAGGGGGATAGATATTTGTTATTTCTTTCAGACAGTTCACTTATTCACTGGAAAAAAAAAATGTCTTGCTATTTCTGAAAAACTATTTTGCTGATGTTATAGGTGTTTATATGTAAACTGTGATTTTTGTATGTAGAATTAGAATTTAGAATTTGCCACTTTGGTTTGCACACAGCGAAATTTGACCTCCACATTTAATCCATTTAATCCATGCAGTGAAACACCCACATATACACACACACACACATACACACACTACTGAACATACACACTAGGGGGCAGTGAGCACACTTGCCCAGAGCGGTGGGCAGCCCTATCCACAGTACCCAGGGAGCAGTTGAGGGTTAGGTACTTTTCTCAGAGGCACTTTAGTCGAGTCTCGTTGGAGAATCGAACCAGCGATCTAACCTTCAGCCCACGACTGCCTGGTCTGACTGCCTGTAGGCATCAGCTTCACTTATCATGATCAAGGGCATGTTTTTCCAGTGGGAAGGTGGTCAAATACACTGTTAACAGTATGTTCTTTAACAGTTAGTATGTTCTACTATTTTGAAAGAAGAACTGAGTACACTAATATTTTTAAGTTGAACAAACTTCAAACATCAGCTTTTAGCTTGGACCACGCCCCTGTAGCACCTTGCCAGATTTTCATTGGTCAGTTCAATCAAGACTAGTTTGAGTTGTTTAGTGGAGCTTGTAAAGGTTTTGAAGTCTTTTTCTATTTTCACTGTGAGATTTGGTGTTTTCTGTGTTGAACTTCTTTTCCTCGGACAGAAACTCTGTAGTGCTGGGATTTCTCTACAGTGGACATTTTCTCCATTGTTTTCTTTTCTTGAAGAACTACAGAGGACTACAATTAACCAAGCCGCCATTCTTCCCTCTCTTTTTCTCATTCTGGAACTTGGTAAGTTGTTTTTTCCGTGTTCAAGTGGTGTAAAACTGTTGTTCTGCAGTTGATGTGATCTAAAGTTAGAAAATGTAATTTACTGTGTTTTTATCATTTCAATGTGTAAACTGTATTTAAGAATTATTGTAAGATAAACAGTATTCTAACTAGACCAATCAAAACCAGTCATCATCACTACTGAACCCTTCAAGACTTTTTGGAGACTATTTTTAAGTTTTTTACAAATTCAGATCAAAGGAAACTCAATGTTGAGTTGAATTAAATGGTCAGTAGGGTTGATTTGACAAAATATTTTAAGTACAAACAATTTAGATTTCATTGTATTCAACTCAAATGATCACTTCCAGTCTATTTGACATTTAACTTAATTTTACTCAAACCATTAGATTTTCTCTAGTGTGAATTACTTCAATATTTTAAGTCAATCACTCAAACTCTTTAAGTACAATCAACTTACAGTACAATCCGGGTTTATAGTGTAGCAGATCAAAGAAGACGAGAATTGTCTCAAAAATCAATTGAAGCAATCAGATTTGCAATATCTCTTGTGGAAGCTTGCAAATACAACAATGTTATTCAATGTACTGTCCCTGGTGCTGAACACAGAGCTGACCTCTGTGGGGCGAGAAGGGGAAGAAGCTCAAGTCAAAATCAAATCAAAATGAACAAGTCAAGTTAGTGAACACACAGCAATGGAAAATTACAAGGTTTGCTTGATATGAAACCCAGACCCCTGTATCAGGGAGCACTGGGGATCTGTAATGCGAACCACTTGCAGGCAAGGTTCGGAATAGGCCCAACTCTTGGATCAAATGGTCCAAAACTACCTCCATGAGAAACAGAGCCCCACAATGCTTCCCAGAGTTGCATGCAAGACGAATCCATTTATAGTCCAGTTTACATGCACACCAGCATTGCCTGACATAACAGGTTTATTTTGGTGTCATAAAGCTGTCATCACCTGCATGGTACTGCAGGAAGTGCCGCGACACCTCTCTGCGTATGAGACAGTGTGGAGTGATCTAAGTGTCTACACATCCAAATATATGGTGACATGCAAAAGTTTGGGCATCCCTGGTGACTGTGTTTGTTACTGTAAATAGTTGAGGGAGTAGAAGATGATCCCATCTCTGAAAGGCATAAAGATGAAATATTATTTCAGCACCCCAAGTAGTGCAAAAGCTTGGGCACCCCAGGAGATTTGAGCTCTCAGAAAACTTTTACCAACATCTCAGACCTTGATTAGCTTGTTAGGACTCTGGCTTGTTCACAGTCATTGTTAGGAAAGCCCAGGTGATGCAAATAATCTGACTCCTCTATGCTCGTCCCAGCGGTCATCAGCCACGGGCCTCTCTAAGCAGCTGCCCAGCCCTCTGACCAAATAACTGATGACCACAAAGCTGGAGAAGTTTTGAGAAGATAGCAGAGCATGTTTAGGTAGATGGTTCCTCAGGTCCAAATGTAATAAAGGCAGTTATCATGAACCGCGGAGGTCAAGAGTTCTGGAGGACCAAGAAAAGTCTCAGAGACAACTGCTGGTGGGACTACTTGGAAGGGATATCAAAACCTCCGTTTGACTGTAAAGGACAGTCTGGTAGGTTTAACAGGCCATGGAGTGGTGGTGGACTGATCTATAAAGCTTTCCTGAATCCTTACCTCAAAATGCAGCGTCAGATGTTTGCAAAGGAGCTTCCAAACAAGGCTGACGCATTTTAGAAACAAGTTCTGAGGACTGGTGAAGATAAAATAGATCCTTTTGGCTGCAATGAGCTCAAAGGTATGTTTGGAGGAAGAAAAGAGTACAGAATTTCACTTCTTCAAGTGGTAAGCATGGGGTGGAATGGTTATGCTTTGGCTTTGGGTTAGCATGAGGAGCAGGCAGGAAACATCATCTATAAAAAGGTAAAAAGAGGATAATGACACACCTCAAAATCCACAATGGGCGACCTGAAGAGGTGCAGGCTGCAGGTTTTGCTGCAGGTTTTGCCATGAGTACAGTGGTGTAGTGGTTAGTATGGTGGTGTAGTGGTTAGTATGGTGGTTAGTACAGTGGTGTAGTGGTTAGTATGGTGGTGTAGTGGTTAGTATGGTGGTGTAGTGGTTAGCACAGTGGTGTGGTGCTTAGTAGTGGTGGTGTAGTGGTTAGTAGTGGTGGTGTAGTGGTTAGTATGGTGGTGTAGTGGTTAGTACGGTGGTGTAGTGGTTAATATGGTGGTGTAGTGGTTAGTATGGTTGTGTAGTGGTTAGTATAGTGGTGTAGTGGTTAGTACGGTGTTGTAGTGGTTAGTAAGGTGGTGTAGTGGTTAGCACAGTGGTGTAGTGCTTAGTAGTGGTGGTGTAGTGGTGAGCACCCCTTTGGTGTACCCCACCTTTGCCTGATGCCGCTGGGATTGGCTCCAGCTCCCTCGACTGGTGGGATTTAGCAGCAGTCAATGGATGGATGGAGGGATTTGTGGATAGACCTCAAAAAAGCAGTGCTCGCAGGACATCCCAAGAATCTCACAGACCCAGATACCTTCTGAGAGGAAGATGGGCCAAAACAGGATGTGGTTGCATTAGGCTCCATTCCCTATATGGTTCTCAAACGGTTGAAAATCAGGCTGAATTTGAGAAGATAAACAAATGTAAACAATAGAAAAGCTTATTTGTTAAAGAAATAAATCATTGAATTGAATGGTTGAGATGCTCTACCAAAGCATGCACTGTCGTATTATTCTGGAAGTGTGCAAGCAGCACTGGTCAAAAACCATTCCTTCCAACAGGTGGCAACATCTTTTTGGAAAACTCACAAAGATGTGTATCTGGGTGGCACTAAAATTATCAGCTGCTGAGCTAGGAGGTTAAAGTAGAAGGTTTGGTTTTGACGAGGAGCTAAAACACACTAAAAAGGCTAATTCTGATAGAAAGCAAATCTCAGAGAAGCACCCGGAAAATGGGAAATCACCCCAGTAGCCCTCGTGAATTGAAAACCACCCAAATCAGGTCGGACAGGTGTGCATGTTAACACAATCAGTATAATCAACAACTGCATTCCTTCATTCCTGACATGTCCTCACTACAGCTTAGAGGAATTCTCGCCTGCTGCTCCGGAACCTTCAAAAACATTCCTTTGTTTTTTGGAGCGGGAGGTATTCATATGCAACATGCGTAGTGCGCCCACTGCCCACCTCCACCTCCCACGCTGCCTGCAGACTTGACATCCCATCCTAGCTAACGACCCCGGCTTGTTTTTAATTTGCCAAGTAGCTGTTGTCGCTCTCACTTCCACGTTAATTGGAGAATTAGAAGATATTCCACTGGGGCCACATAATTTTCAAGGAGATGGATTCCTGTAGGAAGGAAGTAGCTCTGTTATTGACTCAGAACCAGAGCTGGGGTTAATATTGATTTAGATGCATGGGGCTGTTGAGAAGCTTTTCAACCTGGAGGTCTGATTGAGTATAAATTAAACATATCGAATAAAATTACCAGCATTGTCATAGTATATCATTAGCACAACTGGCAGACACATATACCACATCACTCCACATTAAAAATTCATTTCATCTTCTGGTGATATCTGTAGATCTTGAGATGAATGAATAAGTTGCACAGGATCTTTAAATGTATAGTTAGCTTGTGTACACTGTTAACCTGTAATTAGTTTGTGTGTAAAGAGTTTGTGTACTGATTCTTAAAAACTAAAGTTTTATTTCATTACTTAAAATGTTTTAGTATGTTCTACTATTTTGAAAGAAGAACTGATTACACTAATATTTTTAAGCTGAACAAACTTAAAACATCAGGTTTTGGATTGGACCACGCCCCTGTAGCACCTTGCCAGATTCTCATTGGTCAGTTCAGTCAAGACTAGTTTGAGTTGTTTAGTGGAGCTTGTAAAGGTTTTGAAGTCTTTTTCTATTTTCACTGTGAGATTTGGTGTTTTCTGAGTTTAACTTCTTTTCCTCAGACAGAAACTCTGTAGTGCTGGGATTTCTCTACAGTGGACATTTTCTCCATTGTTTTCTTTTCTTGAAGAACTACAGAGCACTACAATTAACCAGGCCGCCATCTTCCCTCTCTTTTTCTCATTCTGGAACTTGGTAAGTTGTTTTCCCTGTTCAAGTGGTGTAAAACTGTTGATCTGCAGTTGATGCTGATCTAAAGTTAGAAAATGTAATTTACTGTGTTTTTATCATTTCAATGTGTAAACTGTATTTAAGAATTATTGTAAGATAAACAGTATTCTAACTAGACCAATCAAAACCAGTCATCATCACTACTGAACCCTTCAAGAGTCAGGATCATCCTAGATGATCCCAGTGATGTAGTTTTAAATCAAATCAAACTAAATGTAACTGCTGTCTGGGTTCTTTTGATGTAGGAGAACATCAGCTGACCATTTAATTCAACTCAACATTGAGTTTCCTGTAATCAGAATTAAGTTAAACTTAAAACTAGTCTCCATAAAAAGCTGATGTTCTCCTACATCAAAAGAACACAGACAGCAGTTACATTTAGTTTAATTTTATTTAAAATTACATCACTGGGATCATCTAGGATGATTCTGACTCTTGAAGGGTTCAGTAGTGATGGTGACTGGTTTTCATTGGTCTAGTTAGAAAACTGTTTATCTTACAATAATTCTTAAATACAGTTTACACATTGAAATGATAAAAACACAGTAAATGACATTTTCTAACTTTAGATAAGCATCAACTGCAGAACAACAGTTTTACACCACTTGAACACGGAAAACAACTTACCAAGTTCCAGAATGAGAAAAAGAGAGGGAAGATGGCGGCTTGGTTAATTGTAGTCCTCTGTAGTTCTTCAGAAAAGAAAACAATGGAGAAAATGTCCACTGTAGAGAAATCCCAGCACTACAGAGTTTCTGTCCGAGGAAAAGAAGTTCAACTCAGAAAACACCAAACCTCACAGTGAAAATAGAAAAAGACTTCAAAACCTTTACAAGCTCCACTAAACAACTCAAACTAGTCTAGACTGAACTGACCAATGAGAATCTGGCAAGGTGCTACAGGGGCGTGGTCCAAGCTAAAACCTGATGTTTTAAGTTTGTTCAACTTAAAAATATTAGTGTACTCAGTTCTTCTTTCAAAATAGTAGAACATACTAAAACATTTTAAGTAATGAAATAAAACATTAGTTTTAAAGCATCCCTACACACTACAGTCTTTACACACAAACTAATTAGAAGGACCCAGAAGGACAAGAGGTTGATGATAAATGAAATCAAATATCTTACATGTTGCTCCATCAAGCATTAAGCTAAGCTATCCCTGCAATCACCATTTAAACCACCTCTTTCTAAAACTTCTCAAAGTTTTCTTTTCTTCAACTTCTGCTTGTATGAAACACCCACGCCAAGTAGAACCGTTTGGGCTGATTCAAAGCTGACTAAACCTCTTCTTGCCTGGAGAGACATGATTTCATTTGATCATTCAGAGAGCCGTTTTTCCTTTCACAGTCACTCTCCATTCGCTCTTTATTTAGTGCAAATTTCTTCTCTCTCTTCTTTTTTTTTCTTTCTCCTACTGCTCTGCAGTCAGCCCTGGCCTACTTCCGTCACGCCGGCGCCACGCCGAGCACGCAATGCAAGGACGCGATTCATTCAGACACTTCTCTCCATTCTGTGAAAATAACTCCGTCCCCCAGCCATACGACACATCGATCATTTCTTTTCTGCCCCTGACCTTTCCGAGACCACCGCGTCTCCTGGCCGCGGCGTTTAAAACGGAGACGTCAGAAGCAGTGAAGTTCCTCTTTTGTTTGTCCCTTATTACATAAGCTTGTTCTCACAGTCTGTCTCCCTCGATGTAGGCTAGCACGGCTCACCTGTCAGCTCGGGCTCAGCGGACGGACGGAAGAAGCGCAAAGTCCAGAACGCTGCCCCTGCTTCATGCACCGATGACCGCGAGCCATCGTGACTCATTTCAGATCATGAATATGACGATGTGCTACAAAACAAGAGCATTATACATGTGCATTCATTGGCCACTTCTTCAGAAACCTCCTCCTTGAAGCTCCAGTCTGTATCTTCTGAGGCATGATATGTGTAACCTCAATTTGTTCACCAATGGTCAATGGTTTCTCATGACAAAGGAAAACTTGGCTGGACATGGTGGACCACAGGGTGTCCTTATGGCCTCATCCTCAGCACTCTACTCCCAGTCTTCTTCCTAGTTAAAGTTTAGGACCTGCACCTTTGAGCTTACTTTCCTGATCATTAGAAAACCTTGGCCACCATCAGTCAATTATCCTTTCAACAGGTAACAGGCTTAACACTGACCAGCCATTGACTTAAATAGTCTGTCAATGGGTTAGGGACTCTCTATGAAGTTTCAAATGCACGCACCAGTGCGGGGCACTATACCATTTTCTGTCATATTTAAGCATTTTCATGATATGTGTATCCTCTATTTGTCCACCAATGGCCAATTTCTGACCACAGGGGAACACATTGCTGGTTCCCTTTTGGTGGTGGACCACTGAGTGTCCTTATGGCCTCATCCTCACCACTCTTCTCCCAGTCTTCTTCCTAGTTAGAGTTTAGGACCTGCACCTTTGAGCTTACTTATAAAAGAATTTTAGAAGATTTCCTGATCATTGGAAAACCTTGGCCACCATCGGTCAATTATCCTTTCAACAGGTAACAGGCTTAAAATTAACCAACCATTGACTTGAATAGTCTGTCTATAGGGGAGGGACTCTCTATGAAGGTTTAAAAGAACTTGCCACTGTGGCCACCATCGGTCAATTAGCTTTCAGCAGGTAGTTGCCAGGTTTACCATTGACCAACCGTTGACTTGTATAGTCTATGGAGGAGGGACTGTCTATGAAGATTCAAATGAACTCACCACTGCAGGGCACTATACCATTTCCTGTCATTTTCAAGCATTTTCATGATATGTGTACCCTCTATTTGTCCACCAATGGTCCATTTCTTACAAAAGCGGAACACTTTGTTGGAGACCTTCTGGTGATGGACCACTGAGTGTCCTTATGGCTTCATCCTCTCCAGTCCAGTCTTCTTCCTAGTTAGAGTTTAGGACTTGCACCTTAGAGCTTACTTATAAGAGAGTTTTAGAGGATTACCTAATCCTTGGAAAACCTTGGCCGCCATCGGCCAATTATCCTTTCAACAGGTAACAGGCTTAACATTGACCAGCCATTGACTTGAATAGTCTGTGTATGGAGGGACTCTCTATGAAGATTTGATGAACTCACAACTGGGGGGCGCAATTTTTAAGCATTTTCATACATTTATTTTATACCCAGCTGCTTGAAAACAGCCTTTGTCGAAGTAGTCCTAGGATTCTGATCGAATCGTTTTAAAACTGGTGTGGAAATATTTCCTACTGTATTTGCCACATATGAATTAATCACTGCAGTCTTAGCAATTCCAAATTCAATTACTAATGCCAAAAATTCAATTTCATCATCCCAAATGAATAAGTGGTCTCATTTGTCTCAGCTTTCTTTATCCCAAAAACTTTGCAACTTTGCATAATTACAAGTCATGTCCAGTTATGTCCAAAATCTGGCTGGTTGTCTGGCACATTTATTTGAAATCGGTGGCTAAGACTGCAAAGCTCAAACGGCCAAAGTGTGCAAACAATTTTTGAACAGTATCTTAAACGAAGACTGCCAGTCATGATGACATATATAGGACTTTGGTTAACCATTGGCTCTATTTAATCTGTTACTGTCTTTACACAGTATAGTGCTTGGACCCCAGGTATTGCCACCTGCAGCTATATTTATTTACCCTTTGATGCCCGTAGTCATTTCCTATGGTATGTACTGCTGAGTATCTCTTTGGTAAATCAGTTTATTTCATTATTTAACCATTAAAAATTTTGTATTTGATCTTAGATAATTATTTTAATTCTTATTTATTAGCTTCATGAACAAAAACAGTCTTTGTAAATATGTTCCAGACTGCAAATGTTTACAAACATCAACAGTTCCTATCAAACTCCACAGTGAACACATACGGGTTAATTCTGACCAGTGCTGTGTGTTAGAAGGCAGTGATATAAAACGTTTTATCAAAGAAGTATAAAAATAAAACTGAAATCAGGATTTGTGATGATCGAAAATGAGACAACTGAGGAATTCACAGATGCTTAAATGATGAAATCAATTTATTTCAAAGATACAGAAGGTAAAATCTGAATCAGGTCACTTTTGACCAGGGTGTGCATCAAAGAGTTAATGTGGTTATTGTTTTCACCTGTGTTTAGTTTGTAATGCTTCCTTTGCAGATGTTTCCAGCCACTCCGCATTTAACCCATCCGTGCAGTAAAACACAAACACACACACACCAGTGAACAGTGAGCCCACTTGCTTGGAGTGTTGGACAGCCCTACCACAGCATCCCGGGAGCCATCAGCCTATGACTGCCTAACCTGCAGCTACACGACTGCCCAACCTCTAGCCCACGACTCCCCAGACCTCCAGCCCACGACTGCCTAACCTCCAGCCCATGACTTCCCAAACCTCCAGCCCACAACTGCTTAACCTCCAGCTCACGACTGCCAAACCTCCAGCCCACGACTGCCTAACCTCCAGCCCACGACTTCCCAAACCTCCAGCCCATGACTGCTTAACCTCCAGCCCATGACTTTCCAAACCTCTAGCCCACAACTGCTTAACCTCCAGCTCACAACTTCCCAGACCTCCAGCCCACGACTGCCTAACCTCCAGCCCACGACTGCCTAACCTCCAGCCCACGATTTCCCAAACCTCCAGCCCACAACTGCTTAACCTCCAGCCCACGACTTCCCAAACCTCCAGCCCATGACTGCTTAACCTCCAGCCCATGACTTCCCAAACCTCTAGCCCACAACTGCTTAACCTCCAGCTCACGACTTCCCAGACCTCCAGCCCACAACTGCCTAACCTCTAGCCCACGACTTCCCAAACCTCCAGCCCATGACTGCTTAACCTCCAGCTTACGACTGCCAAACCTCCAGCCCACGACTGCCCAACCTCCAGCCCACGACTGCCCCAACCTCCAGCCGACGACCGCCCAGACCTCCAGCTCACGACTGCCAAACCTCCAGCCCCTGAGTGCCCAACCTCCAGCCCGTGACTGCCTAACCTCCAGTCGCACGACTGCCCAACCTCTAGCCCACGACTTCCCAGACCTCCAGCCCACGACTGCCCCAACCTCCAGCCCTCGACCGCCCAAACCTCCAGCCCACGACTGCCTAACCTCCCGCCCATGACTTCCCAAACCTCCAGCCCACAACTGCTTAACCTCCAGCTCACGACTGCCAAACCTCCAGCCCACGACTGCTTAACCTCCAGCTCACGACTGCCAAACCTCCAGCCCACAACTGCCCAAACCTCCAGCTCACGACTGCCTAACCTCCAGCCCACGACTGCCCAAACCTCCAGCCCACAACTGCCCAATGGTGTCTAAGGTGTCTGAGATATGGAAAGCATGGAACTTAATTATTCTTTTGTCTTTATTCCAGCTTCATTTCTTGCCATAGTTTCTTGGTTCCTTTGTTTTGTTTGATATGTTTTTTCCCCATAATGCTTTACTTCTGTTGGTAATTTATGTCTCTTTATTCTTATTATTTTTAGCTTGTTTGCCTTTTGTAAAGGTTTGGTCTTGTTTTGCCTTCTTCTCACTGTTTCCTTTCGTTTTACCTTTGTGATTTTTCAGTGCTCCAGTCTCAGTCTTGCTGCTCTGTAAAGCAACCTTGAGCTGCGGAAATGTGCTTCATAAATAAAACATTGTCTTTCCTGGAAACGGGAAAGCAGAGAGAGATTAACTGTGGAGAATTAATAATGTTTGCATAACTTACCGGAGATGTTTTCAGTAACACTTAATGATATATACAATTATGAAATGTATTTCAACACTCGTTGTCCAAAAAGATATCGCACCAGGAGTGAGCTGTTGGAATGAAACTGTGTGTAAAGTATTAGAGTGAGAGAAGAAGTTTGTTGAGAGAAACTGTACAGATGAAAGGATGTAGTTCCCTGTCGGTCCTCTGGTCTTGATACAAAATGAGATCTGATAACGATTGATCTTAGTGATTTATGATTAACTTTAAGAACGACGTAACTTTAAGAACCCCAATTTTGCGAGAGTTTCTCAAACACCTTCTTAGTCTTCAAACTTACGAACTAGTTTCAAGTAGCTCTTTGTTGACTCCGCCCCCAGCGTCTGCACTGAATAGGCATGGCCACTCCAGAACTGAACCACTGATTTACATAAGTTTCCTCATTATTAAGCCACAAATGTATCGTTATATAAATATTTATAATAAAAAAGAACAACAAATAAGGATTTACATACTTTTATGTAAAAGAGAAATCAAAATATTTCGCTTGCACTTGTTGTCTATAGCACGCCCAGCCTAAAAATAGGTACTCGATTAACCTTACTAGCTCGGCACACCAGCCACGCAAATGGAAGTTTTCTTAGGATGAACTAAAAGCCAAATGCTTGAAGAAATAGAGAAAAAAACAAAACATAATATTTTCCAAAGCTCTGGGACGTTCTATAGATAAAAAGAAAGAGCAGAAATGGGCGGAGACTGCTAGAAACATAAGAACCTATAGTGTTCATCACATACTCACCTTTATTAGCCTTCCTATTGGTAATTTATATGTGTACATAATTGCTTAGTCAGTTTGATTGGTTAAGGGAGAACAAGCTTAGTAAACCAATGTGTAATTTTTTTTTTAAATAATATAAGTATTAATTTACTACTACGACTGTTACACTGGAAGAAAATTAATTCAATAATGTATTGTACTTTAAACTGTTTAAACTCTAACCTTGGAATAAAAAAATAAATAAAATGTATATTCACACGCAGTACTGAATTCAGGACCTTCAGAGTGGTGGGCAGTTTGCTTCCCACTCCACCATGATACAAACAAACACCTGTTTATTCTAGAAGTTTACTGTTTACATCATTCAAACTCTTGGATATGATATTTTTGACGTTAGATGTAATATAAGTGATGGAATTACGCTTTCAAAAGTGATTTTAAATCTTCATGAATTCATGTTTGTATAAATATGTGTAGTGTTCATGCACTGAACAACCCATTTTTAAAAGGATGTTTAGCGCCCTCTTGTGTTTTTGAGACAGAATTGCACGTGAACTTTGAGTTAAGAAGAATTTACAAGTGGTTACAAGTGGGTCGGACTACTCTCACATTCACAAACGACTTTACGTACTACGTTGGTTATGAAGGCTTTCCGGAAACATTCGTAATTTTAAGAATGTTCTTAAGTATGAAGTTATGAAGTACGCCGTCCTGCAGCATGTTTACCCACAGATTTTGCAGCTGGACCTGTGAATCCTAAACACTCCACACCCGTTTACTGACCCTTGCCTGTCTTTTGGATTCTGCCATTCTCTCATCCCAGGATACCTCTGGTTGGAATTTCCTTGACTGGCCATTGGACCATCGCTACATTCTCTCTACTCAGCTCTGTCTGCTCCCCTGTATTCCCCTGTCTGGCTTTCCCATCCACCCAGCTTTGACCCTCTGCTCATTAACTTTTTCAAAAGGATAATTAGCGCCCTCTTTTATTTTTGAGACAGAATTGCACGTGAACTTCGAGTTAAGAAGAACTTACCGAGTTATGAGTGAGTTGGATTACTCTTACATTTACAAACAACTTTACGTACTACATTAGTTACAAAGGTTTTCGGGAAACTTTTGTAATTTTAAGAATGTTCTTAAGTATGGAGTTACGAAGTACTTAGAGTTATGAACGTTTTGGGAAACGCACCCCAGGTCTGTACGGCGTCCTGCAGCACGTTTACCCACAGATGGACCTGTGGATCCTAAACACTCCACTCCAGGCCTAGCCAAGCCCGAGTTTACTGACCCTTGCCTGTCTTTTAGATTCTGCCGTTCTCTCATCCCAGGATACCTCTGGTTGGAATTTCCTTGACTGGCCATTGGACCATCGCTACATTCTCTCTACTCAGTTCTGTCTGCTCCCCTGTATTCCCCTGTCTGGCTTTCCCGTCGACACTGCTTTGACCATCTGCTCATTAACTTTTTCAAAAGGATAATTAGCGCCCTCTTTTGTTTTTGAGACAGAATTGCACGTGAACTTCGAGTTAAGAAGAACTTACCGAGTTATGAGTGAGTTGGATTACTCTTACATTTACAAACAACTTTACGTACTACATTAGTTACAAAGGTTTTCGGGAAACTTTTGTAATTTTAAGAATGTTCTTAAGTATGGAGTTACGAAGTACTTAGAGTTATGAACGTTTTGGGAAACGCACCCCAGGTCTGTACGGCGTCCTGCAGCACGTTTACCCACAGATGGACCTGTGGATCCTAAACACTCCACTCCAGGCCTAGCCAAGCCCGAGTTTACTGACCCTTGCCTGTCTTTTAGATTCTGCCGTTCTCTCATCCCAGGATACCTCTGGTTGGAATTTCCTTGACTGGCCATTGACCATCGCTACATTCTCTCTACTCAGTTCTGTCTGCTCCCCTGTATTCCCCTGTCTGGCTTTCCCGTCTACACTGCTTTGACCATCTGCTCATTAACTTTTTCAAAAGGATAATTAGCGCCCTCTTTTGTTTTTGAGACAGAATTGCGCGTGAACTTCGAGTTAAGAAGAACTTACCGAGTTTCGAGTGAGTTGGATTACTCTTACATTTACGAACAACTTTACGTACTACATTAGTTACAAAGGTTTTCGGGAAACTTTCGTATTTTTAAGAATGTTCTTAAGTATGAAGTTACGAAGTACTTAGCGTTACGAACGTTTTGGGAAATGCACCCCTTGTTCGTTCGTAAGGCGTCCTGCAGCACGTTTACCCACAGATGGACCTGTGGATCCTAAACACTCCACTCCAGGCCTAGCCAAGCCTGAGTTTACTGACCCTTGCCTGTCTTTTGGATTCTGCCGTTCTCTCATCCCAGGATACCTCTGGTTGGAATTTCCTTGACTGGCCATTGGACCATCGCTACGTTCTCTCTACTCAGTTCTGTCTGCTCCCCTGCATTCCCCTGTCTGGCTTTCCAGTCTACCCAGCTTTGACAGTCTGCTCCGACTCTGACTTTGCTCATTGCATTTGCCCAGCTCTGTCAATAAACAACCTGCATATGGATCTTACCTCTGTTTCTAAGCACGCTTTGTTACATAATAAATATCCAATATTCAAATATCCTGTCAGTAACATTATCTTACATCCCCAATATTACAACTCTACTAATTCTACACGTGTCTCATGACCGGCAGGCGGAATATCCAGAGCTGTGGATGTTGTTAAAGTTTTTTTGTATGTGTAAAAATATGTTAAAGATGGATTAACCAATAAAAGCCCTGTGATTAGTCGTGACCTGCTCTGGCTCATACAGCATGGACTCCGGTTATGAGGCTACGACTGTTTCTCTTGCCTCAACATTGACTCTAGCGCGTCACTCAGAGGGAACATCAAAGGAAAGCAATGAAAGCACTTCAGATGTGTTCAGTTATATGGCTCTCTGGATCATAGATGGAAAGCTCTTAGCCAGAGAAAACTTCATTACCCAGGGCTTGAGACTTGGTGGGGGGGTTTGGGGGAGGGGGGGTTGCTCTTTTATGTTTCCTTATCCCTCTCAAGCCTCCTTATTCTTTTCCTTTTCATTTCATTCTTGCTCCTTCTCCTTGCCTTCACACTAAAAATAAATAAATTAATTATTTAATCAATGAATAAATAAATTATTGGTTTAATTACATGAGTAAATGATAACATTAGGATACATGTGTATGTACAGGGGTTGGACAATGAAACTGAAACACCTGGATTTAGACCACAATAATGTATTAGTACGGTGTAGGGCCTCCTTTTGCGGCCAATACAGCGTCAGTTGGTTTTGGGAATGACATATACAAGTCCTGCACAGTGGTCAGAGGGATTTTAAGCCATTCTTCTTGCAGGACAGTGTTCAGGTCACTACGTGATGCTGGTGGAGGAAAACGTTTCCTGACTCGCTCCTCCAAAACACCCCAAAGTGGCTCAATAATATTTAGATCTCGTGACTGTGCAGGCCATGGGAGATGTTCAACTTCACTTTCATGTTCATCAAACCATCTTTCTCCAGTCTTGCTGTGTGTATTGGTGCATCGTCATCCTGATACACGGCACCACCTTCAGGATACAATGTTTGAACCATTGGATGCACATGGTCCTCCAGAATGGTTCTGTAGTCCTTGGCAGTGACGCGCCCATCTAGCACAAGTATTGGGCCAAACCATCACTGATCCACCCCCATGCTTCACTTTGGGCATGCAACAGTCTGGGTGGTCTGCTTCTTTGGGGCTTCTCCACACCGTAACTCTCCCGGATGTGGGGAAAACAGTAAAGGTGGACTCATCAGAGAACAATACATGTTTACATTGTCCACAGCCCAAGATTTGATCTCCTTGCACCATTGAAATCGACATTTGGCATTGGCACGAGTGACCAAAGGTTTGGCTAAAGCAGCCCGGCCGTGTATACTGACCCTGTGGAGATCCTGACAGACAGTTCTGGTGAAACAGAAAAAGCTGAGGCGCACATTTAATTCTGCCAGGATTTGATCAGCCGTGGTTTTATGTTTTTTGGATACAATCCGGGTTAGAACCCAACATCCCTTTCAGACAGCTTCCCCTTGCGTCCACAGTTAATCCTGTTGGATGTGGATGGTCCTTCTTGGTGGTATGCTGACGTTACCCTGGATACCGTGGCTCTTGATAGATCACAAAGACTTGCTGTCTTGGTCACAGATGCCAATTGGTTCTCTTTTGAACTTTGGTATGTCCCATAATGTTGTGTTATTGCAATATTTTGAGCTAAACTGGGATCTTACCTTCTAACTGAACTTCACACTCTGCTCTTACTGGTGCAATTAATGAAGATTGAACACCAGACTGGTCCAATTTAGCCATGAAACCTCAGTTTCAGTTTCATTGTCCAACCCCTGTATATATACTACATTTTCAGGAGTTACAGTGTAGATACATGCATTGCTGTTGTGTAAGAACACAGCTATTAGCATCCCTCCATCTCAAGTGTGACCAGCAGACCAGTATGTTACCCCAGTATGTTACCCCAACAGACGCTGACGTATTTAACATAGCAGTTACCATATTTTCAGAGTTTCCATCTCTTATTAAACTCTAGCCGAGTTTCAATATCCTGAACACTGCTTTCCATAATCCAGAGCGGCTCTATTAGGAGGCTAATCTCCTCCGGTTTGCTGGAGCAGTGCAGCGCAAGCGTTCCGAGTTACAGGAAATATTGCACCTCTTCACCTGAACGGAAAGTGGGCAGGAGAAGGTGCTGCAGATTAATCCCAATGTGTGGAGTGATGTCTCCACACATTGACGAGGTGATGAGGTTTAATCCCCTTGTAAAGCGTTAAATGCTTAAGCAAACAGCTCCGCCGTTATTATGTGCACACGCCACATTAAGAGAACATCAAGAACATCTTTAAACCTTCTGCACACTAATTTTCACCTTCCGTCCCAGGTGGATGCATAGAAAAACTTTATCTTCACTATGTAGGAACGTAGTAAAGAGAGAAACAGATATATAGATGAATAGAGAGGCTGGGTGAATGGGCGTGGTTATATCAGTGATAGTGAGTATGAAGGCTGGGTGAGTGGGCGTGGTTATATCAGTGATAGTGAGTATGAAGGCTGGGTGAATGGGCGTGGTTATATCAGTGATAGTGAGTATGAAGGCTGGGTGAGTGGGTTTGGTTATATCAGTGATAGTGAGTATGAAGGCTGGGTGAGTGGGTTTGGTTATATTAGTTATAGTGAGTATGTAGGCTGGATGAGTGGGTGTGGTTATATTAGTTATAGTGAGTATGAAGGCTGGGTGAGTGGGTGTGGTTATATTAGTTATAGTGAGTATGAAGGCTGGGTGAGTGGGTGTGGTTATATTAGTTATAGTGAGTATGAAGGCTGGGTGAGTGGGTGTGGTTATATTAGTTATAGTGAGTATGAAGGCTGGGTGAGTGGGTGTGGTTATATTAGTGATAGTGAGTATGAAGGCTGGGTGAGTGGGTGTGGTTATATTAGTTATAGTGAGTATGAAGGCTGGGTGAGTGGGTTTGGTTATATTAGTTATAGTGAGTATGAAGGCTGGGTGAGTGGGCGTGGTTATATCAGTGATAGTGAGTATGAAGGCTGGGTGAGTGGGTGTGGTTATATTAGTTATAGTGTGTATGAAGGCTGGGTGAGTGGGTGTGGTTATATTAGTAATAGTGAGTATGAAGGCTGGGTGAGTGGGTGTGGTTATATCAGTAACAGTGAGTATGAAGGCTGGGTGAGTGGGCGTGGTTATATCAGTGACAGTGAGTATGAAGGCTGGGTGAGTGGGTGTGGTTATATCTGTGATAGTGAGTATGAAGGCTGGGTGAGTGGGTGTGGTTATATCAGTGATAGTAAGTATGAAGGCTGGGTGAGTGGGCGTGGTTATATCAGTGACAGTGATTATGAAGGCTGGGTGTGTGGGTGTGGTTATATTAGTTATAGTGAGTATGAAGGCTGGGTGAGTGGGTGTGGTTATATCAGTGATAGTGAGTATGAAGGCTGGGTGAGTGGGTGTGGTTATATCAGTGATAGTGAGTATGAAGGCTGGGTGAGTGGGTGTGGTTATATTAGTTATAGTGAGTATGAAGGCTGGGTGTGTGGGTGTGGTTATATTAGTGATAGTGAGTATGAAGGCTGGGTGAGTGGGTGTGGTTATATCAGTGATAGTGAGTATGAAGGCTGGGTGAGTGGGTGTGGTTATATCAGTGATAATGAGTATGAAGGCTGGGTGAGTGGGCGTGGTTATATCAGTGATAGTGAGTATGAAGGCTGGGTGAGTGGGTGTGGTTATATCAGTGATAGTGAGTATGAAGGCTGGGTGAGTGGGTGTGGTTATATCAGTGATAGTGAGTATGAAGGCTGGGTGAGTGGGTGTGGTTATATCAGTGATAGTGAGTATGAAGGCTGGGTGAGTGGGTGTGGTTATATCAGTGATAGTGAGTATGAAGGCTGGATGAGTGGGTGTGGTTATATCAGTGATAGTGAGTATGAAGGCTGGGTGAGTGAGCGTGGTTATATCAGTGACAGTGATTATGAAGGCTGGGTGAGTGGGTGTGGTTATATCAGTGATAGTGAGTATGAAGGCTGGGTGTGTGGGTGTGGTTATATTAGTTATAGTGAGTATGAAGGCTGGGTGAGTGGGTGTGGTTATATCAGTGATAGTGAGTATGAAGGCTGGGTGAGTGGGTGTGGTTATATCAGTGATAGTGAGTATGAAGGCTGGGTGAGTGGGTGTGGTTATATTAGTTATAGTGAGTATGAAGGCTGGGTGAGTGGGTGTGGTTATATTAGTTATAGTGAGTATGAAGGCTGGGTGAGTGGGTGTGGTTATATTAGTTATAGTGAGTATGAAGGCTGGGTGAGTGGGTGTGGTTATATTAGTTATAGTGAGTATGAAGGCTGGGTGAGTGGGTGTGGTTATATCAGTGATAGTGAGTATGAAGGCTGGGTGAGTGGGTGTGGTTATATCAGTGATAGTGAGTATGAAGGCTGGGTGAGTGGGTGTGGTTATATTAGTTATAGTGAGTATGAAGGCTGGGTGTGTGGGTGTGGTTATATTAGTGATAGTATGAAGGCTGGGTGAGTGGGTGTGGTTATATCAGTGATAGTGAGTATGAAGGCTGGGTGAGTGGGTGTGGTTATATCAGTGATAGTGAGTATGAAGGCTGGGTGAGTGGGTGTGGTTATATCAGTGATAGTGAGTATGAAGGCTGGGTGAGTGGGTGTGGTTATATTAGTTATAGTGAGTATGAAGGCTGGGTGTGTGGGTGTGGTTATATTAGTGATAGTGAGTATGAAGGCTGGGTGAGTGGGTGTGGTTATATCAGTGATAGTGAGTATGAAGGCTGGGTGAGTGGGTGTGGTTATATTAGTGATAGTGAGTATGAAGGCTGGGTGAGTGGGTGTGGTTATATCAGTGACAGTGATTATGAAGGCTGGGTGAGTGGGTGTGGTTATATCAGTGATAGTGAGTATGAAGGCTGGGTGAGTGGGTGTGGTTATATTAGTTATAGTGAGTATGAAGGCTGGGTGAGTGGGTGTGGTTATATTAGTTATAGTGAGTATGAAGGCTGGGTGAGTGGGTGTGGTTATATTAGTTATAGTGAGTATGAAGGCTGGGTGAGTGGGTGTGGTTATATTAGTTATAGTGAGTATGAAGGCTGGGTGAGTGGGTGTGGTTATATTAGTTATAGTGAGTATGAAGGCTGGGTGAGTGGGTGTGGTTATATTAGTTATAGTGAGTATGAAGGCTGGGTGAGTGGGTGTGGTTATATCAGTGATAGTGAGTATGAAGGCTGGGTGAGTGGGTTTGGTTATATTAGTTATAGTGAGTATGAAGGCTGGGTGAGTGGGTGTGGTTATATTAGTTATAGTGAGTATGAAGGCTGGGTGAGTGGGTGTGGTTATATTAGTTATAGTGAGTATGAAGGCTGGGTGAGTGGGTGTGGGTTATATTAGTTATAGTGAGTATGAAGGCTGGGTGAGTGGGTGTGGTTATATTAGTTATAGTGAGTATGAAGGCTGGGTGAGTGGGTGTGGTTATATTAGTTATAGTGAGTATGAAGGCTGGGTGAGTGGGTGTGGTTATATTAGTGATAGTGAGTATGAAGGCTGGGTGAGTGGGTGTGGTTATATCAGTGATAGTGAGTATGAAGGCTGGGTGAGTGGGTGTGGTTATATTAGTTATAGTGAGTATGAAGGCTGGGTGAGTGGGTGTGGTTATATCAGTAACAGTGAGCATGAAGGCTGGGTGAGTGGGTGTGGTTATATCAGTGATAGTGAGTATGAAGGCTGGGTGAGTGGGTTTGGTTATATTAGTTATAGTGAGTATGAAGGCTGGGTGAGTGGGTTTGGTTATATTAGTTATAGTGAGTATGAAGGCTGGGTGAGTGGGTGTGGTTATATTAGTGATAGTGAGTATGAAGGCTGGGTGAGTGGGTGTGGTTATATCAGTGATAGTGAGTATGAAGGCTGGGTGAGTGGGTGTGGTTATATTAGTTATAGTGAGTATGAAGGCTGGGTGAGTGGGTGTGGTTATATTAGTTATAGTGAGTATGAAGGCTGGGTGAGTGGGTTTGGTTATATTAGTTATAGTGAGTATGAAGGCTGGGTGAGTGGGTGTGGTTATATTAGTTATAGTGAGTATGAAGGCTGGGTGAGTGGGTGTGGTTATATTAGTGATAGTGAGTATGAAGGCTGGGTGAGTGGGTGTGGTTATATCAGTGATAGCGAGTATGAAGGCTGGGTGAGTGGGTGTGGTTATATTAGTTATAGTGAGTATGAAGGCTGGGTGAGTGGGTGTGGTTATATTAGTGATAGTGAGTATGAAGGCTGGGTGAGTGGGTGTGGTTATATCAGTGATAGTGAGTATGAAGGCTGGGTGAGTGGGTGTGGTTATATTAGTTATAGTGAGTATGAAGGCTGGGTGAGTGTTTGTTAGTTTCAGCCTCTTACCGATGCTGACCATCACAGCAGCAGCCTCTCTGGAGAGGAGAGTTAGACTTTTTCTCCGGACCACCTGAAAACCAACACTTCAAAATGTGTGAAGTGCCAAGCGGGATGGTGGGCAGCTGGAATAGTAATGAGTCCGGCGCTCTCCTCAGCAGACCTTTAGGGCTTCTGGAGAGAAATGCCAGGAAGGGGTTTAAAACATTTACACGGATGCAGCTGTCAGATGTTGTATTTTTAATATTTCATTTGTTTGGAAATTACAGCCGGAATAATTAAGTGGCCGTGCGCTGATGAGCTCAGGAACGCAGGGCTATTGTCCAGGGCTTTCTAAATATCACAGCTTTCACAAGCCTGGACCACATGCTTCCTTTATAAAGGCGTCTCAGAAAGGACGTGTAGTCGGGGAACAGCAGGATGCAGACTATTGATTAATTACACAGTTCTGTAAAAATGGAACAGCTTCAACACGAATACGTAAACACGATCACTCAGAAGTCTGGAATCACGGCTCATAAACCTGAACCTTCTGGAGAAAGTCAGAGTCTGCAGGGAGATAGAACTGCACAGAATGAGTGGAGATCTGTTTAATATAAATAAATACAATAGAGCCAGAGGAAAAAATGATTGTAGTTTTTGTCAATTACTATAATACTACTACTACTACTACTACTAATAATAATAATAATAATAATAATAATATAAATAAATCTTTTCTTGACTAAAACTAGACTTCAATGTTTTTTGCTTTTGTTGATTAAAACTAGTATAAAATGTTTATATTTTTGTCAGTTTAAACTAGACTAAAAGGTTTATAATTTTTTCAATTAAACCTAGACTTAAATGGTTTTAGTTTTTGTTGATTAAAATTAGACTAAAAAGGTTTTAGTTTTTGTTGATTAAAACTAGACTAAATAGTTTTTAGTATTTGTCAGTTTAAACTAGATCAAAAGGTATATAATGTTTTCAATTAAAACTAGATTGAAATTATTTTAGTTTTTGTTGATTAAAACTAAATTAAAATGTTTTTAGTTTTTGTTATTTTAAACTAGATTAAAAAAGTTTATAATAATTTCAATTAAAACTAGACTAAAATGTTTTTTGTTCTTGTCAATTAAAATTAGATTTAAATGTTTTTATTTTTTGTCAATTAAAGCTAGACTAAAATGTTTTTGTTCTTGTCATTTAAAACTAGATTAAAATGTTTTTAGTTCTTGTCAATTTAAACTAATCCAAATGTTTAAAGTTTTGGTCAATTGAAACTAGATTAAAATGTTTTTAGTTCTTGTCAATTAAAACTAATCCAAATGTTTGAAGTTTTGGTCGATTGAAACTAGATTAAAATGTTTTATTTTTGTCAGTTAAAACTAGATTAAATGTTTTTCAGTTTTTGTCTGTTTAAACTAGATTAAAAGTTTATAATTTTTTTTCAATTAAATCTAGATTAAAATGGTTTTAGTTTTTGCCGATTTTAACTAGACTAAAATGTTTTTATTATAATTATTTACATAACGATACATTTATGGCACAATAATGAGGAAACTTATGTAAACGGTGGTTCAGTTCTCGACTGGCAGTGCCTATTCAACGCTGACGCGGGGGGCGGAGTCAACAAAGAGCTACTTGAAACTAGTTTGTAAGTTTGGAGACTAAGAAGGCGTTTGTGAAACACTCACAAAATTGGGGTTCTTAAAGTTACGTTGTTTTTAGGGTTGTTCGTAAATCACTAAGATCAATCGTTATCGGGATTTGACCCCTGGTCGACCCCATGTTGAGAGATCCTGGATAGAGAGAGACTATAGTTGACCATATAGTTGACCACAGTTGTTTGTAGCAACATTGAGCCTCTGTTTCTTCTCTGATGCTTTGTTGTCTGTATTAAACTCTTCATCGGCTCTGTGAAAGGTCACCCCATCTCCTCTCGGTTCTCCTCAAAGCTGCTTTCTGAACCCGTTTCAGCTCCAACCCAGTCTTTGATGTTCAGACAAAACACTTTAATGTTTGTATTTTTTTGTGGGCTTGTTTTCCTAAAATAGGTCATTAGCCCCCGAGTCAACTGGGGAATGTCAAGAGGGATGCTTTTGAGCTCATCACATTAAAGATAATTGCTAATCGGGACTTCACTTCTTTGATGTGTTGGAAATGCGCTAAACATTGTTTTTAATGGGAAAACTCCTATAAACAAAACAAGACCTGTTTTGCAGACATGGACAAAAGTATGTGGACACCCCTCCTAATTATTCAGATCAGGTGTTTCAGCCACACCCACTGTTAACAGGTGTACATAATCAAGCAGACGGTTATGCAGTCTTCATAAACAAATGCCAGTAGAATGGGTTGAACTGAAGAGCTCAGTGGCTTTAAGAGTTGGACTGTGGTTGGAAGCAACTTTTTTAAACCATGCAAGCTCATAGAGTAATAGAGGCTCAGAGGTCTGAACTAGAAACTAGCACAAGAACTGTGTATCAGGAGCCATTATAAAATGGGTTTCAATATCTAAGCAGCCTAAGAACACAAGCCTAAGATCACTATACACATTGCCAAGCACTGGCTAGAGTAGAGTAAAGTTCCACCACTGGACTCTGGAGGAATGTAGACTCTGGAGTGGTGTAAAGCTTCTCCACTGAACTCTGGAGTTGAGTAAAGCTCCACCACTGGACTCTGGAGTTGAGTAAAGCTCCACCACTGGACTCTGGAGTTGGGTAAAGCTCCTCCACTGGACTCTGTAGTTAAGTAAACCTCCACCACTGAACTCTGGAGTGGTGAAAAGCTCCACCACTGGACTCTGGAGTGGTGTAAAGCTCCTCGACAGGACTCTGGAGTGGTGTAAAGCTCCACCACAGGACTCTGGAGTGGTGTAAAGCTCCATCACTGGACTCTGGAGTGGTGTAAACCTCCACCACTGGACTCTGCAGTGGTGTAAACCTCCACCACTGGACTCTGGAGTGGAGTAAACCTCCACCACAGGACTCTGGAGTGGTGTAAAGCTCCACCACTGGACTCTGGAGAGGTGTCATGGAATGTACTCAATAATAAGGGCAAGAAACCGCAACCACGCCCCCGTGATCCACAGGCAAATAGGGAGTCTATTTCACAGTCTGTTTCTATTAACATCTCTGTGGTTTGTATGATTGAAGCTAAATGGATGATCGGATCTGTTACTATTCCTGATTCTCAGGGTTTAAGTGCCAGCACTCGAGAAAAGAGAAAGTAAACTGCATTGCAAACAGTTGATGTTAGTCTTTCTGTGGGCGGCTGTGCTTTGTAACTATAAGCAGGTGGGCCTTGGGGCGGAAAGCCATTAAGAACCCCCGAGTAAGGGCACTGTTACCTTCAGCAGCCTCTACAACACAAAATTCCCACCAAGCCAAGCCAAATGAGCAATTTCCCCTATAAATAGCCTCACACGCAAAACTGGGGAAATGATTGTAATTGCCTGAGCCGTCCACGAATAGACATTAACCCTGAAGTAATTGACAATTAATCTTGTGGTTATGTATGTAATTGCCAAAGCTTAATGCACAGGAGGAAGAAGAGTAGTGCGTCTGCCTCCCGCAGCAGAAATACTGCCATCTAATCGGCTTACTGTGCAAAACAATTCCGACAAATAAGCCGGAAAACAAGACCGAACCCAAAGAGGCAGGTGAAGAGAAGCAAAGGTGTTTAATTACCAGTAACAGGTGTAGGATTCTGTTCAGTGGAGGCCTGGAAAACAACTTTTTCCAAACAAACTTGAAGGGAAGTCACTGCGGTGCTATCAGAAAGTCACCATTCATTGTTCTTCAACTCCCAGTCGAAGCAGCGACTGAGTGCAAGTCATTCATTTTTCAGCACCTTTAACTGAAGACTGCATAGAAGCCTCAGTGACTGCATCGCCTATTCACTCTTGCATCACTCACCGCAGCGTTCACTCCAAACTGCCTTTGGAAGCAACATCAGCACAAGAACTGTGAATTAAGAACTTTCAAGAAATGGGTCTTCATGGCTGAGCAGCTGTACACACGCTTAAGACCACTATCTGCAATGCAAAGTGTCGGCTAGAGGGGGTCAAGGCCCACCACTGGACTCTGGAGTGGTGTGAAGCTCCATCACTGGACGCTGGAGTGGTGTAAAGCTCTACCACTGGACTCTGGAGTGGAGTAAAGCTCCACCACTGGACTCTGGAGTGGTGTGAAGCTCCACCATTGGACTCTGGAGTGGTGTAAAGCTCTACCACTGGACTCTGGAGTGGAGTAAAGCTCTACCACTGGAATCTGGAGTGGTGTAAATCTTCACCACTGGACTCTGGAGTGGTGTAAAGCTCTACCACTGGACTCTGGAGTGGTGTAAAGATCTACCACTGGAATCTGGAGTGGTGTAAATCTTCACCACTGGACTTTGGAGTGGTATAAAGCTCTACCACTGGAATCTGGAGTGGTGTAAATCTTCACCACTACATTCTGGAGTAGTGTAAAGCTCCACCACCGGACACTGGAGTGGTATATAGCTCCATCACTGGGATCTGGAGTGGTGGAAAGCTCCACCAATGGACTCTGGGGAAATGAAACTTTTTTTTTTCTGGAGTGATGAATCATGCTTCACTATCTAGCTTTGGAGGATGAATCCAGGAGACCCTACCAACACCAATGTAAAATTCAGTGGAGGGAGGATAATGGTCTCGGGGGGGGGTTCAGGGTTTGGGTTGCTCAGTTTCAGTGAACGGTGATGTTAATGCTGTGGCACATTTTACACAATTATATACTTTGACATTTGTGCAACAGTTATGGGAGAACTCCTGTTGATCATGGTTACTCCAAGCCAGCTCCATAAAGATATTTGAGATGTTTGGTGTGACAGAACTCCAGATTCCTGATCACAACCCCACTTAACATCTTAGGGAGGCACTGGTCAGTGTCTGACCTCACAAATGCTCTTTTGACTGAATGGAAATTTCCACAGACCATAAAACCCCCAAACCTGTTTATCAGAACAAGATCTCAGCATCTACACTATCTTCTTCAGTCCTGTTAGAGAAGCAGCTCATGTGGCTCCTCATGAAACTGCTGGCCAGAATGTTCAAAGTATGTAAACCTGCATCAGAGCAAATGAGCTCATTTCTAAAAGACCCTCTAAACATTCTTTAAACACAACCAGATGTTTTATTCTCCTCCAGGAATAATTCCATACCTCTTATTCTATAGTTCTGATCTCCTCACACTTATTCACTAATATTATTATTACTATTAATATAGTACAGATAAGAAGAACCTGGGGAGATGTTTCCTGACTTTTCACTCACAGATATTCTCAGGAACCGTATCTTTTTTAAGATAAGAAATTCCTTATTTGTTAAGGAATGTATTCAGCAAGGCTTCCATAAGTATTTGTCTTTCTTTTATGGATAAAAAATTTAAAGAGGGATGTGCAAGTAGAAAATATGCCCACCCTCCCCAACTACCCAAGACCATGACCATGATATTCTGTCCCACAGTTCCAATAGAAATAAATGGATCTGTCTATATCTATTAACCTCGCGCTACCAAGTAGCTCCATAATACAATCATACTTATTTTTTTGCGCTAACGTTTATTTAATCAATACGGCCGGATTTAATTTGAACGCTCGCTTTGGCGAATTTATCGTATCTTTTTTTTTTTTTTTTTTTTCTGGCAGGCTTACGCAACGGCGGCGGCTCGTGCCAACCATCCAATCTGGCCCCAATGAAATTCTAATCATCCAATGAAATCTAATCATCATGCAGTTATTCCGGCTAACACCATTTACACATCAAATTTGAGAACTGATGAAAAATGTCATTAAAGCCTTCGGAGCGGCGTCCGGTTTTCATTGTTTCACCCCATTCTCCTCGCTAATGAAGTCGAGGCAGGAGTGAGGCTGATTCCCTCAGCAGAAAATGCATATTAATACAGAGCAGCGGGGGGAAAAAAATCAAATTGATTTGATTGTTGAAAGTCTACGTGGGGAAAATTATGAAGCTGTCCTCCACCGCACATCCATTCAGGCTCTGGATCTGAACTTGTTGGGTTAGCAGAGCTCACACTGGATGATCATTTGGGAGGGAAATACGATAAATATGAAAAATAGAATCAAATATGGCCGAAACTTTAGCCAAGCTTTGGCCAATCAATCATTTCTTAACACTGTGACATTCTTCTCAACTTTTTGGTGGAGCACATTTCCAGTCAGGGTATCTTAATGAAGGTATTGAACCTAACCCGACCTGATTATATCATCAGTATGCAGTACGAGGTCTTTCAATAGATACGCCTTTACTGTTCTCATCCACAACTAAATCCCTAAGTGTAGTGTTTTTCTTAGGACTTTAACTTTAACTACTAGTCAAAAGTTGTAGAACAGTCCTAAAACATTTGACTGGTAGTGTACTAAAACTTATGACCAGTATTGTGTATGTGTATGTATGTATATATATATATACAGTATATATATATATATATATATATATATATATATATATATATATATATACATACACTACCGCTCAAAAGTTTGGGATCCCAGTGATTTTTGTTTTAATGGAGTATCTTCTTCCTTAACACAACAATGGACTGACGGGTCTCTAAAGAAAGTTGTTTCTTTCTGGTCATTGTGAGTCGGTCAGCAAGCCATCAACTGCTGATCTTCAGATACTAAACTAACCTAGAATGTTGTTCCCTTTTATACTCACTTATTAGTAGAATGTTTTTCAGCTGTGATCACAATTGAACAGGAGTCCTAACAACCAATTAGACCAATAACATCCTTAACTTGGATTGGTGGTCGTACCAGGAGATTTAGACAGAGGACTGAGAATTGCTGATAATAGGACTATCTGTAAAATAAGCCTCTATATAAAAAAATAGACTTTAATACAAACAATTTTATTCTTTAAAAATCATCTGATACACTAACATTAATTGTGAAATGGACAATATTATTTGTGAATTGCATGAAAATGGCATGAAGTGATCCTAGACTTTTGAGCGGTAGTGTATGTGTATATATATATATATATATATATATATATATATATATATATATATATATATATATATATATATATATATATATATGCCACCTATATATACCATATAAGTTTGAAAGACCACAGAAGACAACTGAGGTGTTCCTGCTGGAGAAGAACCATCTTGTCAAGGCAGGAAATTCAGCATTTGGTCATATTCATGGGTTCCAGATTTCAGTATTTGCATTCAAGTATTCAATATGTTTCTTAAAACTCTTGAACTAAAGCTGGAAGTCACTTCAATGGCATCTTAACTGCTTCACTGTAATTCCATTTTGGTAGTACATAGAGGCGAATGTTCAACATTTGTGACTATCCCAGTACATATGAACCTGACTATACATTCTCTCTTGAGAGTGTAAACATAAGAAAAATAAATATAACTTTCTAGCTGCTGGCACATATGCTAGAGGCACTAGTATTAAATTGGCACATGTGTGTAACTTCAAAAAGTGATATTTCTGAAAATAGAGACTGAATCAAATGAATATTCCAGTTTATAGCCTTACTAACATTATCTTTACCTGGAACAGTTACAAGCTGCTTATGCAACAAACTTCTTATGCAACACGGTAAGGAAAAAGTTTGAATACATATACACACCACTGTGTTTATTAACGTAAGACCAGAGATGTGTTTCAGCTTTCTTGCATTATATTTAGCCATATATTGGTAGCATTGGTAGCGCCACCTGGCAGCATCTGACATGAAGTCCATTATCTTCAGACGAGAGAGAGACGAACACACGAGCAGTCCTCCGCTAGAACCTCCACTCTTCTCACTGCAGGGTTATCAGATATCGGTACTCGATTGAACAAGTCTACCACAGTTTTCTTAGTTTTTCGTTGTGGCTCAAAACTTCTTCCACCACACATCTTTATCAACACGGCTTCCGTGAAAGGTTGTTTAGCTTCTGCTATGTTCCACGATATGCGCCGTTGTCACGGTTTCTTATGCAGATGTTGTCGTATGGATGGTAGCAACAGAATGGTTGTAGGCAGCAATCAAACTTCCAATCTTTTGTGTTCGACTCTGATTTTGCTGGAAAGTTCAATTAAAATGGCTGTGGTGTGTTTTGAAGTGGTGCTTTATGTTAGCCACCTTTTATACGGCTACAGCTCGAGAGCGTAGTAAGCTAGCTGGCTTAGCGTTAGCACGGTCTGGTAAAGTTAAACTAAACTCATGGGTCCAGACAGAACTGAACTGTCTATGTTTGTTATCAGCTGGTCGTGTTTTTGTACAAGCAGGACTTACACAAGCTGTGTTCTACAGACCCTTACAAAAAAGAAGTCTATTCAAGTGCACCATTAGTTTACTTCTTTTAAACTAAAAAGAAGTGAGTATACTTTCAGATTACTTTTTATGTACTTCTCAGTGATATACTAAACACAGTTATACTTAAGTATGCTTGGGTTATACTGACAAGTATAGAACAGACTAAGTATATTTGGCCTTTACTTGTACTTCATCTTTTGATTGAAATAGTAGAAGTAAGTATTCTTGTTCTACACAACAACACATCCAGTACAATATTTATTTAAAATTTGATTTATAAAGATTTATAAAGATACAAATATGTTTCTTAATCTGAGTGTGTCTTGTTTATTTTACGTGTGTTCACTGGTGAGTAAGTAAACGTTGTTAAGTTTTATTTTAAGTAGAAAAAACTCTTAAACCTACTCATATACTTTAAAGTACAACAATATTATAAGCAGTAAATTATAAGTATTATGTTAAGTTTAAGTTCACTTAAAGAAAACTTACAAGCTAGTAAACTAAGTAAACTTTTAAGTTAACTTTTAGTGTAGTTGTAGTACAAAAGATGTAAACTAGTTGTATACTTGGTTTACTACTCTTACACTTAAAGTGTACTTAAAAATATACTTTTAAAAACTAGAAAGTGGGCCAATTTAGTCCCAAGAAGTATTAAAATAGTACATATACGAGTGTGCTACTAGTACAATGACATTAGTATAGTAACTGCATAAAGTATACTTAATAAAATGAACTTTAAGTATAAAATTTTCTGTAAGGGGAGGGAGATCGTCAACCGTTGGCTATACTGCTCTGCTCTCGTGTTTTAGTCGTAGGGTAAATAGGCTAACATAGGTGTTTGACGGTGGGCCAACAGTTTGAGTCTAGTGGGCCGTATTAGGCCCGCGGGGCGCCTATTGAGGAACACTGGTCTAAAGGGTCTGACTATAGGGTTTGTTTCTGGCTAGTCTAACTGTGTTTTAAAGAAAGGTGGTCAAGCTGACAGTATCTGTTGGGTTGGAACATCAGAGTGATAATAAGACTTACATTGTTTGATTCTAATGGAATCTAATTGGTCTTCTACTTGTAATTAACTTCTTGTGGCTGTTACTTCTTATAGGGCTTATCAACACTTCCAAAACGAGGCCCAATGTCAAAAGCTTGGTGGTCTTTTTTGGCAGTTCCATGAAATCAAATTGAACCTAACTTGAAATGAGGAGATAATGAGGGAGCTGTTAGATGGATATAGGCAGTTTTCTTAAAAGACCGTTGAATTAATTTACTTTAACTCTCTGAACAGTGATGATGGTGCACCTGTGCACTTCTCATGGTACATGGACCCAATGCATTTCCATTTTATCCCCAAACCCAACAGTATCTGAGGAACATTTGGATGAAGCCATGATTCCGATCTGAGAACAGCTCTTTTGTGACCACAACCTTCACCCTCAAAGAGAAAAAACAGCTACTACCCCTTTTACCCATCACAGAATACACATTACCCAGGTAACAAATAACAGACAATGGCACTTAGTTAACATTTAGGGTGTGTCTCAAAACCAAGTGAGCTCCTTCATAGGCAGCATTTTGTTATAGTATGCGCTCCCGACATGTAGACTGTCCCAATTCTTACATACCTTAAACAACGCGGGCTAAGCTATGAGCAGTGAAGTGGTTTTAAAATGTGAGTTATTTTTATTCTCTGGAGTTTTAATGTGTTTCTGGTCATATAATCACACAAAACAGTATTTTATTATCAACTCTGTAACGAGTCCTTCACCATTTACACTTTATACTCCAGACATTAGCATTTATGCTAGCAGATTTTTAAGCCTCAGTCTATTGTTTTGGATGTCGGCTGGTAGCTTAGCAACCAGCTAAACCAGCGGTGGCGTGCTGCAGTGGGGGGAACAAGCCGTGACGCAGTCTCTCTCTAACTAGAGCGTCTCAGTAATCTGTTTTATGAGGAGAGATGAGGAGAGAACACTGCTACTTACACAGCTGCTACCTAGACAGCCTACTTAGACACTCACTAGGATTTGAGACACATCCATAGTCTCTTTTTTGGAGAGTGTGTGCCTCTCATGATCCTCTTGACTAGCTTCTCGAGTCCAGCATCAGCCAATAGTAGGTATTTATTCAGCAACCCTTCTGAAGTTCTGGTGATCCACCAGCTTGAGTCAAGTGCTGGGGCATGTGGACAGTCCCAACCATAAGCTTTTGTCATTGTCTCAAATGTCTTTTACAAGGGGAATACTGGGGTACACTATCTCACTTCTGACAAGAGTGTCACACTAGTGTTGTCCCACCTTGCCCTGTTTCTCTTCCTGTCTTTCCTTGCCTCTTTTGTGACCACAGGCCTTACCCTTACATATAAAACACTACTAAACCAGTTACCCATCTTAGAATAACACACTAACCAAGTAACACATAGCAGACAATGAAATTTCATCAACATTTAGTCCTTTTTTTTGAGGGCATGTGCCTCTCATGATCCTCTTGAAGAGCTTCTAGACTCTAGCCCCAGCCAATACACTGTAAACCTGGATAAGTTGATTGTACTTAAAGAGTTTGAGTGATTGCCTTAAAATATTTAAGTAACACAAACTAGAGAAAATCTAATGGTTTGAGTAAAATCAACTTAAATATCAAATAGACTGGAAGTGATCATTAGAGTTGAATACAATGAAATCTAAATTGTTTGTACTTAAAATATTTAGTAAAATCAACCCTACTGACCATTTAATTCAACTCAACATTGAGTTTCCTGTAATCAGAATTAAGTTAAACTTAAAACTAGTCTCCATAAAAAGCTGATGTTCTCCTACATCAAAAGAACACAGACAGCAGTTACATTTAGTTTAATTTTATTTAAAATTACATCACTGGGATCATCTAGGATGATCCTGACCCTTGAAGGGTTCAGTAGTGATGATGACTGGTTTTGATTGGTCTAGTTAGAAAACTGTTTATCTTACAATAATTCTTAAATACAGTTTACACATTGAAATGATAAAAACACAGTAAATTACATTTTCTAACTTTAGATCAGCATCAACTGCAGAACAACAGTTTTACACCACTTGAACACGGAAAACAACTTACCAAGTTCCAGAATGAGAAAAAGAGAGGGAAGATGGCGGCTTGGTTAATTGTAGTCCTCTGTAGTTCTTCAAGAAAAGAAAACAATGGAGAAAATGTCCACTGTAGAGAAATCCCAGCACTACAGAGTTTCTGTCCGAGGAAAAGAAGTTCAACACAGAAAACACCAAACCTTACAGTGAAAATAGAAAAAGACTTCAAAACCTTTACAAGCTCCACTAAACAACTCAAACTAGTCTTGACTGAACTGACCAATGAGAATCTGGCAAGGTGCTACAGGGGCATGGTCCAAGCTAAAACCTGATGTTTTAAGTTTGTTCAGCTTAAAAATATTAGTGTACCCAGTTCTTCTTTCAAAATAGTAGAACATACTAAACATTTTAAGTAATGAAATAAAACTTTAGTTTTTAAACATCAGTACACAAATTCTTTACACACAAACTAATTATGGGTTAACAGTGCATCACACTTCAGCAGCTTTGGAGTTGGTGCACCATCTGAGGACTCAGTACAGCTCAGTAGGAAATATTCGTTTGACTGGAGTTTTGGATTCTGACACGCACGGTTTTGCGTACCTTTCGGGTTTTGTGATCCACAAATGAACTCGCATGTTCTCTTGGTTTCCCAGAATTATTCCTCGAGGGCTGAAGAAAAAGCTGAAAAAGCAGATCTAATGTGTGCAAGTGGAGATAATGGAGTTCTGCTGGAGCTCGAATCTGCGCTGATCCTCATTATAACACTGACACTATGGCAGTCTTTCAACATAACCTGAAAGTCAGTCTGATAATGAGCTTAGGCCCCACATATCCATTTCTCTGGGGTCAGTGATGATGTTGAAGCAAATTTAAAGGCGATCACTGGATCTCTTCTTTAACCTCCGTCGTCAAGACTAATCCTGAGACGTCACAGGTGTAATTTTATTCAGATATTCAGCCTGAATGTTCTGCTGAGTGTCTCTATGTTACTGTATGTACTGCTGAGTATCTATGTTACTGTATGTACTGCTGAGTATCTATGTTACTGTATGTACTGCTGAGTGTCTCTATGTTACTGTATGTACTGCTGAGTGTATCTATGTTACTGTGTGTACTGCTGAGTATCTCTATGTTACTGTATGTACTGCTGAGTGTCTCTATGATACTGTATGTACTGCTGAGTATCTCTATGTTACTGTATGTACTGATGAGTATCTATGTTACTGTATGTACTGCTGAGTATCTATGTTACTGTATGTACTGCTGAGTGTCTCTATGATACTGTATGTATTGCTGAGTATCTATGTTACTGTATGTACTGCTGAGTGTCTCTATGATACTGTATGTATTGCTGAGTATCTCTATGTTACTGTATGTACTGCTGAGTATTTCTATGTTACTGTATGTACTGCTGAGTGTCTCTATGTTAGTGTATGAACTGCTGAGTATCTATGTTACTGTATGTACTGCTGAGTATCTCTATGTTACTGTATGTACTGCTGAGTGTCTCTATGTTAGTGTATGAACTGCTGAGTGTCTCTATGTTAGTGTATGTACTGCTGAGTATCTCTATGTTACTGTATGTACTGTTGAGTATCTCTATGTTACTGTATGTACTGCTGAGTGTCTCTATGTTACTGTATGTACTGCTGAGTGTCTCTATGTTACTGTATGTATGGCTGAGTGTCTCTATGTTACTGTATGTACTGCTGAGTGTCTCTATGTTACTGTATGTACTGCTGAGTGTCTCTATGTTACTGTATGTATGGCTGAGTGTCTCTATGTTACTGTATGTACTGCTGAGTATCTCTATGTTACTGTGTGTACTGTTGAGTATCTCTATGTTACTGTATGTACTGCTGAGTGTCTCTATGTTACTGTATGTACTGCTGAGTATCTATGTTACTGTATGTACTGCTGAGTGTCTCTATGTTACTGTATGTACGGCTGAGTGTCTCTATGTTACTGTATGTACTGCTGAGTATCTCTATGTTATTGTATGTACTGCTGAGTACCTCTATGTTATTGTATGTACTGCTGAGTACCTCTATGTTACTGTATGTACTGCTGAGTGTCTCTATGTTACTGTATGTACTGCTGAGTGTCTCTATGTTACTGTATGTACTGCTGAGTATCTCTATGTTAAAAATATCATTGTATACAACTTTATACAAGCCCAAATCAAACAATCAGACTAGACAATCTGTGTCCACTCTGTCATCCTGCGACCTGATCCCTGTCACTGACTATGACCTCACTTTCTGGACAGCTCCTAATGAATAGATTGCACATCCTGTTGCCTGAGGCTCACATTTGTTATAGCTGACATCTTGACGCCACAGCTCGGCGACAATATATGTTTCAACCAGCATTTTAATAAAAATGTTGATGCCTTGAGGTTTCTCCACTGCTAACCTCTTACTTTGGGCTCATTTCTAATTCTGTCCAGCAGAGAATTTTCTACCATACAGGCTTCAAATGGGTCACAACCAGTTACAGTCAATCAGTTACCTGTCAGGTCAAATTGATTTCTACAGCACATATAAAAGAAAAAAGCTGATAGAAGCATAAATAAAATCTAGAAAATTCACTCTCGGTCAAAGTTTGGGCACACCTACCCAGGATGTTCTTATTTGAACTATATTATTAGTAATAATAATAGTGAATAAGCGTGAGGAGAGGAATAAGAGGTATGGAATTATTGCTGGAGCAGAATTAAACATCTGGTTGTGTTTAAAGAATGTACATACTTTGAACATTCTGACCAGCAGCTTCATGAGGAGCCACATGAGCTGCCTCTGAAGAAGACAGTGTAGATGCTGAGATATGCTTAAGGGATGCTTGGAGACTAAGTTAAAACAGGAAAAAAACTTGAAAATATAATACAATAATAAGATAACAATATTAAAAATAATTGTAATACCTAAAAATTAAATAAAAAGAATCAAAGTACCATTTAGGCATAGCCATAGGCCAGGACATTCACAGGCCAATGGAAATAGTGTTTACTTAAAAGTTAAGTTTAAATTCAGGTTGATCTCATGTCAATTGTTAAAAGGTATTATTGGTGGATAAGTATACTTGGGATCACTAAATGTATATTCAAACCAATCATTTAATTTAATTGAATGATATTAAAAATGTAATAAAACTCATACTTTTACTGTCCAATGAAAAACAATTCAATTTCAATGGAAGTCAATGGAATCAGAATCTTTTCCAAACTAATTTGGAGTGTTTCTATTGGTCCATGCATTGTGAAGTATCCATAATGTCAACGGCAGCTGCTGCATTTAATTGATGTAAAAAAATAAAAATTGACAAAAAATGAGATGCCTTTTTTCATTGGACAACGATGATCTCTAAATATGTACTCAGTATGCTAAATAAATATCAACGTGCTATTAAAAATCTACCTAATTAACTAATTGAGACACCTAAACTATATACCCATTTAAAGTACATCTTCTTTCCTGCTAATTTAGTATTTAAAAAATCTTCTTTGTTTTAAGTATAATATATTTATGTATGACCTAAGAGTGTATTCACAATGTACTGTTTTTAGATATTTTTATTGAATTATAAGTATATTTTTTATATTTTATTGGTATTCTAGCAGTACTAACATCTTAAAAGTGGATTCAAGTATACTCCATGTTGTCACAAAGTATATTTAAAAAATATAACTGGACTGGTAGAAGAATGTGTACTTAAGATGCACTTAAATATACTTAATGTTGTTTCAAAATAGTACAGTTAAGCATATTTAGTTGTATTTAAGTAGATTTTTATTAGTAATAAAACACAATTATAGCATACATGTGTGATTTTTCAATTGCGGGCTCTTTTTACAATCTTAGTTTTAAAAAGTAATCCATTTCACTTAAAGTTAATTATAAAATCACACTGTTAGACTTAATTCTATTCTAAATGATCTTTTAATACCTAAAATGTTTGTTTTGTATAAAAGTAATTTTAACACAAATTTATAACCTAGGGATGTAAAAGTTCCCCTAATTAAAGAATCACTCACATACAAGTACAAGTACAAAGGTAGTATACCAAAATGGTACAGTTTTGGTTTTACATTAATCATGAGTGCATTGAAGTATACTAAGTACATTTGAATGAAGTATACTTCAATGAGAAAGTTCAGAAAACTTTGGACAGCAGTAAAATGTCCTATGGGCGAGATGGTAAGACTACCTTATAAAGAGACATATAATATTCAAGGCAGACTGTAATAAAAGCATGTAAAACTATCTCCAGGTCATGAATGGAGAGAGGACTGGCTTCAATTTAGAAATACGCCCCAACTGACTAAAGCTTCTCTTTATAACTGAATTTATTTATTTATTTAATTTAAGAATGGAGTCAAAAATGACCTTAAGAGTTTTATTTTTTGGCATTGCTTCATAAAACATAAAAGATATAAAAGAAAACTATGCCGCAGGATGTCAGCAATGTTTTATATGTCCCTTAGAGGGACTAAATATAATATCTTTATCAGATTTATTCTCATTTACCTGCAGAAAGTTTTTAGTTATTCTTTAATACAATCAAAGTTTTTCTAAGACATGTCACCAAAGATTAAGAAGAAGATACGCCTGAGTGTCATTGGCATAACAGTGATAAAAACTGTATTTCTGGAGAATTGTACCCAGTGGAAGCATGTATGGGGAAAATAAAATGGGGCCTATAATGGAGCCTTGAGGTGCTCCAATAATGAAACAGGTGAAGTAAAGTAATTCTAAGCAGAGAATGTAGGAATGTGAATGTAAATCTGTATGATAAGAGGAAAACCGAGCTCCTAGGATGCCCACACTGTTCACCCGTAATTAGTTTGTGTGTAAAGAGTTTGTGTACTGATGCTTAAAAAATGAAAGTTCTTTTCATTACTTAAAATGTTTTAGTATGTTCTACTATTTTGAAAGAAGAACTGAGTACACTAATATTTTTAAGTTGAACAAACTTCAAACATCAGGTTTTAGCTTGGACCACGCCCCTGTAGCACCTTGCCAGATTCTCATTGGTCAGTTCAATCTAGACTAGTTTGAGTTGTTTAGTGGAGCTTGTAAAGGTTTTGAAGTCTTTTTCTATTTTCACTGTGAGATTTGGTGTTTTCTGTGTTTAGCTTCTTTTTCTCGGACAGAAACTCTGTAGTGCTGGGATTTCTCTACAGTGGACATTTGCTCCATTGTTTTCTTTTCTTGAAGAACTACAGAGGACTACAATTAACCAAGCCGCCATCTTCCCTCTCTTTTTCTCATTCTGGAACTTGGTAAGTTGTTTTCCGTGTTCAAGTGGTGTAAAACTGTTGTTCTGCAGTTGATGTTTATCTAAAGTTAGAAAATGTAATTTACTGTGTTTTTATCATTTCAATGTGTAAACTGTATTTAAGAATTATTGTAAGATAAACAGTTTTCTAACTAGACCAATCAAAACCAGTCATCATCACTACTGAACCCTTCAAGAGTCAGGATCATCCTAGATGATCCCAGTGATGTAATTTTAAATAAAATGAAACTAAATGTAACTGCTGTCTGTGTTCTTTTGATGTAGGAGAACATCAGTTTTTTTATGGAGACTAGTTTTAAGTTTTTCACAACTTAATTCTGATTACAGGAAACTCAATGTTGAGTTGAATTAAATGGTCAGTAGGGTTGATTTTACAAGATATTTTAAGTACAAACAATTTAGATTTCATTGCATTCAACTCAAATGATCACTTCCAGTCTATTTAATATTTAAGTTGATTTTACTCAAACCATTAGATTTTCTCTAGTTTGCATTACTTCAACATTTTAAGGCAATCACTCAAACTCTTTAAGTACAATCAGCTTATCCAGGTTTACAGTGCAGCCAAGGACAAAGACGATTCAAGACGATATAGCGGGCAGTTGAAGACTAAGCACCACTTGCATCACATTGTTTTAGAGACTGAAAATATATAAACATGACTTAAAATAAAATTTCCGAGCTTGCTACGGAAACTCCTGAACGCTACCATGTGACGTCACTGCTGGACTACAGTGAACACCGCGGCGGTACAACAGCACTATGACTGACTGGGACTGAGAACCTTCCAGAACTGCTTCTTCAGATTCTGATGATATTTCTGAATTTTAATCTGAAAGAGCTGTAATGTAGAAATAGACCACCATATCACTTAGTCCTGATACTTTTAGATCACTACATCACTTAGTCCTGAGACTTTTAGTCAAACCACACCCACAACAGCAGCTCATCCTGAGTGTAAACAGTATCTAGCTAAATAACCAACATTACTTATGACAACAGCCTAGCAACCAGCCTAGCAACCAGCTACACTCAGATATAGAGGTACAGTTATTGTAGTAAATATGATGAAAGTGAACTCGCTCTCATACGACTCTATACATCTTCATAATTCAGCTACGTTAGCTTAGCATAACCACTAAACTTAGCAAGTGAAGCTAATGTTAGCTAACATCAGCTAAAGCAGGCTCAGTAACTGAGCTTACCTGGTTTACCTCCACGTACACGGAGGGTCTTGAACTCCTCTCACTGGTTTCCTACACGCCCATATTGTTGGAACAGCTCCAGATTAAGATCCAGTCGTCGTGTAAGCCTACGTACCATAGAGATAATCTTCAGACTGAGATGATCTACAGATGACGGAGTGAGAGGACGCTCCTTTCCAGTGTGCCCGTTTAAAGTTGACAGGTTTAGTCCACTTTCTGGATATTTGGGGGTCTTTGGGTCGTTTGTGGTTGGGGGTCCACTGTACATCCAATTACTGCAGCCAGAAACAAAACCACCTTTCTGTCATTGTGTATTACTGTAAGTGCATCTTCTAGTGTTGTTGTCCACCATCTATGTCACATGCAAAACATCTACAGCACTTTCTGAACAGTGGGCGGAGCTAAACAGTCATTTAATCGTATTTCTCGACTTTGTAGGAAATAAAATGTTTTTTGACTTTTGATAATCACAAGTTAGGATCTCAAACTCCACTGTGTTTATGAGTTTGACATTTTCTTATTGCCAGAGTCAAGCCAAAGCAGCGAATCAATTGACGAGTTAAGAGCCGACTCTTCTTATGATGCGCCCTGAAGTCTGACTGCAACTTGTCCCGAATGTCATTTTCACTTAGGAATGAAGACCACTGGAAAAGATCCCTTCACCCCAACACTTTTGATGAAATGACATCTTAGAGATGGGCCTGTAATTATTCATTCCAAGCTTTTCTTTTTCGTGTTTAAGAAGATAAGAAGGAACGAAAAGAGGATTTCGTACGAGTTACAATATCAGTAAGTAAGACGCTAAACTGACTCCACTGCAATCGCAGATCTAATAGCTTCAATTCTAGCAGCAAAGAATCTGAGAACTTCACTCACGAGAGCTTGGGCTGGTGGGTTGTTCACTGACTACGAACGTTTATTGAAACGCTGGTACTCAATCAGACTATTCTCTTAATATTTCATACTTCATAGGGAACTTGAAGCCCGTCTACACTCCACATACAAGAGTATGAATGTTTAACCTTCAGCCGTTTGAATCTCAATGGAGCTCGAGAATGTCTGAGTCGAATAAGGTTACACCAATCAGCCATAACTTTAAAACCACCTCCTTATACCTCCACTTACTGTCCACTGTATCAGCTCTACTGACCATACAGGAGTTCCACTCACTGTCCACTGTATCAGCTCCACTGACCATACAGGAGCTCCACTTACAGACTGTAGTTCATCTGATTCTCTGTATACTTTATTGCTCTGTTCTTTAATGATCAGGACCCCCACAGGACCACCACAGAGCAGATGCTATTAGGGAGGTGGTGTGTTAGTGTGTGTAGTGTAGTGTGCCACCAACCGGCAACATCCTTGATGAAGTCCTTTAAACACTGTGTCCACTCACTGTCCACTCTATTAGACACTCATTCCTTGCTGGTCCACCACAGTTTCAGAGTGTACCTCTACTCCTTTATCAGTGGATACAGGACACTGCCCACAGGACACCATTGGCTGGATGTTGGACGACCCATCGCCCAAATAGTACCTGCTCTGTGGTGGTCCTGACCGTTGAGTGGTGTAGAACTACAAAGTGCTCCTTTGTGGTCAATGGAGCTGATACAATGGGCAGTTATGGTTGAAGGTGGTGGTTTTAATGGTTTCTGATCAACGTATATGTCTCTGAAACATGTTGTCTCGCTGTAGAGGAGTTAATGGGAGTCAGTGGGAGTAATGACTGATCAACTGAGATTTAGAAGATGGACATAGAAGTGTAGGATCGAGTTGGTCAGTGATCAGATATGCAGATCATTCAATTCACCAATGACTTTGATGGACAATAACCATGAGTGTTCCAATCACCAAGAACCAGCAAATGATCCGTACTGGGCTCAGGACAGGAAAACTGAAAGTTCCCATATGACACCCCCATTTGATGTGGGTGGTCAATAACCAGGTGCACAAAGCGTACGTCCAGGCAGTTGGATAAGGCAGCTCTGATATTTTTCAAAGGTATTATTAATGGTCATTTAAAACAGCTGCCGAAAAACACTTGCCAGTCCTTCACCCGCTGACCTGACGCCCACAGTGAGCTGGAAAACTTGTGAAGGACAAAGTTTGGAGAGAACGCTTGAATCTTCATCGGTGATGTAAGTTTCCATCACAAATAGAACATCAGGTGTGTTGTGGTCTGTTAAATTTTTTTTTTTACAACCTATGGAGTCTGTTAAAAGCTTATGGACACTGACCACACACTGAATGCCACAGGGTTTACAAGATTGCTTATGGTTTAGCAACACTTGGCTTAGAAGATCCTGCCCTAGCCCTAAGCCTTGGAGATACTGGTCTGGCCTGATGGGTTGAGGCTGATTGACCTATTGACAGCCTGGACTTAAATACAGTTTGTTGCTAGTTTGAAGTTAGACCATGTTCAGGCCATGTTCTGACCAGACCAGGGTTGAGCCCTCCCAGAACATCTGATCTGCAGTATTCCACAAATAAAGTTATACTCTGAACTGGTCTCGCTCTTCATTCTGACGGCAAGAAAGAAGTTATGACACGTCTCCTACTACTACCTCTACATGGTGGGCCCGCGAGGTAGACGTGGACAGTTAGTGGACACAGTGTTTAAACACCAACACAACAGACACTAACACACCACCTCCATGCCAGTGTCACTGCAGTGCTGAGAATGACCCACCTTCCTAATAGTACCTGCTCTGTGGTGGTCCTGTGAACATGCGAAGTAATAAAGAAACCTTAATTTGGTCAGAGCCATCTGTCCTGAGGTACGTTCACAGTCCAATGATGGCCAGTACCCAATAATCCTAGACTCTGGTGTCGAATCCCCCCATTGCGTATGTGCAATCTCAGCAGGAGCTCGCAAGGAGCTGGTGGGACATCTGGAAGGATGTACCAGAGGCTGGCATATCCTAGTAGCAGGGAGTGACAAGAAAATGAAATTTTAGGTAAAGAATAAGCCCAACATCTTCACCAGTCTCCTAATCCTTCTCCGGAGACCTCCTTACTTGCTGTTACCCCTACGGCATTTCCTTAGCTGATGGCGACTGTGATGACGTCAGGACCCTGCAAGAACATCTCAAGAACATCAAGAACATCTAACATTATATTATTGTCCATAGTTATTTAAAGATCTACCAAAGCATGCATCCCTGTGTAAATACGAGTACATGTAAATATTGTATATAGTGATATAGATACTTTGGTTGTGCACCTACCGGCAGTACTAATTACTGATTGGTCGAGTCCAGGGAGGGCTGTAACAGATAAAACAGCAGGTTGGGAGGGCACACTGGCCATGAGTGACTGCAGGAGAGCTTTATGACAGCGTTTGATTGTGTATCAATACAAAGGAACTGAACGTTTACTGTGGACAGTAGACGGTGGTAGCAGATGATCCACCAAAGCATCTCCTGCCACTGTAAAAGTGTTCATAGCTGTATATTCTATATATATCTTTTTATTTATTTTTTGTATAAGTCTTTCGTTTGTGTTTTGGTGTGTTTAATGTTGGTGCCGTCACAATAAACAAATAGGGAAAGGGAAACTTGCCTCACATCATTGCCACCTTTCTCAGGTAACCTCCTGACCACTCAACCCCACGTCGCCACAGCGACAAAATTCCCAAATTCTGGCTGTACAAGTGTTACGCCCCTGGTTGTACTAGCCATATTTTTGTCTGTTGGTGGCCATGTTTGTGTTTCTTGTGACATTGTGTGCAGGTCCATGACTGACAACTAGGGGGAGCCTTGCAATATAAAAGGTCATCAAGCGGCCATCTTGAGGAGATGTTCAGGGTTCTCTCCTTTGACTTGACCTGGAACAAGTCCTGCCCTGACCACTCTCCACCACATTTTTATATTTAGCCACAGCTTTGTTAGATTCTGTAAAATCTCTGTGGGACGTATGGGATGGGTGCCTTTTGTTTATCTACCCTTTAGTTATCTTTCTTTAGTTGTTTTGTTTGTTGTTTTGGTGTTTGCCCGTCCCTGAAGCCAGTGTCCCATCTATATCTCCTTTCTTTACAATGAACTTGCAGCTCTCAATTTCTGTTATATCCTGCCCCTAGACCAGGTCGTAACAAGAAGAAAGGCCAATATACCAAGGAAGGTTTTAGGGGGTCATAAATTAGGACAGACGAGTCGATTTCAGCAAAAACACATACAAACAACATGAACGTGCAAGTAGAAGGCGACTACTCGCTGAGGACCATCTTGTCTCAGCTTGTGACAAACATAATTACTTGTATTTTGTTGGTAATTTCTTAGTTAACGTTGAAAGTAGTAGCATTACTGAGTCAGGAGAGAAAAACTGGCTAAAACACGGGGTGAATGCAGAGCAGCGAGTCGCTCTGTCAATCCTGAAATAAATTTTAAATCAAAGACGTTGTGTTGGACAGTGTGGGACCTTGAAATATGCCTTTATGTATTATATATTAAAGGCCGGTTGTGGGCTGGATGTTGGAAACCCAGCTGCCGGAAAGGCGCCGGTTCGATCCCGTGAACCAACAGGACAGACTGAAGTGCCCTTGAGCAAGGCACCAAACCCCCAACTGCTCCACGGGGACTGTGCTCCCCGGGGACTGCCCACCACTCTATGCAAGTGTGCTTTCTGCTGACTAGTGTGTACTAGTGTGTGTAGGTGGGTCTTTCACTGTCCCCTGTAGCACCACTTTGTATCTGAAGAGGTGATAGTGAGTCACTGGTGTACCACTTTATACCTAAAGAGGTGATAGTGAGTCATTGTAGTACCACTTTGTACCTGAAGAGGTGATAGTGAGTCATTGTAGTACCACTTTGTACCTGAAGAGGTGATAGTGAGTCACTGGTGTACCACTTTATACCTAAAGAGGTGATAGTGAGTCCCTGTAGTACCACTTTGTACTTGAAGAGGTGATAATGAGTCACTGTAGCACCACTTTGTACCTAAAGACGTGCTAGTCAGTCACTGGAGTACCACTTTGTACCTGAAGAGGTGATAATGAGTCACTGTAGTACCACTTTGTACCTAAAGAGGTGATAGTGAGTCACTGTAGTATCACTTTGTACCTGAAGAGGTGATAGTGAGTCACTGTAGTACCACTTTGTACCTGAAGAGGTGATAGTGAGTCACTGGTGTACCACTTTATAGCTAAAGAGATGATAGTGAGTCCCTGTAGTACCAATTTGTACCTGAAGAGGTGATAGTGAGTCAATGTAGCACCACTTTGTACCTAATGACGTGCTAGTCAGTCACTGGAGTACCACTTTGTACCTGAAGAGGTGATAGTGAGTCATTGTAGTACCACTTTGTACCTGAAGAGGTGATAGTGAGTCACTGTAGTACCACTTTGTACCTGAAGAGGTGATAGTGAGTCCCTGTAGTACCACTTTGTACTTGAAGAGGTGATAATGAGTCACTGTAGCACCACTTTGTACCTAAAGACGTGCTAGTCAGTCACTGGAGTACCACTTTGTACCTGAAGAGGTGATAGTGAGTCACTGTAGTACCACTTTGTACCTAAAGAGGTGATAGTGAGTCACTGTAGTATCACTTTGTACCTGAAGAGGTGATAGTGAGTCACTGTAGTACCACTTTATACCTGAAGAGGTGATAGTGAGTCACTGGTGTACCACTTTATAGCTAAAGAGATGATAGTGAGTCCCTGTAGTACCAATTTGTACCTGAAGAGGTGATAGTGAGTCAATGTAGCACCACTTTGTACCTAATGACGTGCTAGTCAGTCACTGGAGTACCACTTTGTACCTGAAGAGGTGATAGTGAGTCACTGTAGTACCACTTTGTACCTGAAGAGGTGATAGTGAGTCACTGTAGTACCACTTTGTAGCCGAAGAGGTGATAGTGAGTCACTGTAGTACCACTTTGTACCTTAAGAGGTGATAGTGAGTCACTGTAGTACCACTTTGTACCTGAAGAGGTGATAGTGAGTCACTGTAGTACCAATTTGTACCTGAAGAGGTGATAGTGAGTCAATGTAGTAACACTGTGTACCTGAAGAGGTGATAGTGAGTCACTGTAGTACCAATTTGTACCTGAAGAGGTGATAGTGAGTCAATGTAGTAACACTTTGTAGCTGAAGAGGTGATAGTGAGTCACTGTAGTACCAATTTGTACCTGAAGAGGTGATAGTGAGTCAATGTAGTAACACTTTGTACCTGAAGAGGTGATAGTGAGTCAATGTAGTAACACTTTGTAGCTGAAGAGGTGATAATGAGTCATTGTAGTACCACTTTGTACCTGTAGAGGTGATAGTGAGTCACAATAAGACTGGTAAGAAGTAAAGAGGAACGAGGAGAAGATGTGAATTCCCTTGTTTCTTAGGATAGGAGTGGACACCACAACTTTCTAGTGTTATGTCGCCCCCTACAGGTTGCTTTAAAAATCTTAATCATACTAAGATATCACTCTCTCTCTTTTGAATGTCAGTTTTCCACAAAAGGCAATATTATGACTCATAAATGAACATAACAAAAAATGGGAAAACAATATTTTGCTTCTGTATTTTGTGTAAACGAGTGGTTATGACTGATGGACCCTGTCAGGGAAGGAAAAAACAGTAAATTACTTTTATGGCTAAATAAATTGGTGCAGTGTTGGGGGAAATGTGTTTATATATATAATAATTTATTATACAATAGTAAAGAATGGGTCGCTCTCAGGAGCTCAGTGAACTCCAGCGTGGTACCGTGGTAGGACGCCACCTGTGGAACAAGTCCAGTGGTGAAGTTTCCTCACTACTAAATATTCCACAGTGGACTGTCAGTGGTGTTCTAACAAAGTGGAAGTGATTGAGAACGACAGCAACTCCGCCACCAAGTGGTAGAACACGTACAATGACAGAGCAGGTCAGCAGATGCTGAGGAGCATAGTGCACAGAGTTCACCAACTTTCTACAGAGTCAATCACTACAGACCTCCAAACTTCATGTGGCCTTCAGATCAGCTCAAGAACAGAGCGTAGAGAGCTTCATGGAATGGGTCTCCATGGCCGAACAGCTGCATCCAAGCCTCACATCACCAAGAACAATGCAGAGCATCAGATGCAGTGGAGTAAAGCACGCCGTCACTGGACTCTAGGGCAGTGGACACGTGTTCTCTGGAGTGAACAATCACGCTTCTCTCTCTGGTAATCTGATGGACGAGTCTGGGTTTGGTGGTTGCCAGGAGAACGGTACTTGTCTGACTGCATTGTGCTGAGTGTAAAGTTTGGTGGAGGGGGGATTATGGTGTGGGGTTATTTTTCAGGAGGTGGGCTCGGACCCTCAATTACAGTAAAAGGAACTCTTAATGCTTCAGCAGACCAAGAGATCCTGGACAATTTCAGTTTGGGGACGTCCCCTTTCTGTTCCAACATGACTGCCCACCAGTGCACAGAGCAGCTCCATAAAGACATGGAGGAGCGAGTTTGGTGTGGAAGAACTCGACTGAGTCCTGACCTCAGCCTGATAGAACACCTTTGGGATGAATTAGTGCGGGGACTGTGAGCCAGACCTTCTCGTCCAACATCAGTGTCTGACCTCACAGATGTTCTTCTGGAAGAACGGTCTAACATTCCTATAAACACTCTCCTAAACCGTGTGGAGAGCCTTCCCAGAAGAGCTGAAGCTGTTATAGCTGCAAAGGTTGGGCCGACATCATATTAAACCCTATGGATTAAGAATGGACAAAAATCTGGTTCCATTGACTTACATTCATATATATATATATATATATATATATATATACACTTCTTTTCAGCATGGCAAATGTTCTTAGCACAAGTTTTAAGAAGTTGATCTACTGTTTCCATTTAAGTCGTGCATGCTCCTGATTCCCTGTCTGGGGGCTCGTTCCGTCTCTGCCACTTCTGCACCTAGACTGCGTTGCTGTTGCTCACACATCTAACTTTGTAGCTTTCGCATTTATTTTTGCCCACAAGGGTCCCAAAAAAGAACGTCTGATCCTGACAAACTGCAGATACTATTGTAATACATGCTTCACATCCTGATCCACTGTAGTACTGAAAGAGGTTCAGCCTGAACCTCAAACACTGTTATATAGTGTACTAGTGAGAGTTCAGTACTCAGAACTGTACATACCCTGAACCTCAAACACTGTTATATAGTGTACTAGTGAGAGTTCAGTACTCAGAATTGTACATACCCTGAACCTCAACCTCTGTTATATAGTGTAATACTGAGAGTTCAGTACTCAGAACTGTACATACCCTGAACCTCAAACACTGTTATATAGTGTATTAGTGAGAGTTCAATACTCAGAACTGTACATACCCTGAACCTCAAACACTGTTATATAGTGTACTAGTGAGAGTTCAGTACTCAGAACTGTACATACCCTGAACCTCAAACACTGTTATATAGTGTACTAGTGAGAGTTCAGTACTCAGAACTGTACATACCCTGAACCTCAAACTCTGTTATATAGTGTACTAGTGAGAGCTCAGTACTCAGAACTGTACACACCCTGAATCTCAAACACTGTAATATAGTGTACTAGTAAGAGTTCAGTACTCAGAACTGTACATACCCTGAACCTCAAACACTGTTATATAGTGTACTAGTGAGAGTTCAGTACTCAGAACTGTACATACCCTGAATCTCAAACACTGTAATATAGTGTACTAGTAAGAGTTCAGTACTCAGAACTGTACATACCCTGAACCTCAAACTCTGTTATATAGTGTACTAGTGTCCTCTTTAACAGAATCTTTAACTCTGCAGTCTGTACATTTCACTCCGGACAGTTTCTCCAACACTCGGAGCAGCTTCAGCTCAGCGTTCAACACTGAAGAGACTGAAGAGACGAGCAGCTCCACCTTTATTAGCACCACAACCTCCAACAGTGACTGGAAGTAGCAGCCATGCTGTGTGAGTGGATCACTGTGTGCTGGTTGAAGCAGATCATCTTCAACTGAAAGTTTCACAGAGACACCTTTCATCTACTTTGTGTTTGATGTCCAGATCAAAGAGAGTAGCTAGTACAGGTAACGGTAGATACTAGCAGCTCAGAGTAACCAGCATATCTATCTAAATAGTATGTGGGCGGAGCTTATTTACACTGAGGATAGTTTTAATCGGTCTATGTTGCTTCTGTAAACAAGCCAATCAGAGTAGACCTCATCTAACTATTCATGAGCTCAACATAAAAGGGACTATCGGCACTATTCCTCACGTTTACCAGTTCACCACTACAACAGTGCTGAGAGTGTTGAGTGTCACCATCGTGTCTGGCCAATCAGCTGCAATGAATAGAGATGAGCACAGTGACCTCGTTCCTTGTGGCTGAGCTGTGTTTTCCGCAGAACACACGAAGGACATGTTGACATCTCAATGTCTACTGCAGGACAACAAAGACATATTGGATTTGAGAGTGAAGGTCTGAAAAAAGAGAAGTCAGTAGTCATGACGTGTGATGTAATTTCACCCCAGAAAGTGTCAGGACACGACCCAAAGTTGCCTGATGTGCTTGTTCCTTAAACTTGATATTAAATCACTTAACTAAATTACTGGATGGATTTGATGAACAGGTTATACTACAGATGATTGTGGCATCAGCAGTCGATACTGAAAGCCAGTATACAAATTCCAAAGGTAGATCCCATTGGCAGGATGGTATGATCTATAAGGTAGGTCCACTGGCAGCATGGTATGATCTATAAGGTAGATCCCACTGGTAGGATGGTATGATCTATAAGGTAGATCCCACTGGCAGGATGGTATGATCTATAACATAGATCCCACTGGCAGGATGGTATGATCTATGAGGTAGATCCCACTGGTAGGATGGTATGATCTATAAGGTAGATCCCACTGGCAGGATGGTATGATCTATAAGGTAGATCCCACTGGCAGGATTGTATGATCTATAAGGTAGATCCCACTGGTAGGATGGTATGATCTATGAGGTAGATCCCACTGGCAGGACAGTATGATCTTTAAAGTATATCCCACTGGCAGGATGGTATGATCTATAAGGTAGATCCTGTGGGCAGGATGGTACAATCTATAAGGTAGATCCTGTGGGCAGGATGGTACAATCTATAGGGTAGATCCCACTGGCAGAATGTTACGGTCTATAAGGTAGATCCCACTGGCAGGATGGTATAATCTATAAGGAAGATCCCACTGGCAGAACGTTACGGTCTATAAGGTAGATCCCACAAGCAGGACGGTACAATCTATAAGGTAGATCCCACTGGCAGGATGGTATGATCTATAACATAGATCCCACTGGCAGGATGGTATGATCTATAAGGTAGATCCCACTGGCAGGATGGTATGATCTATAAGGTAGATCCCTCTGGCAGGATGGTATGATCTGTAACATAGATCCCACTGGCAGGATGGTATGATCTATAAGGTAGATCCCACTGGTAGGACCATACAATCTGTACTGTAGATCCCACTGGCTGGACCATAAAATGTATGTGGCAGATCCTACTGGTAGGACTGTGCTATGTATACGGCAGATCCCACTGGTAGGCCCAAACAATCTATACAGATCCCACAGTTCTTTTTGAAGGATAGGCAGCCCATACTGGTAACACTGGCATTACAGGTGATTGACATGCCACAGTTATAGTAACCCAGGTAATAGTTAGACCACACCTATGGTATTCCAAGTGTTGGCTAAGCCACAGCTATGGCATTCTAGGTGAATGCTAGGCGACTGCTATAGTATCCCAGGTGGTTGCCAGGCCATAGCTATGGTATTTTAGGTGGTTGCTAGGCCACAGCTATAGTGTCCCAGGTGGTTGCTAGGCCCATCGCTACAATATTCCAGGTGATTTTTGGGCCACTGCTATGGTATCCCAGGTGTTTGCCAAGCTTCTGCTAGGCCACTGCTATGGTGTCCCAGGTGGTTGCTAAGGTGTTGCTATGGTATTGTGAACTAAAACAGCAGAAGCCCAAAGTCGAATCTAAACTCTAAGCTCTAAAATGTGGGCAACAGCATGGTGTCTCAGATTGTGAGGACCCGAACGTGAAATCTGAAACCAATGTTTGGAAAATGAGGCTGGACATATCTTGCAAGCTCTAGACCTAAAACTTATTCCTGAACTATTGTCCTAAATCAGTGCTAACCTTAAAGCTACTGATAAACCAACCAATTGAGACCTTCAGTAGAGAGCATTTGTAAATAAGATAAAAGGGACGATCAAATCAACATGTGAGTGACAGCAGAGTGGGAGAAAGGGAGGGAGCTGACGTGAGGTGGACAGGTCCGTTTGATCACAGCGTGAAGCTCTACGGTGCAGCACAACTGCGGCTATTGAATACTGTGAAACGGCCGTCCAGGGAAATTAATGGGATATTACAGCCAAGGGACGGCAAGAGGCCTCCATAATAACGAAACCAGGGGAGCTCAATACAGCCTCTGGTCTGTACCGGGCCGGTAGTTCGCTGACATGTACGCTCGCGATTGAAGTGCGTTAGTCCGCAGGCTGCTAGGTGACAGTGCTTCCTGTTTATGGCCACAGGAGGCGGGTGCTGTAAGGAAGGAGCGGCAGCTGCACACGTCCTCAGGGCTCACAGAGGCACAGCACTGTCACACACACACCCTCAACGGCAGGCGAGCGAACTCTCTTTCAAGTCTACTTTCTTCTCTCCATCTGTATCTCTAGTTGTGTCTCTCTTTCTCTTTGCCATCACTCCCTTGATCTTTAACCCAGCACATCAGATACAGTGGATTTACCATGTTTCTGGTATAGATCTGTTAATGTTTACCCACCAAACCAACTGTTGCACATATATATACAGTGCCTTGCAAAAGTATTTGGCCCCCTTGAACTTTTCAACCTTTGGCCACATTTCAGGTTTCAAACAAGATATGAAATTGTAATTTTTTGTGAAGAATCATCAACAAGTGGGACACAATCGTGAGGTGGAACGAAATTTATTGGATGTTTTAACCTTTTTTCGAAATAAAAAACGGAAAAGTGGGGCGTGCAATATTATTCAGTCCCTTTACTTTCAGTGCAGCAAACTCACTCCAGAAGTTCAGTGAGGATCTCTGAATGATCCACTGTTGACCTAAATGACTGATGATGATAAATAGAATCCACCAGTGTGGAATCAAGTGTCCGTGTAAATGCACCTGAGCATCATGAACACCAAGGAACACACCAGGCAGGTCCGAGATACTGTTGTCTAGATGTTTAAAGCCGGATTCGGATACAAAAAGATTTCCCAAGCTTTAAACATCTCAAGGAGCACTGTGCTAGCGATCATATTAAAATGGAAGAAGCATCAGACCACTGCAAATCTACCAAGACCCGGCCGTCCCTCTAAACTTTCAGCTCGAACAAGGAGAAGACTGATCAGAGCTGCAGCCAAGAGCCCCATGATCACTCTGGATGAACTGCAGAGATCTACAGCTGAGGTGGAGAATCTGTCCATAGGACAACAATCAGTCGTACACTGCACAGATCTGGCCTTTATGGAAGAGTGGCAAGAAGAAAGCCATTTCTCAAAGATATCCATAAAAAGTCTCGTTTAAAGTTTGCCACAAGCCACTTGGGAGACACACCAAACATGTGGAAGAAGGTGCTCTGGTCAGGTGAAACCAAAATCGAACTCTTTGGCCACAATGCAGAACGTTAGCTCTAGAACAGCTCATCACCCTGAAGACACCATCCCCACTGTCAAACATGGTGGTGGCAGCTTCATGGTTTGGGCTGCTTTTCTTCAGCAGGGACGGGAAGATGGTTCAAATTGATGGGAAGATGGATGGAGCCAAATACAGGACCATTCTGGAAGAAAACCTGTTGGAGTCTGTAAAAGACCTGAGACTGGGACGGAGACTTATCTTCCAACAAGACAATGATCCAAAACATAAAGCAGAATCTACAATGGACTGGTTCCTAAATAAACGTATCCAGGTTAGAATGGCCAAGTCAAAGTCCAGACCTGAATCCAATCGAGAATCTGTGGAAAGATCTGAAAACTTCTGTTCACCAACGCTCTCCATCCAACCTCACTGAGCTCCAGCTGTTCTGCAAGGAAGAGACATACCCCGAGCGACTTGCAGCTGTAATCACAACAAAAGGTGGCGCTACAAAGTATTACCGCATGGGGGCCAAATAATTTTGCAAGCCCCACTTTCAGTTTTTTATTTCTAAAAAAAGTTTAAAATATCCAGTAAATTTTGTTCCAATTCACGATTGTGTCCCACTTGTTGTTGATTCTTCACAAAAAAATTACAATTTCATATCTTTATGTTTGAAGCCTGAAATGTGGCAAAAGGTTAAAAAAGTTCAAGGGGGCCGAATACTTTTGCAAGGCACTGTAGGTGTAATTATCTCTGGGAACAAAGAGGCAATGAAGTGTGTTTGAAACGTCATCTTGCAGGAAAGGATGGAAGAAACGATGATCATATGTTATGTCCGTGTCTTCAGTAACGTCTCAGATTTCTAGCTGTGCGTGTGAGCTATGGAACATGAGCAGGAGTGTGTTATGATGAACATCACTGCTGGAATTCGATGGCAGATGTGGACCGAAGGCGAGTCCCGTAAATCATCTGTCGTGGTATCTGGTTCAGCTCAGTTTTATTTCCAGAACTTGGTGAATAGAAATGAAATGAGGGTCTTTGTTCCAGCTGGTCTGATAAGCAGTTTTGCCATTGCTAAGGTATTCCAGGTGGTTGCTAGGATGATGCAAAGCCATTGCTAAGGTATCCTGGGTGGTTGCTAGGAAGATGTTAAGCCACTGCTTTGGTATCCTGGGTGGTTGCTAGGAAGATGTTAAGCCATTGCTATGGCATCCCAGGTTGTTGCTAGGGGGCTGCTAATTCATTGCTGAGGTATCCCAGGTGGTTGCTAGGATGATGCTAAGCTATAACCAAGGTACCCCAGTTGGCTGCTAGGAAGATGCTAAGCCATAACTAAGGTACACCAGTTGGCTGCTAGGATGATGCAAAGCCATTGCTAAGGTATCCTGGATGGTTGCTAGGAAGACGTTAAGCCATTGCAGTGGTATCCCAAGTGGTTGCTAGGAAGATGTTAAGCCATTGCTATGGTATCCCAGGTGGTTGCTAGGGGGCTGCTAAGCCATTGCTGAGGTATCCCAGGTGGTTGCTAGGGAGATGATAAGCCATAACTAAGGTACACCAGTTGGCTCCTAGGATGATGCAAAGCCATTGCTAAGGTATCCCGGTGATTGCTAGGAAGATGTTAAGCCATTGCTTTGGTATCCTGGGTGGTTGCTAGGAAGATGTTAAGCCATTGCAGTGGTATCCCAAGTGGTTGCTAGGAAGATGTTAAGCCATTGCTTTGGTATCCTGGGTAGTTGCTAGAAAGATGTTAAGCCATTGCTATGGTATCCCAGGTGGTTGCTAGGGAGATGCTAAGCCATAACTAAGGTTCCCCAGTTGACTGCTAGGATGATGCAAAGCCATTGCTGTGGTATGCCAGGTGGTTGCTAGTGGAATGTTAAGCCATTGCTATGGTATCCCAGGTGGTTGCTAGGGGGCTGCTAAGCCATTGCTATAGTAACCCAGGTGGCTGCTAGGATGATGCAAAACCATTGCTACGGTATTCCAGGTGGTTGCTAGGGGGGTGCTGAGCCATTGCTGTGGTATCCCAGGTGGTTGCTAGGGGGATGCTGAGTCATTGCTAAGGTATTCCAAGTGGTGGCTAGGAAGATGTTAAGCCATTGCTGTGGCATTGTCATAGTGTTCCAGGTGACTGCTAGGAGAATGCTAGGCCATTGATTAGGTATCCTAGGTGACTGCTTGGATAATGCTAGGCCATTGCTATCTTATCCCGCGTGGCTACTAGGGTAGTGTTAAGCTATTGCTATGGTATCCGTGGTGGTTGCTAGGGTGATGTCAAGGCATTGCTAAAGTATCTCAAGTGTCTGATGCTAAGCTATTGCTAAGGTATCCTAGCTGGTTGTTAGGGGGCTGCTAGGCCATTACTAAGATATTCCAGGTGGCTACTAGGCCTATGTCTGTGAGGCACAGTGTGAGAGTCGTCCACTGTGACATAACTCAATGGGAACATTCCTGAACATTCCCAGCACTGCCAGTGCCACTGACATGCTGTTGATGTGGTGTGTTGTGCTGGTGTGAGTGGATCTGTGTTACCGTTATGTTACACATGAACAACATATGTAACAACAATGTAACTACTAGGGATGTAGCTGCTGTTACAGATGGATGGATCATAGCGGTACAGCTCATGTGATTACACATATGTGTCAATTTCTTTCTTGTCTCATGTAACTACATAAGCTGTAATGCATCAGTAACAATGGCTACATCACTAGTAGTTACATTGTTGTTACACGTGTTATTACACAGTTATTACAGACACATAATATAAAAGGGGGTACTGATTTCTTATCTTTTCTTTCCAGTATGTTTAATTTATTTAGTGCTATCAGGAGTATTTAAAATTTTTTTCTCTCTCTCTACCATTCCAGCATCTTTATTTCTTGCTCTTCGCTTCCCTTTCCCTCTCTCCCTTTCTCCAATCTCGCTCTCCTCGCTTCTCTTTCTCTCCTACAACTCTTGGGCACCGAAGCGACTCTCCCATATACACTCCTTTGAAATAAAAGACAGTCCGTGGGTGTTTTTTGGACATACATCAGTGGTTCGGTAAATAATTCGCCCGGATCTACAGACGAACCTGGAGGCAAATACTAAACAGCTCTGCGGGCGGCGCTTCTCTCAAGCAGACAGTCTGAGTTCGGAGGAGCTAAAGGTGATTGCCGTTCCTTCTTCCAGCACCTTTTAAGCCCCGAGCACCCGATTTTTGGTGACAGAATCAGGCGCACTTATCTGGACTCATCAGTCTTCCACTTCCACTCCTGGATATGAGGAACAGTCTGCTCTGGACATTGACACAAGCTCGATAACGGTCATCGCTCCCGAAGAAGAATGGGGCCACTAGCCGTGGGCCCTGAAGTAGCACTCTGGCCTGTTCACAGCAAATACTGCTTCACACTCTTCTGCTTCCTCAATGCTCGGATGTTATTACTACCATACTGCTGTGATATAGACATGTTATAAACATCTTATTAGCTATTATGAGTTGTCTTGTAAGGTAACAGTGTCAGGCTGTTATAGTTATAACTATTAATAACTGTTAACTAGTTATATAATTAATATAGTTTATATAGTTAAAAAAATATTAACAGACATTCCGGTTTTGATTGGTCTGATTTTGTGATTCAGACTTGTGTACAGCTTTTTGATTGGATTATTTCTTCTTCTTATTATTATTTTCTCCCATAGAGAATGAATAGGATGGAAAAGTGCACGCCAATCTACTGAACTTCTGCTCCACCCACTGAGTCCGTTTTACATACACTGACTCAGGGCAGAACCCCCGACCACGATTGCAGTGTTGGTTCGACCCGCACTCGTCTCTTTGTCCTTGTTTTCCATCCCTCTTTTTTCCCCATAGAGTCCCATTCATTTTCATATCCCAGGTGGCTGCAAGGATGATGCAAAGCCATTGCTAAGGTATCCCAGGTTGTTGCTAGGATGATATTGAGCCATTGCCAATGTATCCCAGGTGGTTGCTAGGGGGATTCTAGGCTATTGCTAAGGTATTCTGGGTGGATGATACTAAGCCATTGCTAAGGTGGCTGCTTGGGTGATGCTGAGCCATTAATTAGGTATCCCCAGTGACTGCTTGGAGAATGCTAGGCCATCGCTTTGGTATCCCAGGTGGCTGCCAGGGTGGTGTTAAACCATTGTTTCACATATACTGACTCAGAGCAGACCCCCGACCATGACTGCAGTGTTGGTTTGACCCGCACTCGTCTGTTTGTCATTTTTTTGCCCATCCCTCTTTTTCCCCATAGAGTCCCATTCATTTTTGGTTACACCCAAACATCATGATTTCGTTTAACCTACAGCCTCCAAACTGCCTGTACTCACTCAGAGCAGATCCCCAAACTCTAATCCACAGACATACTGACCCACACTCCTCTATTTATCGTTTATTCATCCCTCGTTCCTTGCACTGTTTAAGCTGCTCAACCACTTTTCTAGTTATTATTATTATTATTATTATTATTATTATTATTATTATTATTATTATTATTATTGTCTGCTGGTTCTTCACCACATAAATCACCCTGCAGTATTCAAGATATAAAATCTGTTCCAACTCCAGATTGTTCAGTCTGATTGTCTGATTCAGGCTTGTGTACAGCTTTTCTGATTGGATGCATTGATTCTGGATAGGAGCGGGATATCCTGGATTTTCTTTCCCATAGAAAATGAATGGGATCGAAATTTACATGCCAATGTAAAATAGTTCTGCTTGACTGACAGACACCGTTTCGCAGACCCTGACTCAGGGCAGACCCCCCACCACGACTGCAGTGTTGGTTTGACCTGAACTTGTCTATTTGTCATTTTTCTCCATCCCTATTTTTCCCCCATAGAGTCCCATTCATTTTCACTCACACCCAAACCTCATGGTTTCATTAAACCTACAGCCTCCAAACCGCCTGTACAAACACACTGACCCGCACTCCTCTACTTGTCGTTTATTCATCCCTCATTCCTCGCACTGCTCAAGCTGTGCAACCATCCTGCCTTATGTTTAGTAATTAATAATATAATAATAATATAAGTAATAATATAATTATTATTATTACACATGGCAGCATTACATAAAACTAAAAACAGCTACATTATTGTTATATTACATTAAAACCACAAACACAAACTGATGATATGAAACCTAAAATAATAAATATGTGACATTTTCTTATTTTGGGGGGCTTTTTGAGATTTTTCAGGGACTGAATTTTTTTAAAGTTGTGCAATAAAACTTAGTTTTTAAGCATCATTACACAAACTCTTTACACAGAAACTAATTACGGGTTAACAGTGTAAAGTCAGTGTGTGATTTCTTTCTTCAGTACATTTAAAGTGATGCCTCACATTGAACACACTGACTCGTGGCTGAAACCACCTGGGAGTTTAGGATGCGTCTACAACATACATTAAAAGAAAAATCACAAAGAAGAATATTGTTGGTGTCCAAAGAAAAAATCACGTCACTCAATCGTTTCTGATTAAAAATGAATAAATAAATAAATAAATAATTAAATTGCATCATTTGAAGACGACAGCTGCTCTTTACATTAAGTGAAATATTCAAATAGTCAGTAGATTTAATCTATCAGGAACATTTCATATGTCTTGGTTTGCTTTGCTTTGCAAAGTAGATTACAGTCCTTTGATCATCCGGACTGCTTTGAATTATACTCGCGCTTCCGTTTCCGTCGATCCGAGACTTTAGCTTCGTTAATGTTTCTGAGCGTTTACTGATAAAGTGCTGTTAACATATTAACTCTCGGAATCCCAGCAGACGGACTTCACACCCCAACGATTCTGTTTCATAAATGAAAGTGATTAAAGAGTCTTGAGTTTGTCTTGTATTTGTTTAATTATATGAATTATGTGATTGGAATGTTACTCTTCTGCTCAAAATCCTCAGTGATTAACTGATTAATACTGTTAATTAATTAATTCTTTTAATAGCTGACAAAATGAAGTTCCCTGCATACAAACAATCATTTTTTAATTATGTCGATCCAACACAGTATTTTAATTTATATAAATAATTAACCATTACTCATTTTTGATAGCTAACTAACTAACTAACTAACTAACTAACTAACTAACTAACTAACTAGTTTGGGCTATATGGATTTTTCACAGAGCCACAAAATGTATCACAAAGCTGACTAAATAACAAATTAAATAACTACATAATTAGCTAACAACTAATTAACTAACTAACTAACTAACTAACTAACTAACTAATTAACTAACTAATTAACTAACTAACTAACCAAGAAACCTACTAACTAGAACTAAATAACCAATTATCTAGCCAGCCAACTAACTAGCTAACTAACAGGCCAACAAACTAACTAGCTAACTAGTTTGGGCTATATGGATTTTTCACAGAGCCACAAAATGTATCACAAAGCTGACTAAATAACAAATTAAATAACTACATAATTAGCTAACAATTAACTAACTAACTAACTAACTAACTAACTAACTAACTAGTTTGGGCTATATGGATTTTTCACAGAGCCACAAAATGTATCACAAAGCTGACTAAATAACAAATTAAATAACTACATAATTAGCTAACAACTAACTAACTAACTAACTAACTAATCAAATAATTAACTAACTAACCAAGAAACCTACTAACTAGAACTAAATAACCAATTATCTAGCCAGCCAACTAACTAGCTAACTAACAGGCCAACAAACTAACTAGCTAACTAGTTTGGGCTATATGGATTTTCACAGAGCCACAAAATGTATCACAAATCTGACTAAATAACAAATTAACTAACTACTTAATTAGCTAACAACCAACTAACTAGCTAACTAATCAACTAACTGGTTAATAACCAAAAAAACTAAAACTATAAATAAAAAAAATGCACTAACTAACCAAGGAACCACCTAACTAGCTAAGTAACTAACTAAATAACCAGTTAACTGGCCAGCCAACTAAATAAATAACCAAATAACTAGCCCACCAACTAAATAACAAACTAACTAAACAACCATCTATCCAACTAACTAACTTTGCCTTCATGCATCATCACTATAAGAACATGACAGGTAACTAACTAACTAACTAACTAATAACCAACTAAGCAGCCAAAAAAAAAAAGATCAAAAAATTAGCCAACTAACCGAGTAAGGAGCCAGCTAACTAGCTGACTAACTAACCAAATAACCAAATAACTAGCCATCCTACTAACTAGCCAACTAGCTACCCAACTACCTAAGTAAATTACATACTAACTAACCCAGCAACTAAACAACTAACTAGCCAATTAACCAACTAGCTAACCCACCAACTAAATGACAAACTAAATAGCCTACCAACGAAATAACCAACTAATTAACCAGCCCATTAACTAAACAACTATCTAAATAACTAACTAACTATCCAACTAACTTATTAACCAACTACACCACCAACCAACTAACTAGTGAAATGGTTTGTGCCTTCAACACTGTTAGTCATAAGCACAGGATTTGCGTATTTAAATATATTTATAATGTAAATAACACTTGTTTATGAAAAAGTTCCCAGAAATTTAATTTGTATCTTTATTATTTAATCAAAGATTAAATAGTTCTGGTGAGTTTTAATACTGAGCTGAAACAACATTTATAATTTGTGTCACCAGATCTTAAATAAATTACAAATAAAATGAAAAAATGTAAAACTTTTCATTTTAAGCCACCTGAATTGGTGTTTTTAGACAGTATTTTCTTTCTTTATTGATTTTTGTTTTGGTTGGCGTCCACGCTCAGTTGATGCTTTATCTGGAAACTGTTTATGGCAGACTTGTTTTTACCAGTATGTTCCAGGGGTCCGTGGTTAGATGGACCTGTCAGGATGTCCTCACTGTGCTTTCAAGTACAGACAGAAGTAAAGAAATTGGGCAAATTCACTCTAATTACATTCATACAGCTTGTTAGCTGTTTCCTTCTGGAAACTCCTGCCAAATCTCTTGTTCCCCTGAACGAGTGGGCTGAATATCTGGCTCACGAATGACAATGTAGGATTTTTTCTGTGCAAACTCTGAGTGCTTGTGTTGAGAGTCATCCATGATGAATGAGTTTGATGAAAATGTTGTGCTAATGATTTAACTAATAAATACAAATGCAGTGGCTCGTACACTGTTAACCCATAATTAGTGTCTGTGTAAAGAGTTTGTGTACTGATGCTTAAAAACTACAGTTTTATTTCATTACTTAAAATGTTCTAGTATGTTCTACTATTTTGAAAGAAGAACTGAGTACGCTAATATTTTTAAGTTGAACAAACTTAAAACATCAGGTTTTAGCTTGGACCACGCCCCTGTAGCACCTTGCCAGATTCTCATTGGTCAGTTCAGTCTAGACTAGTTTGAGTTGTTTAGTGGAGCTTGTAAAGGTTTTGAAGTCTTTTTCTATTTTCACTGTAAGGTTTGGTGTTTTCTGTGTTTAACTTCTTTTCCTCGGACAGAAACTCTGTAGTGCTGGGATTTCTCTACAGTGGACATTTTCTCTATTGTTTTCTTTTCTTGAAGAACTACAGAGGACTACAATTAACCAAGCCGCCATCTTCCCTCTCTTTTTCTCATTCTGGAACTTGGTAAGTTGTTTTCCGTGTTCAAGTGGTGTAAAAGTGGTTCTGCAGTTGATGCTTATCTAAAGTTAGAAAATGTAATTTACTGTGTTTTTATCATTTCAATGTGTAAACTACATCAAAAGAACACAGCAGTTACACTTAGTTTAATTTTATTTAAAACTACATCACTGGGATCATCTAGGATGATTCTGACTCTTGAAGGGTTCAGTAGTGATGACTGGTTTTGATTGGTCTAGTTAGAAAACTGTTTATCTTACAATAATTCTTAAATACAGTTTACACATTGAAATGATAAAAAACACAGTAAATTACATTTTCTAACTTTAGATCAGCATCAACTGCAGATCAACAGTTTTACACCACTTGAACACGGAAAACAACTTACCAAGTTCCAGAATGAGAAAAAGAGAGGGAAGATGGCGGCTTGGTTAATTGTAGTTCTTCAAGAAAAGAAAACAATGGAGAAAATGTCCACTGTAGAGAAATCCCAGCACTATAGAGTTTCTGTCCGAGGAAAAGAAGTTCAACACAGAAAACACCAAATCTCACAGTGAAAATAGAAAAAGACTTCAAAACCTTTACAAGCTCCACTAAACAACTCAAGGTGTGAGATGATGATGACGTGCCAGGGCTAGTAAAGCTATCTGAGGTAGTAGATGGTCAGCATGTGTCCGTTTATCTTAGAGTCTATAGATTGACTGCCGTTCTCTGTGTACATTTCAAGTCACAAGGCTTTTATTTCAGGTTTAATGCAATGCAGTAGCAGCAAAATTGCTGAATGGCATGCTGTGGCTCTTACAGACGCCTAGCCATGATGGAGGTCACTGAACTGTGGCCAGTGTGAGTAGGCGGTGCTTGATCTGCGAGGAAGCCGAGGTGATTATGCATTGCTAACGTTTTCAGGCCTCTGAACATGTGGGCAGATACGATTTCCAAACACGCTAATGTCCTGCTGTAGCAATACATCAAGGCCTATTCCCAACAGTGGTCTCTCTGTGGTAATATTAGTGGATCCTCGCACCAACCAAGCCCACCAACACTGCATTTACAAAGTCTGGATCCACTCATCTCAGGTACGTTTGCCCACCTACAGTTGCAGAGTATTTCAATTTCATTACTGTCATAAATACAAACCACACTCTGAGCCCCCCTCATGAACTCATCTACACAAAACTGGACACTCTGGACACCCTCCGGTGTGCGTATCGACCAAACAGGCCCACAGGAGATGCCATCTGCACTGCCATCCATATAGATCTGGAACACCTGGAGAGCAAAGACAGCTACGCGAGAATGCAGTTCATTGACCACAGCCCAACATTCAACACCATTAACCCATTCAAAGTGACTGAAAGGCTTCCGGGGTGACACCCACCTTGTGCCACTGCTGGGCGGACCCCAGGCTCAAGAAAACTCCTGCAGCTTCATCACTGAAAGTGTTCTCACCAGTTCTATCACAATCACTGCTCCACCCAGGATCACAAGCGTCTAAAGGGGTTGGTCAGGACAGTCCAGACAATCTCAGGAACATCCTGAGGGTCCACAGAAGGGCCCACAGGATCATCAAGGAAATAAAGGACCACCAGGTTGCAGAACAGTTCCAATCCCAGGCCATCAGAGCTCTGGACACCTCAAACCCGATGGCCTTCCTGGCAACCACTGTATCAGCTCATGCTTCTCTGACATCTTAAGAACAATGTAGTCCATGCTCCAACAAGATGACCAATAAAGCCAGGTGAAGATTTACTCTTGTTTGGTGTCTCGCTTGGTCACTCTCTCATATTCATTTAATCTCTTCCTTCGACAACATCTTCTTACATCTCTTTGCAGCCTCTATCATGATGTCCAGGCTGGGAATACTAAACCAACTAGCTGAAGACCCATAGTCATGTGACATGGTGCTGTCAAATGTTCTCAAAAGGTCAGTCTTCCAAAGTTACATAGCTCTTTTTCAGGCATCAGGCATTTTGATAAAGAAACTGTTAAAGTCTTAACATAATGCTGCTTTAGGTTAAAGCAAATGGCTGAGATGGACTAAGGTAAAAGGAAAACCCGAATAAAAACCTCCTAGGCTAAAGCCTACTGTCACGGCAGGTGGCTCCAAAGAAGGCGACATGATTGAGAAAAGCAATACAAGAGCCTTAAAAATCTGAAACTACTAATCAAAGTTAAAGATATATTGCTGGCATTAGTATAAAAATATTTATGGTCCATTTAGGTCTTACCTTTGATGCATGGAAGCAACATAAATCTTTGCTTTGACATTAGTATACCTAACAACAATAATGTTTGGGGTGGAATCTCAATTTCAGACATTCACAGCTGGTGCTTCAAACTCAAACTGAAGGCTTGAGGCAATGGCGGATAGCAGCCGATGCCATTATTACTGACGCGCAATGCCTGCTGGGTAGATGAGGTCAGATGGTTTCAGGTCTAAACTGGACTGTGGTGTGAAGGAGTGAATGTTAGTTACTAATCTAGCTTAAAGAAAACCATGTACATTGTGTTGTTGATGGTGTTTCAGTGAAAGGCAGTGTGAAGACTGATATTAGTCTAAACAGCTTCACAAACATAAACAAGGAGAATAGTTAGTGAAGCAGCGTTTGGACCAACACAGCTACCCAAAGACCCCCGCTCTGCTCTCCTCACTTCAGTCTGGATGAGTTTGAGTGGTTCAGTAGACCACCACTGGTGAGAGACTTGACGGAGGCTGTTGGTTTTAAGCGTAGACTAAAACACAATGCAGTGCCACAGTTTCTCCACACAGGAAGTCCAAAAGCTCCAGATTCTGGAGAACCACGAGAAGAACCGTGAACGTGAACATGCGCTGGATTCTCTCCTGAGAACGTTTAGCGTTAGCGTCAGCTGCTTCTCCTGGTTTGTGGATCCTGAAGGTGAAAGTCCAGTCTTAGTAGTGAACATACTACTCACTAATAAAGGAGTGTGAAGCTCAGAGACACTCCCGTTCAGTGTATCTAGCTGTTTACTGAGTGTGAATGTTTCCTGCTAGAAAGCGGAGCTCCTTTAACAGACACTCTCCTTCTCCGTCAACACCGACACACAGCTTCACAACAACTCCAGCACTGTGTCACTCTCTCCTCCACCCTCTCTGTTCACCATTTACACTAACGTGGTGTGTGATGTCACCGCTGATGTCAGAAATGTTGAGTTCTAGCTCAAACTGTAAAGACTGAACAGTAGCATGTTTAGTAGCTAGCTGAGCTCAAGCGTGACGGCCGGTTACTGCAACCATTTGACGTCACTACCCGCTGATCACGTCAGTAGATACAACAATGGAGACCCACGTGCAGCGGATTTTACACAAAATCTAATAAATCTGATACTTTTCGTGATTTTTTATAACATGTCCTTATAATTTAGAGTCATTACACCATATTAAGGCTTACATGGGTTACCAGCTGGGGTTCCCTTTAACATGTGTTACTACCAAATGATGACTACGCTGGTAGATCTTTCATGTGGAGTACGTTGTATAGATACTGTTTGATGGTATAAAGCTGCTCCCACAGATGTGACCCAAAGAGCACGGCATTGAATTTGTAGAGTGGTGTTTTAAAGCTCGGACGAGGCGATCCTGTGAGTCATAGCTTCAAATATTTGGACGAACGCTCTCCTCAAACGTCCTTCAGCCTGTTTAGCGTTCATTTCTTAAACCCATTCAAAACCTCATGGTCTGCTTGAACAATTCTGAAATTGAATGAAATAAATTGAGCTCGGCCACACATTTCCTTCACTAATTGATTTCACCATCCGCGAGGCTGCTGTCCGGGTGGTTATGATTCATATGCTTTATTTTTCTTTTTTTTTTTTCTCAAAAAGCATCTGCTACAGAACGAACTGGAGGAGTAGGAGGAAGCAGGCAGCCTGCATTTACCCTAATTGAAAGATGAGCCACGTTCAGTTCAGTTTTTTTATTTGCGTCTCGTTACATTAGATGTCGGCCCAAAGAAGAGCAGGTCCAGCTCCCCAGTGAGCATCACTGAGGTGGTCAGCAGCTGCGGAGAACATGAGGAAGAAACAGGGAGCAAGAATTTGAAAGGAAAACTCTGGAAGGGTTTGGGAAACAAATGCAGAGAAGACCCAAGATTCCAAAGGAAGGGCTCTATAATAGGTTGAGGAAGAACCTCTAGAGGAGCCTGGGATTCAAAAGGAGAAACTGAGTGAAAGCATGAGGTATAACCCCGAAGAGAGCCAAGAACTAATGAAGAAGGAACTGAGAAGAACCAGGATTCCAAAGGAAGAGCTCTATAATAGGTTGAGGAAGAGTCACTAGAGTAGCCTGGGATTCAAAAGGAGAAACTGCATGAAGGCATGAGGTATAACCCAGAAGAGGAACCAAGAACTAATGAAGAAGGAACTGAGAAGAACCAAGATTCCAAAGCTTTATAAGTGCTTAAGAAGGAACCACTGTGAGGAATCAGGACTATGAAGGAGAACCTCCCTAAAATGAAATGAAGAACCACTGTGAATGTTGGTGAAAAACTGTGAAGAACCAAGAATCCAAAGCTCACTAAATGCTTTAGAAGGAAGCACTGGGAGGAACCAGGGCTCAAAAGGAGAATCTCACTAGAAATGTAAGGAAGAATCAGAGAGAGGAACCAGGGCTTAAAAGGTGAACCTCACAAGAAACATCAGGAAGAACCAGTGAGAGGAACCAGGACTCAAAAGCAGAACCTAACTAGAAACATAAGGAAGAACCAGTGAGAGGAACCAGGACTCAAAGGGAGAACCTAACTAGAAACATAAGAAAGAACCAGTGAGAGGAACCAGGACTCAAAAGGAGGACCTTCCCATGAGCTTGAGACAGAAATACTGAAAAAAAGCATAAACTCCATGAAATCTTGAGGTCTCATTGTTAAGACCAAGATTTAAAATCAACATTCTAAATGCTTTAGAAGGTACCAATGAGAGGAACCAGGGCTCAAAAGGAGAACCTCACTAGAAACGTAAGGAAGGACCAGTGTGGCTTAAGGAATCTGGATCTGCAATGGTTTAAGCTCTTAAAGACTTGGGCCTAGGACTGGGTCTATGCCAAAGACTTTCTTCATAACCTACAATAACTAACCCTTCAAGTGTACAGTCATCGAAGATGAAACATCATTCATTCCTCTACTCGGGGAGTCTTTTTGGCAGAACCACAGTTCACACATACGCGCACACACACACACACACACTTCCTTTTGAGACCTCCTATATATTTATACAGAACAGACTGTAAGTGTGTGTGTGTGTGTGTGTATGTGCATACATGTGTGTGTTTGTGCCCATGTATGTATTTGCATCTGCCTGTGTGTGTTTTTGCATCTGTGTGTATATGTGTGTGTGACTGTGTGTGCATGTCTGTATGGTGTGTGCAGGAGTGTGTGTGTGAGTGACTGTTTATCATTGTGTGTGTGTGTGTGTGTGTGTGTATGTGTGAGTGAGTGACTGTGTGTGTTTGTATGTGTGTGTGTGGTGTGTGTGTTTGTATGTGTGTGTGGTGTATGTGTATGCGTGAATGAATGTGTGTGTGTGGTGTGTGTGTGAAAGACTGTGTGTGTGGTGTATGTGTGTGAATGACTGTGTGTGTATGTGTGAATGACTGTGTGGTGTGTGTGTGTGTGTGTGTGTATGTGTGTGAATGACTATGTGTGTGTGTGTGTGTGGTGTGTGTGTGTGTGTGTGTGTGTGAATAACTGTGTGTTTATGTGTGTGTGGTGTATGTGTATGTGTGTGAATGACTGTGTGTGGTTTGTGTGTGTGTGTGTGTGGTGTATGTGTATGTGTGTGAATGACTGTGTGTGTGGTGTATGTGTGTGTGTGTGTGTGTGAATAACTGTGTTTATGTGTGTGTGGTGTATGTGTGTGAATAACTGTGTTTATGTGTGTGTATGTGTGTGAATGACTGTGTGTGTGTGGTGTGTGTGTGTCTGTGAATAACTGTGTGTTTATGTGTGTGTGGTGTATGTGTGTGAATGACTGTGTGTTTATGTGTGTGTGGTGTATGTGTATGTGTATGTGTGTGAATGGGTGTGTGTGTGTGTGTGTGTGTGTGTGCGTGCATGTATTTGCATGCACGGTTGGTTGTGGTGAAACTCATACAGTGTCTGGAGAGAAACTCCATGTGCATCTCTCATCAGCCGAATTGAATACGACACTTCATTTAACCATGTTTATAAATCTCTCTCTCTCTCTCTCTCTCTCTCTCTCTCTCTCTGCCTCTCTCTCTCCCTCTCTCGACTCTACGGCGTGAAAGCCGTATGTGAAAGCAAACAAAGAGGAGAAGAAAGCTGTTTATTATTACAGAGTAGCCCAATTATACAAACAGACTGAATGAATGAATTTGGTATCAATTTGGTTGATTTAATTGCTAATTACTGCAGAACAATCTGCGAGACCCAAACCACGGAGATGGTTCCCGATAAGCTGAACTTAATGGGAACTTAATTATGCCAATATTAATTAAAACGCTTCTGCGCGCTCTCCGCACCTTCGAGGACGAGGACGTTTATATAAGAAGAATGAAGAAACACAGAGCGGACGTTTCTTTTCTTTTATTTTAGACCACTGTACAGACTCGGCACCCAGCCGGGACCGGGATTTGCAGCGGACGGGTATCAGAAGCAGCGGAGAAGTGAAGCGAGGGCGCTGAAATAGACCACAGTGAGGTGAGAGAGGAGCTGAAGTTGCCCTAACGCTTACATACCGGGGTATATTCCTGTGGCTTTGCGGGGCAGTTGTGAGCTGCAGGTTTTGGTCACTAGTTTGATCCCCTGCACGACTCGAGTAGCCTTGAGCAACACCCCTAACCCCCCAACTGCTCTTCTGGGTGCTGCCCACCACTCTGGGCAAGTGTGTGCGAGTTCACTGCCCCTAGTGTTTGTGTCTTCACTAGTGGGGTAGACTGACAATATTATGGGTGTGTTCACTAGTGTGTTTCACTGCCCCACAGTGAGTGTTCACTAGTGAGTGTGTGTGTGTGTGGGTGGGTGTTTCACTGCCCCCTAGCGTGTGTGTGTTCATTAGTGTGTGTGTGTGTGTGGGTGTTTCACTGCCCCCTAGCGTGTGTGTTCTCTAGTGTGTGTGTGTGTGGGTGTTTCACTGCCCCCTAGCGTGTGTGTGTTCTCTAGTGTGTGTGTGGGTATGCTTTTTCACTGGCAGTAGTGTGTGTGTTGACTAGTGTGTTTGGGTGTATGTGGGTGTTTCACTGCCCCCAAGTTTCACTGGTTGTGTGTGTGTGTGGGGGGGGGGGGTGTGTGGAGGTGTTTCACTGCCTCTTAGTATGTGTGTGTTCACAAGTAGGTGTGTATGTGTGTTTCACTGCCCCTAGTGTGTGTGTTCACTATTGTGTGTGTATGTGGGCGTTTCAATGCCCCCTAGTGTGTGTGTTTACTAGTGTTTGTGTGTGTATGTGAGTATTTTACTGCCCCGAGTGTGTGTGTGTGTGTGTGTGGGGGGGGGGGGGTTGGGGGGGGGTGTTTCACTGCCCATAGTGTGTGTGTTCACTAGTGTGTGTGTGTGTCTGTGGGTGTTTCACTGCTTCTAGTGTGTGTGTGTTTACTAGTGTGTGTGTATGTGGGTGTTCCACTGTCCCTAGTGTGTGTGTTCACTAATGTGTGTGTGTCTCTATGGGTGTTTCACTGCTCCTTGTGTGTGTGTGTGTGTGTGTGTGTGTGTGTGTGTGTGTGTTCAGCAGTGTGTGTGTTTATGTGGGTGTTTCACTGACCCTAGTGTGTGTGTGTTTACTAGTGTTTGTGTATGTGTGTGTATGTATGTGTTTGGGCGTTTCACTGCCCCTCAGTATGTGTGTGTTCACTATAGTATGTGTGTATGTATGTGTTTCACTGCCCCTAGTGTGTGTGTTCACTAGAGTATGTGTGTGTATGTGTGTGTTTCACTGCCCCTAGTGTGTGTGTTTACTAGAGTATGTGTGTGTATGTGTGTGTTTCACTGCCCCTAGTGTGTGTGTTCACTAGAGTATGTTTGCGTTTCACTGCCCCTAGTGTGTGTGTTTACTAGAGAATGCGTTAATGTGGGTATTTCACTGCCCCTTGTGTGTGTGTTTACTAGAGTATGTGTTTATATGTGTGTTTTACTGCCCCTAGTGTGTGTGTTCACTAGATTATGTGTGTGTATGTGGGTGTTTCACTGCCCCTAGTGTGTGTGTTCCCTAGAGTGTGTTTGTGTTTCACTGGCCCTAGTGTGTGTGTTCACTATAGCATGTGTGTATGTGTGTGTTTCACTGCCCCTAGTGTGTGTGTTCACTATAGTATGTGTGTATGTGTGTGTTTCACTGCCCCTAGTGTGTGTGTTTACTAGAGTATGTGTTTATATGTGTGTTTTACTGCCCCTAGTGTGTGTGTGTTCACTAGAGTATGTGTGTGTATGTGGGTGTTTCACTGCCCCTAGTGTGTGTGTTCACTAGAGTGTGTTTGTGTTTCACTGGCCCTAGTGTGTGTGTTCACTATAGCATGTGTGTATGTGTGTGTTTCACTGCCCCTAGTGTGTGTGTTCACTATAGTATGTGTTTATATGTGTGTTTTACTGCCCCTAGTGTGTGTGTTCACTAGAGTATGTGTGTGTATGTGTGTGTTTCACTGCCCCTAGTGTGTGTGTGTTCACTAGAGTATGTTTGTGTTTCACTGCCCCTAGTGTGTGTGTTCACTATAGTATGTGTTTATGTGTGTGTTTCACTGCCCCTGGTGTGTGTGTGTTCAATAGAGTATGTGTGTGTATGTGTGTGTTTCACTGCCCCTAGTGTGTGTGTTCACTATAGTATGTGTGTATGTGTGTGTTTCACTGCCCCCTAGTGTGTGTGTTCACTTATGTGTCTCCATTTGTGTCTACTTGTTTTCTGTTGTTTACATTGTGTGAAGATGTTGTGGTTAATGGTCCAATAGAAATGTTCTAAAGTAGCTTTTTGGAAAAAAATCTGGTTCCATTGAATCACATTAAATTAACAGTAACTTCTTGTCTTCTCATGTGAAGTTCCCAGTTTGAAGATACTTGTTTCTCTTTGGACCACGCTGATATTTTGGATCCACATCTAAGGAGGCATCTTCTGCAAGAAGCACCGTTCTAAGACATTTGAACTGAAATAGAACGAAACTCTGGGTTTAATCCCGGCCTAATGGAATAACGATGGTCGCTCCAGCCAATTCAATCACTGTTTTCCGCTCCAGCTTTGACCAAGCGGGCTGGAAAAATCATCCGGCTCTTAGGTTATCAGATCTGTGGGAAAACGTCGGAGGGACTTTTCCTTCAAGCAACAATTGTAACAAATTGGATTTTGATGGGGGCTCGCTGAGTCTGTTCATCAGGGATTACCCAGCAAGCACACTGGCAGACAGGGTTAACACGGGAGATGCAGGACTCAGCAAAACCTGGCCACTGTAAATGGAAACTGGGAACCAGGGGACGAGGAACCAGGGAACACTGAAGCAGCGCTCGGAATCACAAGCAGTTGAATTGGAACCCGAGGGACTTCAGCCGAGTAAAGGACGTCGGTGCTTCTATACATAGACGGTGTATGAACCAGTCTCATTGTCCTGAGCGCTGAACTCAAGCCAGCTCAAGTCTTTCTTGTCTCCCGAGTGCATGTTTGAAGAGCTACTTTCATCATGAGGCTTCCTGAAGGAGCTCAGAACTTTAATATGTGATGTTATTTCACACCTCTGTTCTGAGATCAGGGCTCGGTTAAGGAGCTGGGTTGGGTGCTCGGAGGACTTGGTGGCAGGAGGCTAAGAGGCGAGCACAGTTATCCTCATCATGTGCTGCTCGTCTCACAGTCTGTTTCAGCGACTCCTGCTGCTGAGGTCACTTGTGAGGTCCAAAGTTCTGGTGAGGTGTTTTTCTTTTTTCCAACATTGTCTGAACAGGCTGACCTTTACTCCTCAGGTAGAACATCTAAGAACCAGACAGGGTAACATCTCTGCCTCCGCCTTTCTAGTCACATGTATAAAAGAGGCGATGAGAGATACAGGCAAAGGTCGAAACCAGGAGAACAGTAAGCCAGACAAACTAGACTTTAGGGAGACAAAAGCAAGTAGTCAAGACAACTATGGTTAACTGGTAGTGTATCTAAAACGTTTGACTGGTAGTGTATCTAAAACGTTTGGCTGGTAGTGTTACTAAAACGTTTGACTGGTAGTGTACTAAAACGTTTGGCTGGTAGTGTACTAAAACGTTTGGCTGGTAGTGTATATAAAACGTTTGACTGGTAGTGTTACTAAAACGTTTGGCTGGTAGTGTATCTAAAACGTTTGACTGGTAGTGTATCTAAAACGTTTGGCTGGTATTGTATCTAAAACGTTTGACTGGTAGTGTATCTAAAACGTTTGACTGGTAGTGATCTAAAACGTTTGACTGGTAGTGATCTAAAACGTTTGACTGGTAGTGTATCTAAAACGTTTGACTGGTAGTGATCTAAAACGTTTGACTGGTAGTGTATCTAAAACGTTTGACTGGTAGTGTATCTAAAACGTTTGACTGGTAGTGATCTAAAACGTTTGACTGGTAGTGTATGTAAAACGTTTGACTGGTAGTGTATCTAAAACGTTTGACTGGTAGTGATCTAAAACGTTTGACTGGTAGTGTATCTAAAACGTTTGACTGGTAGTATATCTAAAACGTTTGACTGGTAGTGATCTAAAACGCTTGACTGGTAGTGTATGTAAAACGTTTGACTGGTAGTGTATCTAAAGCGTTTGACTGGTAGTGATCTAAAGCGTTTGACTGGTAGTGTATCTAAAGTGTTTGACTGGTAGTGATCTAAAACGTTTGACTGGTAGTGTATCTAAAGCGTTTGACTGGTAGTGATCTAAAACGTTTGACTGGTAGTGTATGTAAAATGTTTGACTGGTAGTGTATCTAAAACGTTTGACTGGTAGTGATCTAAAACGTTTGACTGGTAGTGTATCTAAAACGTTTGACTGGTAAAGATCTAAAACGCTTGACTGGTAGTGTATGTAAAACGTTTGACTGGTAGTGTATCTAAAGCGTTTGACTGGTAGTGATCTAAAGCGTTTGACTGGTAGTGTATCTAAAACGTTTGACTGGTAGTGTATCTAAAACGTTTGACTGGTAGTGATCTAAAACGCTTGACTGGTAGTGTATGTAAAACGTTTGACTGGTAGTGTATCTAAAGCGTTTGACTGGTAGTGTATGTAAAGCGTTTGTCTGGTAGTGTATCTAAAGCGTTTGACTGGTAGTGATCTAAAACGTTTGACTGGTAGTGTATCTAAAACGTTTGACTGGTAGTGTACTAAAACGTTTGACTGGTAGTGTATCTAAAACGTTTGGCTGGTAATGTATCTAAAACGTTTGGCTGGTAGTGTATTTAAAACGTTTGACTGGTAGTGTATCTGAAATGTTTGGCTGGTAGTGATCTAAAACGTTTGACTGGTAGTGTATCTAAAACGTTTGACTGGTAGTGTACTAAAACGTTTGGCTGGTAGTGTATCTAAAACATTTGGTGGTAGTGTATCTAAAACGTTTGTCTGGTAATGTATCTAAAACGTTTGGCTGGTAGTGTACTAAAACGTTTGACTGGTAGTGTATCTAAAACGTTTGGCTGGTAGTGTATCTAAAACGTTTGGCTGGTAGTGTATTAAAACGTTTGACTGGTAGTGTATCTAAAACGTTTGGCTGGTAGTGTACTAAAACGTTTGACTGGTAGTGTATCTAAAACGTTTGGCTGGTAGTGTATCTAAAACGTTTGGCTGGTAGTGTATCTAAAACATTTGGCTGGTAGTGTATTAAAACGTTTGACTGGTAGTGTATCTGAAATGTTTGGCTGGTAGTGATCTAAAACGTTTGACTGGTAGTGTATCTAAAACGTTTGACTGGTAGTGTACTAAAACGTTTGGCTGGTAGTGTATCTAAAACATTTGGCTGGTAGTGTATCTAAAACGTTTGTCTGGTAATGTATCTAAAACGTTTGGCTGGTAGTGTACTAAAACGTTTGACTGGTAGTGTATCTAAAACGTTTGTCTGGTAGTGTATCTAAAACGTTTGGCTGGTAGTGTATTAAAACGTTTGACTGGTAGTGTATCTAAAACGTTTGGCTGGTAGTGTACTAAAACGTTTGACTGGTAGTGTATCTAAAACGTTTGGCTGGTAGTGTATCTAAAACGTTTGGCTGGTAGTGTATCTAAAACATTTGGCTGGTAGTGTATTAAAACGTTTGACTGGTAGTGTATCTAAAACGTTTGTCTGGTAGTGTATCTAAAACGTTTGGCTGGTAGTGTATCTAAAACATTTGGCTGGTAGTGTATCTAAAACGTTTGACTGGTAGTGTATCTAAAGCGTTTGACTGGTAGTGATCTAAAACGTTTGACTGGTAGTGTATCTAAAACGTTTGACTGGTAGTGTACTAAAACGTTTGACTGGTAGTGTATCTAAAACGTTTGGCTGGTAATGTATCTAAAACGTTTGGCTGGTAGTGTATTTAAAACGTTTGACTGGTAGTGTATCTGAAATGTTTGGCTGGTAGTGATCTAAAAACGTTTGACTGGTAGTGTATCTAAAACGTTTGACTGGTAGTGTACTAAAACGTTTGGCTGGTAGTGTATCTAAAACATTTGGCTGGTAGTGTATCTAAAACGTTTGTCTGGTAATGTATCTAAAACGTTTGGCTGGTAGTGTATTTAAAACGTTTGACTGGTAGTGTATCTGAAATGTTTGGCTGGTAGTGATCTAAAACGTTTGACTGGTAGTGTATCTAAAACGTTTGACTGGTAGTGTACTAAAACGTTTGGCTGGTAGTGTATCTAAAACATTTGGCTGGTAGTGTATCTAAAACGTTTGTCTGGTAATGTATCTAAAACGTTTGGCTGGTAGTGTACTAAAACGTTTGACTGGTAGTGTATCTAAAACGTTTGGCTGGTAGTGTATTAAAACGTTTGGCTGGTAGTGTATTAAAACGTTTGACTGGTAGTGTATCTAAAACGTTTGTCTGGTAGTGTATCTAAAACGTTTGGCTGGTAGTGTACTAAAACGTTTGACTGGTAGTGTATCTAAAACGTTTGGCTGGTAGTGTATCTAAAACGTTTGGCTGGTAGTGTATCTAAAACATTTGGCTGGTAGTGTATTAAAACGTTTGACTGGTAGTGTATCTAAAACGTTTGTCTGGTAGTGTATCTAAAACGTTTGGCTGGTAGTGTATCTAAAACATTTGGCTGGTAGTGTATTAAAACGTTTGACTGGTAGTGTATCTAAAACGTTTGGCTGGTAGTGTATCTAAAACGTTTGACTGGTAGTGTATCTAAAACGCTTGGAGCGACTGGTTTAAGTTAGTCCAGCTTTGGTCAGGAAAGCCTACGTGGGGGGGTGGGGTGTGATTTATGGTGTACCCCTCCGGTGAGAGGCTGGAGAGGAAGTAAGTAAATATGTGAGATAGAGTCGTCGTGGCGCAGTGTGTCTTCCTGTTGCATCACTAGGCTTCGTCTGCCTCCGCCCAAGGTGAGAGCAGAGCATCTGTCCGAATCAGCGAGGCAGACGCTGAAAACATTGTTTCGCTATTAAAAGAGCGTGACGGCCAAGGCTGGGACTGACCGTGGCTGGGGTCTTCAGTCTCGGTGCTCCGGCCGACCGGTGCCACCTCTCGTTCTCTAAATCAGGTGAGGGCTAATAGAGGGCAATCTCCTGTCGCTCACTCAGGGATTTGCCGCAGCCAGCCACCGTGTGCCCCAACAAAGGGCCAGACTTTCTCTGGACGCTAGTGATGAGCTCATCTCCCAAATCCTAAATGTTTTGTTTGTTTACTTCTGGAAGTTACTGTCATACAGTGTGTGTCATACATACTGAAGACACTGGTGAGCACTGGGACAGGCTCCAGCAGCCTCCAGGACCCAGGAGGACACTGACCAGCCATAACATTAACACCACCTCCTTGTATCTACAAACACCGTCCACTGTATCAGCTCCACTGACCATACAGAAGCTCCACTTACAGACTGTAGTTCATCTGATTCTCTGTATACTTTAATACTCTGTTCTTTAATGATCAGGACCCCCACAGGACCACCACAAAGCAGTTACTATTAGTAGCTGATCTTATTATTACTTACTATTACCAAAGCTATCCAGACAGCAGTGTCCTGTGGGCAGCGTCCTTTGTCCACTGATGAAGGACTAGAGGAACACAAACTGTGCAGCAGCAGATGAGCTCCTGACCATTAAATAACAGGTTAACGTTGGGTCTGTCTCAAACCCTAGTGGGTGTCTAAGTAGGCTGTCTAGGTAGTGAGTGTGTAAGTAGGCTGTCTAGGTAGTGAGTGTGTAAGTAGGCTGTCTAGGTAGTGAGTGTCTAAGTAGGCTGTCTAGGTAGTGAGTGTGTAAGTAGGCTGTCTAGGTAGTGGGTGTCTAAGTAGGCTGTCTAGGTAGTGAGTGTCTAAGTAGGTTGTCTAGGTAGCAGCTGTGTAAGTAGCAGTGTTCTCTCCTCATCTCTCCACATAAAACAGATTACTGAGATGCTCTAGTTAGAGAGAGACTGCGTCACGGCTTGTTCCCGCCCACTGCAGCACACGACCGGTGGTTTAGCTGGTTGCTAAGCTACCAGCCGGCATCCAAAACAATAGCCCGAAGCTTAAAAATCCGCTAGCATAAATGCTAATGTCTGGAGTATAAAGTGTAAATGGTGAAGGACTCGTTACAGAGTTGATAATTAAATACTGTTTTGTGTGATTATATGATCAGAAACACATTAAAACTCCAGAGAATCAAAATAACTCACATTTTAAAACCACTTCACTGCTCATAGATTAGCCTGCGGTGCATCATGGGATTGTCTTAGCGGCTGAGGAAGAGTTCAATGCTTCCTTAAAATCAGGTCTAAATAAGGTTCTACAGTAGACTCTTAACTTGTAATTAGTTTGTGTGTAAAGAGTTTGTGTACTGATGCTTAAAAACTAAAGTTTTATTTCATTACATAAAATGTTTTAGTATGTTCTACTATTTTGAAAGAAGAACTGAGTACACTAATATTTTTAAGTTGAACAAACTTCAAACATCAGGTTTTAGCTTGGACCACGCCCCTGTAGCACCTTGCCAGATTCTCATTGGTCAGTTCAGTCTAGACTAGTTTGAGTTGTTTAGTGGAGCTTGTAAAGGTTTTGAAGTCTTTTTCTATTTTCACTGTGAGGTTTGGTGTTTTCTGAGTTTAACTTCTTTTCCTCCGACAGAAACTCTGTAGTGCTGGGATTTCTCTACAGTGGACAGTTTCTCCATTGTTTTCTTTTCTTGAAGAACTACAGAGGACTACAATCAACCAAGCCGCCATCTTCCCTCTCTTTTTCTCATTCTGGAACTTGGTAAGTAGTTTTCCGTGTTCAAGTGGTGTAAAACTGTTGTTCTGCAGTTGATGCTGATCTAAAGTTAGAAAATGTAATTTACTGTGTTTTTATCATTTCAATGTGTAAACTGTATTTAAGAATTATTGTAAGATAAACAGTTTTCTAACAAGACCAATCAAAACCAGTCATCATCACTACTGAACCCTTCAAGAGTCAGAATCATCCTAGATGATCCCAGTGATGTAGTTTTAAATAAAATTAAACTAAATGTAACTGCTGTCTGGGTTCTTTTTATGTAGGAAAACATCAGCTTTTTATGGAGACTAGTTTTAAGTTTAACTTAATTCTGATTACAGGAAACTCAATGTTGAGTTGAATTAAATGGTCAGTAGGATTGATTTTACTAAATATTTTAAGTACAAACAATTTAGATTTCATTGTATTCAACTCAAATGATCACTTCCAGTTTATTTGATATTTAAGTTGATTTTACTCAAACCATTAGATTTTTTCTAGTTTGCATTACTTCAATATTTTAAGGCAATCACTCAAACTCTTTAAGTACAATCAACTTATCCGGGTTTACAGTGTAGGCAGCTCAGTAGGTTTTGAGACAGACCCAATGTATACAGAGAAACAGATGGACTACAGTCATTCCCAGACATTGATAAACCTCCTTAGAGGGCGTAGAAGAGCCTGAGGTGTTTCCACAGTTCACGTCTTTCAATTTCAACCCCACATTTGTTCATATAGTCGTATTTAGTACTTTCCTACAGCTCACGTATCTTCTTTCAGTGGTGTGATCAACAGTGTAATCTAACAGTTTCCTCTACAGAGAAGCTCTCGTGTTGTATTTGCATCCTTTCATTCACAGAAACTAACCTTGTAGGGTTTTTTGCTTTTATGCTCCAGTGAAGGCCGATTGTCTCTTAGTAGATGTAGATGATCGTTTCCTTCACACTGTTGAACATAGACTCAGAGCTGCTGAACCACGTCTCTCATGACTGTCTCAGCACAAACATAGCAGCACAGGTCCAGACTGTTGGTATGACAATGATAATATCAGGTTCCTTAATGGTTCTCAGCATAAGGAACAATGTGCAGTATGTATAGAAAGTTCTATTCTTCTCACTGGCCAACTCATATGTTTAACCAGGAAAATGTTCCTTAGGGAATCAAAAGTGGTTCTTCAGTAGAACGCCTTCCTTGCTGGCACCTTTATTTCATCGCCATCCAAAGATAAACATGTGTCTCCATTCTGCATAATTTGAGCTACACATCTGTTTCCTGCTTCTTCTCACCATCTTCTCCAGCCCCATTCAGTGATGTTGAGGTTCTGGACTCTGCAGTAGTCCTTTGTCAGTCTATAGTCTGGATCTTATTTTCTCAGTGAGGAGCTTCTTGAATGACTTCACGTCCTTTCAGACCCCCAGTGGTGTTGAGGTGTCTTCTCACAGTGGAAGGATGGACAGAAACACCTGTGGATGTTCTCAGAGCTGAAATAAGAGTGGAGCTTGATGTTCTCCTCAATCAATAAGATCGAAAGCTGTGTATCTGATGGGGGGACAGTGTTGGTGGGTCTTCAGGGTGGTTGTTAAGAGTCTCTGTTTGGTTTTACATGAACTCACATTGGCCTGTCGAGTTCTCATTTTGGAGATACTCCGAATCATTTCTTTGGACAGGTCCGTGAATTAAGTTTATGGCAACTAGTCGTTTTCTTTAATCTCCATTTCCAAGCAAATGACGTCATATCCAGGCTCTGCTTTGGAACTCAGGACCACCGCAATACTCTGAAACCAAAATTCGTTTCTGAATGGTTTCATAGAAGAGCATCCAAAGTGACCAATACAATTTTTCCATAACTGCTTTAAACAAACATCCATTGTTTTGGTTTCTGTTTCTTCTCACCATTTAGTGATGCTAAGGTTCTGAACTCTGCGGTGGTCCATTGTCAGTCCATAGTCTGGATCTTACTTTCTCAGTGAAGAGCTTCTTGAATGGCTTCACGTTCTTTCAGACACCTAGTAGTGTTGAAGTGTCTTTTCACAACGTCCACCATCCAAACAACCACATTCAGTGATGTTGAGGTTCTAGACTTTGCGGTGGTCAGTCCATTGTTCTTAGAAAAGCAGCAGTAGCAGCTCATTTGTTTGATGTGTCCGTATCTCCTTTTCTCCATGCTTCACGTCCTTTCAGACCCCCAGTAGTATTGAGGTGTCTTCTTACCGTGGAAGGATGGACAGAAACACCTGTGGATGTTCTCAGATCTGAAATAAGAGAAGAGCTTGATGTTCTCCTCAATCAATAAGATCGAAGGCTGTGTATCTGATGGGGGAACAGTGTTGGTGGGTCTTCCGGGTGGTTGTTAGGAGTCTCATTTTCTCTGTTTGGTTTTACATGAACTCACATTGGCCTCTCAAGTTCTCATTCTGGTGATACTCCATGATTTGTACTGTCCTAGTGCTGAAGGTCCACAAATAAAGTTCATAGCAACTAGTCGTTTCCTTAAATCTTCATTTCCAAGCATATGACATCATATCCAGGCTTCGCTTTAGAACCCGGACCACCGCGATGCTCCGTTTCTCATTTGTTTCCGAACGGTTTTCATAGAAGAGCATCCGAAGTGTATCTGAAATCATTAAAACCACGATTGAAACTAAATCTAATTTATGGCTCGCCTGCACGTAATTGGAGCCGCGAATTAGCCGCGAAGCTGAGATCCACTAGACGCCGTTTAAATGAATAAATCATCAGCTCCGTTTCTTTTTTTTTTTTTGCAGCGGCCAGCTTTGAGGGGCAGGCTAGAAAAAGTCATTTGGCAGCCTCATTTGCATGTCGTCGGAGAAGCGCTAAAGGAATGTTTTGGCACAAAATCAAATTTCCATGATTTTCCTTTGTACCCCGAACGCAGTTGATCTGCCAAGACGTGTTGAGCGTCAAAGTATTGCTTTTTCTTTTTATGGACCAAAACTATAAGAGGAGCAGTGGAGGTTTAGCATGTAACCCAGGCTTGATACCCTGAGGGGGGCTAAGCGGTGGGCTTTACCCTATCAATGATATTTTTCTGCCCCTTTAATTTGAAACATAATAACATAAGCAACAATTAAAAGTATTAAAGTATTAATACAGTAAGTAGTGCTTTTACATACGTCAGTGTGTTTCCAAGCCTTTCCTTATGAAAACAGCTAGTGGTTAGTATGGTGGTGTAGTGGTTAGTACGGTGGTGTAGTGGTTAGTATGGTGGTGTAGTGGTTAGTATGGTGGTGTAGTGGTTAGTATGGTGGTGTAGTGGTTAGTACGGTGGTGTAGTGGTTAGTACGGTGGTGTAGTGGTTAGTACGGTGGTGTAGTGTTAGTATGGTGGTGTAGTGGTTAGTATGGTGGTGTAGTGGTTAGTATGCTGGTGCAGTGGTTAGTACGGTGGTGTAGTGGTTAGTACGGTGGTGTAGTGGTTAGTATGGTGGTGCAGTGGTTAGTACGGTGTTGTAGTGGTTAGTATGCTGGTGCAGTGGTTAGTACGGTGGTGTAGTGGTTAGTATGGTGGTGTAGTGGTTAGTACGGTGGTGTAGTGGTTAGTATGGTGGTATAGTGGTTAGTATGGTGGTGCAGTGGTTAGTACGGTGGTGCAGTGGTTAGTACGGTGGTGTAGTGGTTAGTACGGTGGTGTAGTGGTTAGTACGGTGGTGCAGTGGTTAGTACGGTGTTGTAGTGGTTAGTATGCTGGTGCAGTGGTTAGTACGGTGGTGTAGTGGTTAGTATGCTGGTGTAGTGGTTAGTATGGTGGTGTAGTGGTTAGTACGGTGGTGTAGTGGTTAGTACGGTGGTGTAGTGGTTAGCACGGTGGTGTAGTGGTTAGTACGGTGGTGTAGTGGTTAGTATGGTGGTGTAGTGGTTAGTATGGTGGTGTAGTGGTTAGTATGGTGGTGTAGTGGTTAGTACGGTGGTGTAGTGGTTAGTACGGTGGTGTAGTGGTTAGTACGGTGGTGTAGTGTTAGTATGGTGGTGTAGTGGTTAGTATGGTGGTGTAGTGGTTAGTATGCTGGTGCAGTGGTTAGTACGGTGGTGTAGTGGTTAGTACGGTGGTGTAGTGGTTAGTATGGTGGTGCAGTGGTTAGTACGGTGTTGTAGTGGTTAGTATGCTGGTGCAGTGGTTAGTACGGTGGTGTAGTGGTTAGTATGGTGGTGTAGTGGTTAGTACGGTGGTGTAGTGGTTAGTATGGTGGTATAGTGGTTAGTATGGTGGTGCAGTGGTTAGTACGGTGGTGCAGTGGTTAGTACGGTGGTGTAGTGGTTAGTACGGTGGTGTAGTGGTTAGTACGGTGGTGCAGTGGTTAGTACGGTGTTGTAGTGGTTAGTATGCTGGTGCAGTGGTTAGTACGGTGGTGTAGTGGTTAGTATGCTGGTGTAGTGGTTAGTATGGTGGTGTAGTGGTTAGTACGGTGGTGTAGTGGTTAGTACGGTGGTGTAGTGGTTAGCACGGTGGTGTAGTGGTTAGTACGGTGGTGTAGTGGTTAGTATGGTGGTGTAGTGGTTAGTATAGTGGTGTAGTGGTTAGTATGGTGGTGTAGTGGTTAGTACGGTGGTGTAGTGGTTAGTACAGTGGTGTAGTGGTTAGTATGGTGGTGTAGAGGTTAGTAAGGTGGTGTAGTGGTTAGTACGGTGGTGCAGTGGTTAGTATGGTGTTGTAGTGGTTAGTATGCTGGTGCAGTGGTTAGTACGGTGGTGTAGTGGTTAGTATGCTGGTGTAGTGGTTAGTACGGTGGTGTAGTGGTTAGTACGGTGGTGTAGTGGTTAGTACGGTGGTGTAGTGGTTAGCACGGTGGTGTAGTGGTTAGTACGGTGGTGTAGTGGTTAGTATGCTGGTGTAGTGGTTAGTATGCTGGTGTAGTGGTTAGTACGGTGGTGTAGTGGTTAGTATGGTGGTGTAGTGGTCAGTACGGTGGTGTAGTGGTTAGTATGGTGGTGTAGTGGTTAGTACGGTGGTGTAGTGGTTAGTACAGTGGTGTAGTGGTTAGTATGGTGGTGTAGTGGTTAGTATGGTGGTGTAGTGGTCAGTATGGTGGTGTAGTGGTCAGTATGGTGGTGTAGTGGTTAGTATGGTGGTGTAGTGGTCAGTATGGTGGTGTAGTGGTTAGTATGGTGGTGTAGTGGTTAGTACGGTGGTGTAGTGGTTAGTATGGATGGTTAGGATCCTCACTCTAAACTGCCCGTAGGTGTGAGTGTATGTTGGCCATATGAAGGACTGGTGACCTGTCCATGGTGTACCCCACTTTCGCCCAATGACGCTGGGATTGGCTCCAGCCCTCTGTGACCCTGATAAGTAGGATAGAGCTGAAGATAATGGATGGATGGGTGGATCTAATACCTGCTTTGACTGCTCAGTACTTCATTAAGCTAAATCAAGATTTGCTGCTGAAGGAACTGAATATATTCATACAATGTCTGGGGCGTCTAGGAGAAATCTGGAACCTAACTTTGTTCTTCAAGCTGGAGCCCAAGATCTGATCTACTTCTCTCACAATAACATATTCATGCTCCTCTGTATTGTATGTAGGATTATTTGCATCAGTTCTAATCACATCTGCTGTTCTCACTGGAGAACATACACTTACTGATAAGAGAAACATCTGCAGATTCACCTCCAAAGTTCAGTCTTAGAAGCTGCTTCTCCTTCTCACCATCCAAATAACTCTAAAACACATTCGGTGGTGTTGAGGTTCTGGCCTCTGGGGAGGTCAGTCCATTGTTCTGAGAACAGCAACAGCTTCTTTGTTTGATGGGTCTGTATCTCCTTTCCTCAGTAAGGAGCTTCTTGAACAGCTACACATCCTTTCAGACCCACAGTGTTGAGGTGTCTTCTCACAGTGGAAGGATGAACAGCTGTGGATGCTCTTCTCTCTCGATAAGTTCAATGTGCAGTGTTGGTGGGTCTACCAGGTGGTCTTATCTTCTCTGTTTGGTTTGAAATTTCCAGTTCTGTACTGGTTTCCCTCTTTACCCTCGTACTGTCTGGAAAGCTACATTCTGCTAAGCACAGTGGGTAGAAAGTCAGCTTCCACTCCCCCCCCCCCCCCCCCCCACACACACACACCCCCCACACACACACACACACACACTCTCTCTCTCTATATCTCTCTCTTTCCTTAACTGCCCTGTCAGCTGACAGCCCTTGTCACCTCCCGTTGAGCTGCATATATATATATGTATATATATATATATATATATATATATATATATATATATATATATATATATTATTCTGGGTTTCTGGAAAACGAGGTTTGAACAGCAGGGAGTCGAGCAATATTAATATTTATCATTTGCTATGTATGTATTTTTAAGGCTACATATCAAGTCAACTTTTATTTAATCTCGGAATACATTCAGGGTGTTCCTCGATTACAGTGTAACCAAGCCTGTACAGAAAACACCTACCCATCCATGATCTTCTGCTTTATCCTGTTAGTCGGGTCACGGGGTGTTTGGAGCCAATCCCAGCCTCATTGTGTGAAGGCGGGGTACACCATGGACAGGTCACCGGTCCATCGTATGGCCAACACACACTCACGCACCGTTACAGCGACGAGAAAATATTTTGTTTATTTAGTTGATTATATCTCCATTATATCTCGATTATATCTCCCCTATATCTCCCTTATATCTCCCTTATATCTCCCTTATATCTCCATTATATCTCCCTTATATCTACATTATATCTCCCTTATATTTCCCTTATATCTACATTATATCTCCCTTATATCTCCATTATATCTCCCCTATATCTCCATTATATCTCCCTTATATCTACATTATATCTCCCTTATATCTCCATTATATTTCCATTATATCTCCCTTATATCTCCATTATATCTCCCTTATATCTCCATTATATCTCCCTTATATCTCCATTATATCTCCCCTATATCTCCATTATATCTCCCTTATATCTCCCTTATATCTCCATCATATCTTCATTATATCTCCATTATATCTCCATTATATCTCCTTATATCTCCCTTATATCTCCATTATATCTCCATTAGATCTCCTTATATCTATGAGTGCCAAGAATGATCTAGAACATGGCATCTCCTTTAATACAGTACCTTAGCTGTTAGTGTTGGATAGTACTGAGGGCAAAGAACGTACTAGAACATTATATCTCCATTAATATAATACCTTAGCTATTAGTGTTAGAAAGTACTCAGTGCCAATAATGATCTAGAACATTACATCTCCATTAATACAGCACCTTAGCTGTTGCTGTTAGGTAGTACTGAGTGCCAAGAATGATCTAGAACATTACATCTCCATTAATACAGTACCTCAGTTGTTAGGGTTAGATAGTACTGAGTGCCAAGAACGATCTAGAACATTACATCTCCATTAATACAGCACCTTAGCTGTTGCTGTTAGGTAGTACTGAGTGCCAAGAATGATCTAGAACATTATATCTCCATTAATACAGTACCTTAGCTGTTACTGTTAGGTAGTACTGAGTGCCAAGAATGATCTAGAACATTATATATCCATTAATACAGTACTTTAGCTGTTGATGTTAGATAGTACTCAGTGCCAAGAATGATCTAGAACATGGCATACTTTAGCTGTTGGTGTTGGATAGTACTGAGGGCAAAGAACGTACTAGAACACTATATCTCCATTAATATAGTACCTTAGCTGTTAGTGTTAGAAAGTACTGAGTGCCAAGAATGATCTAGAACATGATATCTCCATTAATATAGTACCTCAGCTGTTAGTGTTAGAAAGTACTCAGTGCCAAGAATGATCTAGAACATTACATCTCCATTAATACAGTACCTCAGTTGTTAGGGTTAGATAGTACTGAGTGCCAAGAACGATCTAGAACATTACATCTCCATTAGTACAGCACCTTAGCTGTTGCTGTTAGGTAGTACTGAGTGCCAAGAATGATCTAGAACATAACATCTCCATTAATACAGTACCTCAGTTGTTAGGGTTAGATAGTACTGAGTGCCAAGAACGATCTAGAACATTACATCTCCATTAATACAGCACCTTAGCTGTTACTGTTAGGTAGTACTGAGTGCCAAGAATGATCTAGAACATAACATCTCCATTAATACAGTACCTCAGTTGTTAGGGTTAGATAGTACTGAGTGCCAAGAACGATCTAGAACATTATATCTCCATTAATACAGCACCTTAGCTGTTGCTGTTAAGTAGTACTAAGTGCCAAGAATGATCTAGAACATTATATCTCCCTTATATCTCCCTTATATCTCCATTATATCTCCATTAATATAGTACCTCAGCTGTTGCTGTTAGATAGTACTGAGTACCAAGAATGATCTAGAACATTACATCTCCATTAATACAGTACCTTAGCCGTTGATGTTAGATAGTGCTGAGTGCCAAGAATGATCTAGAACATAACATCTCCATTAATACAGTACCTCAGTTGTTAGGGTTAGATAGTACTGCGTGCCAAGAACGATCTAGAACATTACATCTCCATTAATACAGTACCTCAGTTGTTAGGGTTAGATAGTACTGAGTGCCAAGAACGATCTAAAACATTACATCTCCATTAATACAGCACCTTAGCTGTTGCTGTTAAGTAGTAGTAAGTGCCAAGAATGATCTAGAACATCATATCTCCCTTATATCTCCATTATATCTCCATTAATATAGTACCTCAGCTGTTGCTGTTAGATAGTACTGAGTACCAAGAATGATCTAGAACATTACATCTCCATTAATACAGTACCTTAGCCGTTGATGTTAGATAGTACTGAGTGGCAAGAATGGTCTAGAACCTTATATGCCCTTTAATATAGCACCTTAACTGTTGCTGTTAGATAGTACTGAGCACCAACAATGATCTAGAACATTACATCTCCATTAATACAGTACCTTAGCCGTTGATGTTAGATAGTACTGAGTGCCAAGAATGATCTAGAACCTTATATGCCCTTTAATATAGTACCTTAACTGTTGCTGTTAGATAGTACTGAGCACCAACAATGATCTAGAACATTATATCTCCATTAATATAGTACCTTAGCCGTTGATGTTAGATAGTACTGAGTGCCAAGAATGATCTAGAACATTATATGTCCTTTAATATAGTACCTTAACTGTTGCTGTTAGATAGTACTGAGCACCAACAATGATCTAGAACATTATATCTCCATTAATATAGTACCTTAGCCGTTGATGTTAGATAGTATTGAGTGCCAAGAATGATCTAGAACATTATATCTCCATTAATATAGTACCTTAGCCGTTGATGTTAGATAGTATTGAGTGCGAAGAATGATCTAGAGCATTAAATCTCCATTAATACAGTAATACAGCAGAAAACAGTTTTTCCTTAGTTCCCTTAGAACATTAAGCCCTTTCTGAAGGTCTACAAGGCCCTACGAGTTCCCCACTGGTTACAAATGACTAGAAAGCCTATCGACTCTGAATGCTTATAATAGAAACCATTGAAGCTCCTGCACACTGACTTGAGTGGGGTTTGTGTTGTTCTTCAAGCACAGAGGAATAATTCACCATGGTAATCAACCACATGCTACAGATGCTGCAGGTAGAGATTAGGCTGGAGTATTCATTTAACAGAGCAGCCATTTACACAAGAATAGCAGGTTGAAGAATAGCTGGTCAAGGCAATAAGAGGACCACTGGCCCAGCGTTCAAAGCATTTGCCAGGTTGACTGGACCCGCCTACGGTCTTTTGAAGATAAAGCTGGTGGTCTGGCTTCCAACCGGCAACATGGTTTTCTGTGTAGGTTCGCTGGTCACTGCCGGTTCCAGCCACCACCACTGTAAAGATTCATTGCACATCAGACCTGTTTAAATGGCTTTGATTACATGTCCATCACAGAATTATGGAGAAATGTAAGGATTTTGAATTCCAAAAACTATCTAGAACGTCACATCTCCATTAATACATAAGTCCAGGTGTATGTTGGATAAGATCTAGATTAGTCCAGGTGTATGTTGGAGAAAATCTAGATTAGTCCAGGTGTATGTTGGAGAAAATCTAGATTAGTCCAGGTGTATGTTGTAAAAGAGTCTAGATTAGTCCAGATGTATGATGGAATGGGTCTAGATTAGTCTATGTGTATGTTGGAGAAGATCTAGATTAGTCCAGGTGTATGTTGTTTAGGGTCTACATTAGTTCAGGTGTATGTTGTATGGGGTCTAGATTAGTCCAGGTGTATGTTGGATAGGGTCTAGATTAGTTCAGGTGTATGTTGGATAGGGTCTAGATTAGTCCAGGTGTATGTTGGATAGGGTCTAGATTAGTTCAGGTGTATGTTGTATAGGGTCTATATTAGTTCATGTGTATGTTGGATAGGGTCTATATTAGTTCATGTGTATGTTGTATAGGGTCTAGATTAGTTCAGGTGTATGTCGGATAGGGTCTAGATTAGTCCATGTTTATGATGAATAGAGTCTAGATTAGTCCAGGTCTGTGTTGGAGAGGATCTAAATTATTCTAGGTGTATGTTGGTGGGCATCAGTTAGTTCTGACCACCTCGGGGGATGGAGCTGTTATGGCATTTGGTAGAGGTGGAATGAATCTGCTGATACCTTCTGCCAAATGGCAGGAGAGTGAGGAGTCCATAACCACGATGCTGCCCGCCTTGGTAGGAGGTATGAATTGGGGATAAAGACATCTCAATGATCTTCTCAGCTGTCCCTGCAATCTGCTCTAGGCTCCTGCAGATGGTGCAGTTCTCATGCCAGACAGTGAGACAGTTCCTCTGGACACTGTTTACTGCCCCCTGTAGACTATAGTCAGGATGAAAAGGGAAGGTTTGCTCTCTTCAACCTATAGCTGGACCTTCTTGGCTAGGCGGGTGTTGTTGAGGGTCCAGGTGAGGATCCGATACAATAATGTAATTCATATTGATGGTAATGTCAAAAGCCTTCAGAGGACACCTCCCCTATACAGTCCGGTAACCCCGGGTTACTGAGTCTCCACAGCGAGCCAGTCACTCCAGCTCCCTCAACGCCGAATCCAATCTGCATCTGCATTTCCGAAAAGCTATTTGTATAGACCTGGTTCTGTGGAATTTCTTGGCCGCAGCCTGAAAGTGCTGCACTTTGATAGGATCTGATGGGGAGCAACCGCTTCTCAATTTGCTCGTTGGGTTTGGAGCAGGTGCAAATTTAATTTGGCCCTACAAGAATCAAATCAAAGCTCAGAAAATGTTTGTGAACGTGAACATTTATAACAACCTGGTTCTGGTTATTCTCCCTCAGATCGATGCCTGATGCGGCGGACCAGTAATGAATTTGAACTCTTCAGCATGTTGTTTGCTGCAATGGTGCTTTGAGTGGAATTAATTTCCAAGTAATCCCACTTTTATTTCTTTCTTTCTTTCCTGCTGTCGTTCCTTTCATCCAGCATTTTCTCTAGTTTAGTCAAGCCTAAGTTCATTCCCTTGCTAGAACTCAGGCTATGAGCTGGGAAGGTGAAGTGAAGGCTAATATGTATTACCACTGAGCTAGAGTTTTGTTGGTTTATGCTGTTTAATACTACTAGAATTAATTCCTGTACTTTCAGCTGTAATTTGAGACTAATTACCTCCAAATTACCTAAAGAATGTAAATTGTCCATATCACAATGAATGTAAGTGTATCAGATGATTTTTAAAGAATAAAAATGTTTGTATTAAAGTCTATTTTTGTATAGAGGCTTATTTTACATATAGTCCTATTATCAGCAATTCTCAGTCCTCTGTCTAAATCTCCTGGTACGGCCGCCAATCCAAGTTAAGGTTATTGGACTAATTGGTTGTTAGGACACTCTTGATCAATTGTGATGCACAGCTGAAAAACATTCTACTAATAAGTGAGAATAAAAGGGAGAACAACATTCTAGGTTAGTTTAGTATCTGAAGATCAGTTGATGGCTTGCTGACCGACTCACAATGACCAGAAAGAAACAACTTTCTTTAGAGACCCGTCAGTCCATTGTTGTGTTAAGGAAGAAGATACTCCATTAAAACAAGAACATTTCACTGTGAACATTTCACAGAGCTTAGTTTACGGAACTCAAAAACTAGCTTTGATTGAAAAATCTAATCATTTAATCTACATTTGTAGCTTAAACAAAACTAGTTTAATTGATTTTCTCACATCAAGCACTTTTTAAGTGTACTTGGTTGTAAATCCTTCGCATGCAATCGCTGCCTGGAAGTCTGAAACCCATTGGCGTAGGAGCTTGAGGGGGGGATGGTGGGGATGTGTCCCACCCAATATCAGAAACACCTAGGTAAACGCGAAGTCAGTGATCAGAGCAGTGAACAGCAACAATGACTGCAGTAAAACAGCTTTAGTATAATGTGTTGTTATGGTAACAGACTAGGAGGGTTTGGGTTTAGCTAGCATTTATATTAACTTTAGTCAGAAAGCACTCTGAAACATAAAGCTACGATACCAAACTGCAGACTGCTACTACACTACATACATAATAAAATTAAATATAATAAATAAAATAAATAAATAAAAGGACTCCATCATTATAAGAGCTGTCAGTAGTGCAGTATGTAATGTTACAGAGGGCGCTGTTTGGGACACAGCCTTACTGTCTAACATTAATGTTAGTCTAGTCTAGTCAGGAAACCTTTATATACATTTATTTATAATTTTATTTCAGCATTGTGCCACCTAAGATATATATCTTATAAATATATGAATATAATCCAGACATTGCAAGCATAGTTTAAAGGTTTTTTGACAGCAGTAGCATGTAATGTGGAGTATCTAGTTTAGTTGGTAAAGTGATCTTTAATTGGATTTATCTAATAATAATCAGTCGTACAGATAATGTATTAGTTATTTACTGTAATTCCACAAATGTTGTTCTACGTCACTATACATACAGTGATTTACCACCTTACCTACAGTGGAATCAGATTATAGGTAATATTTTAGGGGATAGGGTGGGCTTTGCTTGGTATATAATGTATGTAATTTTATTCCTAAAGAAAAAACCCATAGTGCAAGTAATGACTAACCTTCAACCTCCAGAAAATCTCAACCTCCCCCCCCACAATGTCAAACCTGCTCCTACACCCTTGCTAGAACCCATAGACATCATCAGTACTGAGTATGTGCAATGTAAATACAATAAATACAATAGCCATAACACTACCTCCACCATGCTTTTCAGATGCTTTAGAATACTGTTGATCATAGTTGGTTCCATACCTTCTTTGTACGCCAGTCTTTCCCTGTTATGTCAATTAGCTAGAACCCAATGGCTTCCCAGTTTGTTACAACTTTTTGACTCTTTGTTTAGCTGCTAGTGAGCAATGAGGGGTGAATGATGAGGATGAGAATGCTCGACTGTGAAAGCAATTAACGCTCCACAGATACAGCTGTGCGGAGATATAACACTTTGAACACTGTGAACAGCAATCGCACTTAAAAATAACCTGTTAACTCGTTTCCAGTTGGCGTCCAGCTTGTAAATGGTATATAATATATGTAATTTTATTCATAAAGAAAAAAACCCACAGTGCAAGTAATGACTAACCTCCAGAACAGACTCAACCTCCAGGAAATCTCAACCTCTTTTTGTAATAAAGGCTACAGTTTCTTGTTGAACGACCCCACAATGCTGTCCCAGAGACATATGGTCCCCACAGAGTATTAAATACACACTTTCTCTTACACGTGAATGTTCCTGAATGGTTTTACAGCATGCGAGTGATTAAAAGTGGGAGATAAGGCACGCAAGCGACATCGCAACAAGGGCCGAGCGGACTAACTGAATATATTTAAAGGGATTATGTAAGAACACAAAAATCTTTAATCCGTTATCAGCGCAACAAAAAAAGGAAAAAAAAAGAATTCCATTATGTGTTGATGGCAGCAAGACATCTGTTCAAAGAATAGGAAATTAAGAAGGTCATACAGGGATTCCCTTACTGCCTACACTTTATACCCTAACTGTCCACTGGCTAAGAAACCTCTGCAACACTTAAGGCCTGCTTCAAAATAATCGCTAACAATTTATAATTACCACGTAAACCATTAATACAAATAATATGTTGCCCATTATTTAGGGGGTGTAACTAACATTGCAATGTTATGCACAACAGACCAGGCAGTTCCTAAGTACCTGTCTAGTTTATTTGGAGAGAGTTTCCACCACTGGGAAATAACTGACCATGGTAATCAACCATATGCTAAAGATGCTGCAGGTGAAGATAAGGTTGGAGTATTCGTTTAACAGAGCTGCTGTTTGACAAAAGAAGCAGCTCAAGAATAGATAATGTGTGAATTCCCCTGGCCAAAGCAACAGGCACTAGATTGGAAGACAATTGACCCAAAGTCCACAGGAATATTACATTTACATAAGCCAATTTGATTGGACCAGCCTGGGGATTTTTAAAGATAAAGCCTGTAGTCTGATTTCAAGTACTATTGAATTTCAAGGCAAGCCAGCTGATCCAGAGTCAACACACTGCATTGTTCTGTCTGAACTGACTGTAGACCAATAAAATTCTGTCTGAATCTGACTGTGGCCCCACAAAATTATGCCTGAATTTAACTGTAGCCCAACAGAGTTTTTTGTTGGAACAAAATTCCATCTGAACCGACTGTAGCCAACATAATTCTGTGTGTATTGACTGTAGCCCAATAAAATTCTGTTTGAACTCACTGTAGTCCAACAAAATTCAATCTGACGCGACTGCAGCCTAACAAATTCTGTCTGAACTGACTGTAGCCCAACAAAATTCAGTCTGAAATGACTGCAGCCTAACAAATTCTGTCTGAACTGACTGTAGCCCAACAAAAATTCTGTCTGAACTGACTGTAGCCCAAAAAGATTCTGTTTGAACTCAATGTAGTCCAACAAAATTCAGTCTGAAATGACTGCAGCCCAACAAATTCTGTCTGAACTGACTGTAGCCCAACAAAATTCTGTCTGAACTGTAGCCCCACAAAAATCTGTCTGAACTGACTGTAACCCAACAAAATTCTGTCTGAACTGACTGTAGCCCAAAAAAATCTGTCTGTATTGACCATAGCCCAACAAAATTCAGTCTGAACTGGCTGTATCAAAATAAAAATCTGTCTGAACTGACTGTATCACAATAAAAATCTGTCTGAACTGACTGTATCACAATAAAAATCTGTCTGAACTGACTGTATCACAATAAAAATCTGTCTGAACCAACAGAAGCCCAAAAATTCCGTCTGTATTGACCATAGCCCAACAAAATTCTGCGTGATCCGACTGAAGGCCAACAAAATTCCATCTGAACCGACTGTAACCCAACAAAATTCTGTCTAAATTGACTGTAGCCCCACAAAATTCGGTCTATACACAACTGTATCCCAATAAATTTCTGTTTGAACTGACTGAATTCCCTTGGCCAAAGCAACAGACACTGTACTGGAAGACAATTGACCCAAAGTCCACAGAAATACTACATTTACATAAGCCAATTTGACTGGACCAGCCTGGGGTTGTTTGAAGATAAAGCCTTTAGTCTGATTTCAAGCATTATTGAATTTCATGGCAAGCTGGCTGACCCAGAGTCAACACACTGCATTGTTCCTTCTGCGGTATTCCATTAAGTAGACTTATGGCAATGGCTCTTATAGGATACATTCTTACCTTTTACTTCCACTCACTGCTCAATTTATGAGCTTCAGCCAGGTCCACTACATGTGTGTACGATTACAGACTGTTGGCCGTGTGCAGCTGAACAGTATATCAATGTATTAGCCCCTAGTTTCTAACCAAAGGACCACTGTTGATCAGGTATAGTATAGACCATTCTCGGCACAACAGGGAATGTGACGGCTAAGCCTGTACAGAAATTTCAAATGTAATAGAAGATATGCATTTATTAATTCAATTATCTTCAGCTTACGGGTACTTTTAACTTGGACTCCTGTATCTAGCTGAAAGTTACTGTTGGAGGTGTTGCACAGCTTTAAAGGATGAGTCTCTTAATGCAGCAAGCAAAATCAACTGTCCCCGTCCATGGTGGCTGCTTTCTGCAGGCAGTTTGCCCTCAACAGAAGAAAGAAGGAATAATCCAACTTCTCGGAGCTCCAGCAGTAATTCCGTTACGGTGGAAAATCCCTGGTCTCATCCCTGCAACTCCTGAGGGTTAGCGACATAATAAAGGAGGAATGGGACAGTGGAGGGGATCCTTTGACTGTTGGTCTCAGAATCCAAGAACAGCAACTGCACTGCTGGACCATCCATGATGTCAATGAGTGTGAATTAGCCATTTAACCTGACTAGAGACAAAATTCTTACCCCACCTTCTGTCGCCTGACAAAGATGTGTACAAGCTAAACTGTAGTCTGGCAAAATTCTTTCTGGATCCGACTATAGACCATCAAAAGTATCTAAGTCTGATTGTAGACCAACAAAATTTATTCTCAATTTAATTGTATCTCAGCAAATTCTGTCTAAATCCCCAAAAAGTTTAGCGGAATCAAACAGAAGTCCGAGAAAATTTTGTCTAAATACAACTGTAGCTTATCAATATTCTCTCTGAACCAAATGTTGCCCAACAAATTTATGTCTGAACCAAATGTAGCCCAACAAATTTCTGTCTGAACCGACTATAGCCCAACAAATTTCTGTCTGAACCGACTGTAGCCCAACAAATTTCTTTCTGAACTGAGTGTAGACCAACAAATTTCTGTCTGAACTGACTGCAGCCCCACAAAGTTCCATCTAAACCTACTGTACACCAAGAAAGTTCCATCTGTACCAACTGTAGACCAACAAAAATCTATCTGAACTGACTGTAGCCCAACAAATTTCTGTCTGAACCGACGGTAGTGCAACAAAATTTACTTTGAACCAACTTTAGCCCAACAATGTTCCATATGAACTGACTGTAGCCCTACAAAATTCAGTTTGAACCTACTGTAAATTCGGTCTTAGCCTACTGTAGCCCAACAAAATTCAGTCTGAACCAACTGTAGCCCAACAAATTTTGGTCCTAGCCTACTGTAGCCCAACAAATTTCTGTCTGAACTGACTGTAGTCCAAGACTTTTCGTCTGAACTGACTGTAGCCCCACAAAGTTCCATCTAAACCTACTGTAGCCCAAGAAAGTTCTATCAAAATTCTGTCTTAACCTACTATAGCCCAACCAAATTTAGTTTAAACCAGTTGTAGCCCAACAAATTTGTCTGAACCTACTGTAGCCCCACAAAATTCTGTCTGAACCTACTGTATCCCCACAAAATTCTATCTGACCTGACTGTAGCCCAACAAATTTCTGTCTGAACTGACTGTAGCCCAACAAATTTCTGTCTGAACTGACTGTAGCCCAACACATTTCTGTCTGAACTCACTGTAGCCCAACAAATTTCTGTCTCAACCGAATGTAGACCAACAAAATTCTATCTGAACTGACTGTAGCCCAACAAAATTCAGTGTGAATTAACTGTAGCCCAACAAAATTCAGTCTGAACCAACTTTAGCCCAACAAAATGCGGTCCTAGCCTACTATAGCCCAACAAAATTCAGTCTGAAACAACTGTAGCCCAACAAAATTCAGTCTGAAACAACTGTAGCCCAACAAAATTCAGTCTGAAACAACTGTAGCCCAACAAAATTCAGTATGAAACAACTGTAGCCCAACAAAATGCGGTGCTAGTCTACTGTAGCTCAACAAATTTTTGTCTAAACCAACTGTAGCCCAACAAAATTCAGTGTAAACCAACTGTAGCCCAACAATATTCAGTGTAAACCAACTGTAGCCCAACAAAATTCAGTTTGAACCAACTATAGCCCAACAAAATCCGGTCCTAGCCTACTGTAGCCCAACAAATTTTTGTCTAAACCAACTGTAGCCAAACAAAATTCGGTCCTAACCAACTGTAGCCCAACAAATTTCTGTCTGAACCAACTGTAGACCAACAAAATTGTCTATAGCATGACAAATTTCTGTTTAAACTTGGCTGTATCCCATTAAATCTCCGACTGAACTTACCGTATCCCAACAAAATCCTGCAGTCCAACTGCAGTGCAATAAATTTTCTCCAAGCCCAAAAAATCTGCAGTCTTTATTTCGGAGGCTCTAAAACACCAGAACATGAAATTTGAACTCCTTGATTTTGAACATTGATGTGGACCCAGATTCATCAGCTTCCCAACAGTCCCCACTACATTTCATTACCCTGTGAACAAAATCTGGCCTTGTCTGCCGTGACATAACGGTGTGGAGCAGAACTGGCAGATCATTCTGGGCTTGTCTTGTGTGATAAAGCTCTTCGTTTTATTAGTTCCATCATGTTGGTTACTGTTGCCATGCTGTAGAATTACGGCGGGAACGATGACCGGTTATGATGTCTACTGTAGGAACAGTTGTTTGAACGGGATCATTAAGGTGATCTGGGAACCCTGTCAGGTTCGGACAAGGATTTGAAGTTGTTGTCATCACACGAGCTCGATTAGAGAGAAACAGTTCGAGTGGAGAAAAAATGATTCCCGATTTGCACCCAGATCGTCTCAGGATGAATCGATGCTCCAAATCAGCATCTGGCAGGAGAGATGGGACCCGCTAAGCATTTGACCACCCGTAGCTCCCTCGCATATGTGCACTCCCGGGCGGGTTTATCGTAGAGATCAGAACGAGAGCTGCCCGCGGTGTGGAGTCAGGAGTGAACGTTATGTACTTGCTATATATATATATATATATATATATGTGTGTGTGTGTGTGTGTGTGTGTGTGTGTGTGTGTATGTGTGTGTGTGTGTGTAATAGGATTATCATTCATAGTTTTACTCTGCTGACCGGCGAAGATAAGCGCAGCCTCCTCCATTTCTTTCATTTTTTATTTGCCGTGATCAATATCTGAAAGTGAGGTCCGTATGTCCGTATGCCATGAATTTAATTAACCTCTCTCTCCGCAACGAAACCTCCGAATATCTAGCCATACATGCTCTCACGCTTCCTGCCATTTATCTGAGGGACGCTGGTTAGTGTAGAAGCCACAGGCGGGCGGGGCGGGGTGGGGGGGTGGAGGGGGTTTGCGGGTTTATATGGAGCAAGGCTCCAATCTGACCTCCAAACCTGAGAGAAGATAAAGCAAAATCAAATAAAGAGAAACAGAGAGAGAGAGAGAGAGAGAGAGAGAGAGAGAGAGAGAGAGAGAGAGAGAGAGAGAGAGAGAGCACATGTCATATGCCGTCATGAGCTGTCAAAATAGACCGGTAAAAAAAAAGAAAAGAAACGAGGCCTGGATACTGACCACCACAGATCATATGATGACCAACACTGTACAGTAAGAGATGCGCTTTCATCTCAAATGTAGGTGTTTCTAATAAAGTGGCCAGTTAGTGGAAGTATACGGTTGGTGTTTCTAATAAAGTGGCCAGTTAGTGGAAGTATAAGGTTGGTGTTTCTAATAAAGTGGCCAGTTAGTGGAAGTATAAGGTTGGTGTTTCTAATAAAGTGGCCAGTTAGTGGAAGTACAAGGTCTATGTTTCTAATAAAGTGGCCAGCTTGTGGAAGTACAAGGTGGGTGTTTGTAATAAAGTAGCCGGTTAGTGGAATACGAGGTGGGTGTTTCTAATAAAGTGGCCAGTTAGTGGAAGTACAAGGTGGGTGTTTCGAATAAGGTTGGCAGTTAATGGAAGTACAAGATTGGTGTTTCCAATATAGTGGTCAGCTTGTGGAAGTACAAGCTCTATGTTTCTAATAAAGTGGCCAATTAGTGGAAGTACAAGTCGTGTGTTTCTAATAAAGTGGCCAGTTAGTGGAAGTACAAGGTGGGTGTTTCTAATAAAGTTGGCAGTTAATGGAAGTACAAGGTTGGTGTTTCCAATATAGTGGCCAGCTTGTGGAAGTACAAGCTCTATGTTTCTAATAAAGTGGCCAATTAGTGGAAGTACAAGTCGTGTGTTTCTAATAAAGTGGCCAGTTAGTGGAAGTACAAGGTGGGTGTTTCTAATAAGGTTGGCAGTTAATGGAAGTACAAGGTTGGTGTTTCCAATATAGTGGCCAGCTTGTGGAAGTACAAGCTCTATGTTTCTAATAAAGTGGCCAATTAGTGGAAGTACAAGTCGTGTGTTTCTAATAAAGTGGCCAGTTAGTGGAAGTACAAGGTGGGTGTTTCTAATAAAGTTGGCAGTTAATGGAAGTACAAGGTTGGTGTTTCCAATATAGTGGCCAGTCTGTGGAAGTACAAGGTCTATGTTTCTAATAAAGTGGCCAGTTAGTGGAAGTACAAGTCGCGTGTTTCTAATAAAGTGGCCAGTTACTGAAAGTACAAGGTTGGTGTGTCCAATACAGTGGCCAGCTTGTGGAAGTACAAGGTCTATGTTTCTAATAAAGTGGCCAGCTTGTGGAAGTACAAGGTCTATGTTTCTAATAAAGTGGCCAGCTTGTGGAAGTACAAGGTGGGTGTTTCTAATAAAGTAGACGGTTAGTGGAATACAAGGTGGGTGTTTCTAATAAAATGGCCAGCTTGTGGAAGTACAAGTGGGTGTTTCTAATAAAGTGGCCAGTTAGTTGAAGTACAAGGTGGGTGTTTCTAATAAAGTGGCCAGTTAGTGGAAGTACAAGGTGGGTGTTTCTAATAAAGTGGCCGGTTAGTGTATAATGTGCATGTATGTGTGATTGGAGTAACAAATTGTCTTCCTTGTCATCAGCCCATCTCTCTTTACTCGCTCATCAAAATTCCTTTGAACGCTCTGTTGCCATGGCAGCCTGCAGAATGTACTGCTGAGATTTCTTCCCTCTGATAACAACTCTGAGTCTCTCTCTCTCTATCTCTATCTCTCTCTTTCTCTCTCTTTCTCTCTCTTTCTCTCTCTTTCTCTTTCTCTCTCTCTCTCTCTTTATCTCTCTCACTCTCTCTATCTCTTTCTCTCTCTCTATCTCTCTCTATCTCTCTCTCTCTATCTCTCTCTCTCTATCCCTTTCTCTCTCTATCTCTCTCTCTATCTATCTCTATCTCTCTCTCTCACTATCTCTGTTTGTCTGAATCTCTCTCTCTCTCTCCCTCTCTATCTGAGTGTCTCTGTCTCTCTTTCTCTGAGTCTCTCTCACTCTCTCTCTCCCTCTTTCTCTCTCTTTCTCTCTCTCTCTTTCTCTCTCTCTCTCTCTCTCTCTTTCTCTCTCTCACTCTCTCTTTCTCTCTCTAAATCTCTATCTCTATCTCTTTCTCTCTCTCTCTCTCTCTCTCACTCTCTCTCTATCTCTATCTCTCTCTATCTCTCTCTCTATCTATCTCTATCTCTCTCTCTCACTCTCTATCTCTATCTCTTTCTCTCTCTCTATCTATATCTCACTCTCTCTCTATCTCTTTCTCTCTCTATCTCTCTCTCTCTATCTATCTCTATCTCTCTCTCTCACTCTCTATCTCTATCTCTTTCACTCTCTATCTCTCTCTCTATCTATCTCTATCTCTCTCTCTCTCTCTCTTTCTCTCTCTCACTCTCTCTCTATCTCTTTCTCTCTCTATCTCTCTCACTCTATCTATCTCTATCTCTCTCTCTCTCTCACTATCTATGTTTGTCTGAATCTCTCTCTCTCTCTCTCCCTCTCTATCTGAGTGTCTCTCTCTCTCTTTCTCTGAGTCTCTCTCACTCTCTCTCTCCCTCTCTATCTGAGTGTCTCACTCTTTCTCTATCTAAGTATATTTATCATGTGGGGGTCCTGTGGGGGTCCTGATCATTAAAGAACAGAGTAATAAAGTATACAGAGAATCAGATGAACTACAGTCTGTAAGTGGAGGTCCTGTATGGTCAGTGGAGCTGATACAGTGGACAGTGAGTGGAGGTCCTGTATGGTCAGTGGAGCTGATACAGTGGACAGTGAGTGTAGCTCCTGTATGGTCAGTGGAGCTGATACAGTGGACAGTGAGTGGAGCTCCTGTATGGTCAGTGGAGCTGATACAGTGGACAGTGAGTGGTTATGAGAAGGTGGTTATGAAGTTATGGCTGATCAGTGTATATAATCTGGATATTGTGGGCTGGGTTGTGTGGAACAGATGCTCTGGAATTCTCAGGTAAGCAGTGAAAAGTAAATATACCTGCTTCTTAAATGTGTGGATTCTTTGGAAGGTCTCTAAAATCAATTGGCTTCCTGACAGCCATGAACAGCACCACCTTTAATTAATTCCTCCCATCTTCCACTCCAGTAACTCCACTGTCTGCAGGAACAGCTCTCCAGGACTCAACTACTGAAAGTCTTATTCCAGTTTTTTTTTTATATGGAGTCCTTATGTTAGAAACAAGTTAGATATAAACTAACAATAGACATGTTTCCTCCAAGAGAAGGACCAGGTAGTTTGGTGAAGTTATTATGCAGTGGTGGAGCTTTACATCACGCAATAGTCCAATGGCGGAGCTTTACACCACTCCAGAGTCCAGTGGTGGAGCTTTACACCACTCCAGAATCCTGTGGTGGAGCTTTACACCACTCATTAGTTCAGTGGTGAAGCTTTACACCACTCCAGAGTCCAGTGGTGGAGCTTTACACAACTCCATAGTCCAGTTGTGGAGCTTTACATCACTCAGTAGTCCAGTGGTGGAGCTTTACACCACTCCAGAGTCCAGCGGTGGAGATTTTTACCACTCCAGTGTCCAGCGGTGGAGATTTTTACCACTCCAGTGTCCAGCGGTGGAGATTTTTACCACTCCAGTGTCCAGTGGTGGAGCTTTACACCACTCCAGATTCCAATGATGGAGGTTTACTCCACTCCAGAGTCCATTGGTGGACCTTACCCCACTCCAAAGTCTAGTGGTGGAGCTTTACACCTCTTCAGAGTCCACTGGTGGACCTTACCCCACTCCAGAGTCCAGTGGTGGACCTTACCCCACTCCAGAGTCCAGTGGTGGAGCTTTATACTACTCCAGCTAAGGCTTGGCATTGCACCGAGTGATCTGAAGCGAAGCTTCTTAAGATGCTGCCATATTTATAGTATCTGAGCTCTTCAGTAGGAGCCATTCTACTCCCAGTGTTTGTCTGTGGAGTCTGCATGGTTATGTATTTGGCTTCATACACCTGTTAGTAATGGGTGTAGGTGGAACACCTGAACCCAATAATTAGTTGGTCGAGGGGTGTCTACTTACTTACTGTCCACATAGTGTTTCACTCTATAGTTATATAGTATATCACTGTACTTAATACTCAAGAATCTAGTATTGAGAAGCCGATCATGACTGTTTACTGGTTTAACGAGGGCATTACGTGGCCCTGAATCTAAAGTTCTAGAATATTCAGTCATGGTTCTAAGCCGTGTAGGTTTGTTCAGCTCAGGTGTGGTTTGAGCCGAAGAGGCCTGAATATCTTCTGTCAGGAACCTACCTGTTCGTTCTCTGAGGGATAGCATGACCGACGACCGCACAAACCAAACATTACCAACGAGCAGCGTAACAGGGACATGTCTTCAGGCAGTTGGACCAATTTAAAGACTGCACGGTCCCTGCAGAACTCCTTGAGCTCATGAACCTGCTATGAATAGTCCTCGGAATGGGCGCGGAGCTCATTTGGACATTACGTAAGCTTTTGTTTATTAATGATGAACGGTGGTTATCAGACCTGAGGAGCCCACGTTCTTCTCGTGTAATCAGGCGAGCGCTAACGTGCGCCTGCAGTGAAAATGGGCGTCGAGTAACTTCATTAAAAAGCATCTATGTTATCAGGCCTGGAAGTGCTGCCTAGCCGTGCTGTCAGGCTCCTCCTGTGGGACCCCCTGCAGACCCCCTACAGAAAACCTCCATCTTTTCCCTTAACTTTAAATAGCTCTCCTCCGTTTGGCTGCCGAAGGAATGGGGACGCTTTTCCTGCAGGAACCAGGCTGCTGGAGAAGTGGGTCTGTAGCGTAGAGAGGACGGAGATTAGTTTTGTTTTAGTAAATGACGCTATGAATCTGCACTGTGTATAGTGTTTACAGTCTGATAGAAATAACTGTAGAGAGAATCTAATCCAGTATGAATCTGCAGGGTGTGTAGTGTTTACAGTCTGATAGAAATAACTGTAGAGAGAATCTAATCCAGTATAAATCTGCACTGTGTATAGTGTTTACAGTCTGATAGAAATAACAGTAGAGAGAATCTAATCCAGTATGAATCTGCAGGGTGTGTAGTGTTTACAGTCTGATATTAATAACTGTAGAGAGAATCTAATCCAGTATGAATCTGCAGGGTGTGTAGTGTTTACAGTCTGATAGAAATAACTGTAGAGAGAATCTAATCCAGTATGAATCTGCAGTGTGTGTAGTGTTTACAGTCTGATAGTAATAACTGTAGAGAGATTCTAATCCAGTATAAATCTGCACTGTGTATAGTGTTTACAGTCTGATAGAAATAACTGTAGAGAGAATCTAATCCAGTATGAATCTGCAGGGTGTGTAGTGTTTACAGTCTGATAGTAATAACTGTAGAGAGAATCTAATCCAGTATGAATCTGCACTGTGTATAGTGTTTACAGTCTGATAGTAATAACTAGAGAGAATCTAATCCAGTATGAATCTGCACTGTGTAAAGTGTTTACAGTCTGATAGTAATAACTAGAGAGAATCTAATCCAGTATGAATCTGCAGGGTGTGTAGTGTTTACAGTCTGATAGTAATAACTGTAGAGAGAATCTAATCCAGTATGAATCTGCAGGGTGTGTAGTGTTTACAGTCTGATAGAAATAACTGTAGAGAGAATCTAATCCAGTATGAATCTGCAGTGTGTGTAGTGTTTACAGTCTGATAGTAATAACTGTAGAGAGAATCTAATCCAGTATGAATCTGCAGTGTGTATAGTGTTTACAGTCTGATAGAAATAACTGTAGAGAGAATCTAATCCAGTATGAATCTGCACTGTGTATAGTGTTTACAGTCTGATAGAAATAACTGTAGAGAGAATCTAATCCAGTATGGATCTGCAGTGTGTGTTGAGTTTACAGTCTGATAGAAATAACTGTAGTGAGAATCTAATCCAGTATGAATCTGCAGTGTGTGTTGAGTTTACAGTCTTATAGTAAAAACTGTAGAGAGAATCTAATCCAGTATGAATCTGCAGTGTGTGTTGAGTTTACAGTCTGATAGTAAAAACTGTAGAGAGAATCTAATCCAGTATGAATCTGCACTGTGTATAGTGTTTACAGTCTGATAGAAATAACTGTAGAGAGAATCTAATCCAGTATGAATCTGCAGGGTGTGTAGTGTTTACAGTCTGATAGTAATAACTGTAGAGAGAATCTAATCCAGTATGAATCTGCAGGGTGTGTAGTGTTTAAAGTCTGATAGTAATAACTGTAGAGAGAATCTAATCCAGTATGAATCTGCAGTGTGTGTTGAGTTTACAGTCTGATAGTAATAACTGTAGAGAGAATCTAATCCAGTATGAATCTGCAGTGTGTGTAGTGTTTACAGTCTGATAGTAATAACTGTAGAGAGAATCTAATCCAGTATGAATCTGCACTGTGTGTTGAGTTTACAGTCTGATAGTAATAACTAGAGAGAATCTAATCCAGGATGAATCTGCAGGGTGTGTAGTGTTTACAGTCTGATAGTAATAACTGTAGAGAGAATCTAATCCAGTATGAATCTGCAGTGTGTGTAGTGTTTACAGTCTGATAGTAATAACTGTAGAGAGATTCTAATCCAGTATAAATCTGCACTGTGTATAGTGTTTACAGTCTGATAGAAATAACTGTAGAGAGAATCTAATCCAGTATGAATCTGCAGGGTATGTAGTGTTTACAGTCTGATTTTAATCACTGTAGAGAGAATCTAATCCAGTATGAATCTGCACTGTGTATAGTGTTTACAGTCTGATAGAAATAACTGTAGAGAGAATCTAATCCAGTATGAATCTGCAGTGTGTTGAGTTTACAGTCTGATAGTAATAACTGTAGAGAGAATCTAATCCAGTATGAATCTGCACTGTGTATAGTGTTTACAGTCTGATAGAAATAACTGTAGAGAGAATCTAATCCAGTATGAATCTGCAGTGTGTGTTGAGTTTACAGTCTGATAGTAATAACTGTAGAGAGAATCTAATCCAGTATGAATCTGCACTGTGTATAGTGTTTACAGTCTGATAGTAATAACTGTAGAGAGAATCTAATCCAGCATGAATCTGCAGTGTGTGTTGAGTTTACAGTCTGATAGTAATAACTGTAGAGAGAATCTAATCCAGTATGAATCTGCACTGTGTATAGTGTTTACAGTCTGATAGAAATAACTGTAGAGAGAATCTAATCCAGTATGAATCTGCAGTGTGTGTTGAGTTTGCAGTCTGATAGTAATAACTGTAGAGAGAATCTAATCCAGTATGAATCTGCACTGTGTATAGTGTTTACAGTCTGATAGAAATAACTGTAGAGAGAATCTAATCCAGTATAAATCTGCACTGTGTATAGTGTTTTCAGTCTGATATTAATAACTGTAGAGAATCTAATCCAGTATGAATATGCAGTGTGTGTTGAGTTTACAGTCTGATAGTAATAACTAGAGAGAATCTAATCCAGTATGAATCTGCAGGGTGTGTAGTGTTTACAGTCTGATAGTAATAACTGTAGAGAGAATCTAATCCAGTATGAATCTACAGTGTGTGTAGTGTTTACAGTCTGACAGTAATAACTGTGGAGTGAATCTAATCCAGTATGAATCTGCAGTGTGTGTATTGTTTACAGTCTGACTGTAATAGTTATGGAGTGATTTTAATCCAGTATGAATCTGCAGTGTGTTGTGTTTACAGTCTGACAGTAACAATTGTAAAATGATTATAATCCATTATGAATATGCAGTGTTTCTAGTGTTTACAATCTGACAGCAATAACTGTGGGGTGATTTTAATCCAGTATGAATATGCAGTGTTTATAGTGTTTACAATCAGACAGCAATAACTGTGGAGTGATTTTAATCCAGTATGAATATGCAGTGTTTATAGTGTTTACAATCTGACAGCAATAACTGTGGAGTGATTGTAATCCAGTATGGATCTGCAGTGTGTGTAGTGTTCACAGTCTGACAGTAATAACTCTGGGGTGATTTTAATCCAGTATGAATATGCAGTGTTTATAGTGTTTACAATCTGACAGCAATAACTGTGGAGTAATTGTAATCCAGTATGAATCTGCAGTGTGTGTAGTGTTCACAATCTGACAGTAATAACTGTGAAGGGATTGTAATCCAGTATGAATCTGCAGTGTGTGTAGTGTTCACGGTCTGACAGTAATAACTCTGGGGTGATTTTAATCCAGTATGAATCTGCATTGTGTTTAGTTTTACAGTCTGATAGTTATAACTGTGAAGTGATTGTAATGCAGTATGAATCTGCAGTGTGTTTAGTTTTACAGTCTGACAGTAATAACTGTGAAGGCATTGTAATCCAGTATGAATCTGCAGTGTGTTTAGTTTTGCAGTCTGATAGTAGTAACTGTGGAGTGATTGTAATCCAGTATGAATCTGCAGTGTATGTAAAGTTTACAGTCTGATAGTATTAATTGTATAGTGAATTTAATCCAGTATGAATCTCCAGTGTGTGTTGAGTTTACAGTCTGCCAGTAATAACTGTGGGTTAACTGTAATCCAGTATGAATATGCAGTGTGTGTAAATTTTACAGTCTGATAGTAGTAACTGTAGAATGAATCTAATCTAGTATGAATCTGTGTGCAGTAACCCAGTATGAATCTATGTGTAGTATAAAATGTAGTATGAAAATGTGTGTAGTTGTTACAGTCTGATAGTAATAACTATAAAGTCAATTTATTCCAGTATGAATCTGCAGTGTGTGTAAAGTTTACAGTCTGATAGGAATAACTGTAAAGTGAATCTAATCCAGTATGAATCTGCATCATACACAGAAAACACACAGATTCTTTAAGCCAATTAAAACCTTCTTTACACAGCCTGACCTACTCAGAGCTCCTCCCATAAAATCAGTCCTGATGTTTTATGGTGTTCTGGCCTTTGACCTGGTCCTGAGCTGTTCTGGGTGTCGGAGTGAAGAAAACCCAGCATTAGACGCAGTTCCTGAGGACCACGGCGTTGTCAGGGGTTCCACAGTTCGAGAATGTGCTGCAGAAGAAGAAAGCCTGGGGCTCTTCGTGCTGCTGAGTATGTGCTGCGCTTTGAATAAATGGAGAAAAGCTTCTATCTCAAAGCTTCGTCATCGTTCTGAGCCTCATGCTGCGCCAGAGCTTTTACAATCAGGAGAGAGTTCGCTTCAGACAAACGGAGTGGCTCCACCAACAAGACATCTACCTGTCTATCTGTCCATCCATCCGCCCATCCACCCCCCAGGTATCCGAGCGTGCTTTGATCCATCTATATGTGCATCTATCTACTGAAGTGCTTCCCCAGAACAGTCTGGTGAGAAGCTCAGCGCTATGACGGCGGCTCTGCGCTCCTCTGTGTTTCTGGGTGGTTAGTGTTATATCTCCTGACGGGCTCCAGCTGGTAATCTATCACAGATATGCATCCACTGGAGGCGCAGCTGCAGCCGTATGTGCAGCCGTGTTTAATGTGATAAGCTGGCCGGTATGGAGAGCATCGCTGAGAGGCTGGCTTTCTGCTGTGGAGCTGCACCTCACTCTGTTTACAGATCACTGACATTCCTCACACACTGTTAGTGAGAAACAACACAACCACATCACTTATCACCAGTATATCACTACTACTACTCTCTCTCTCTCTCTCATTCTCTCTCTCTCTCTCTATATATATATATATATATCTATCTCTCTATCTCTATATCTCTCTATCTCTATATCTCTCTCTATCTATCTATCTCTCTATCTCTATATCTCTATCTCTATCTATCTCTCTCTCTCTATCTCTAAATCTCTCTATCTATCTATCTCTCTCTCTATCTCTCTCTCTCTCTCTCTCTCTCTCTCTCTCTCTCTCTCTCTCTCTCTACAAGTCAGTCTATGAACATCTTCATTGGCCAACACTATATGGCCAAAAATATGTGGACATCCTTCTAATAACTGCTATCTATCTATCTATCTATCTATCTATCTATCTATCTATCTATCTATCTATCTATCTATCTATCTATCTATCTACCTATCATACTCAATGCTATCCATCTATCTATCTATCCTAATTAATGCTATCTATCTATCTATCTATCTATCTATCTATCTATCTATCTATCTATCTATCTATCTATCCTAATTCTATCTATCTATCTATCTATCTATCTATCTATCTATCTATCTATCTATCTATCTCAGTATAACTGTATCATATCTATCTATCCTAATTAATTATATCTATCTATCTATCTATCTATCTATCTATCTATCTATCTATCTATCTATCATACTTAACGCTATCTATCTATCTATCTATCTATCTATCTATCTATCTATCTATCTATCTATCTATCCTAATTAATGATATCTATCTATCTATCTATCTATCTATCTATCTATCTATGCTAATTAATGCTATCTATCTATCTATCTATCTATCTCAGTATAACTGTATCATATCTATCTATCTATCTATCTATCTATCTATCTATCTATCTATCTATCCTAATTAATGTAATCTATCTATCTATCTATCTATCTATCTATCTATCTATCTATCTATCTATCTACCTCAGTATGAAATATGAGAAGTGAAAGGATGAACTGATTCTCCAGAAAGAAGTGAAGTTAAAGTTTAAACG
>CM038716.1:11882773-12030273 GCA_021613375.1 Megaleporinus macrocephalus
GCGGAGCCGTGGGTGGGATGCCTGCAGCTCTCTCTCTCTCTCTCTCTCTCTCTCTCGCGCGCGCGCTCTCTCTCTCTCTCTTCAGATCACCTAAAAAAAAAATAAGAGCCAGCCGGCGATGATGTGAAAGTGGCGCGAGGATGAAGAGCATCGCGCCGAGGATTCGCTCAGATTGAGTTGGCGCGTGCACGAGACTCTTGCAGGACACCCTTCTGGACACGTCCTCCTCGCGCACCTCTACAGTGGGCCATTTTTCCTTTTTTTTCGGAGGGGGAAAAGGAAGGAGAAAGAAGAAGGAGTAGGGAGGTGCTGGGGGGGCTTTTTTTCCCCCCACCCTGCACCCCCAACGGGCTATTACCGGGGACCTCTCTGGATCGCTCGCGCCGGGGATCGCGCGTGGATTAAAGTGCATATCGGTGGAGGATTTCATTTCAGTGTCACCTTTGGGTGCAGCAGCGATTGCAGAGCCCACCACCTCCCCTCACCACCCCCCCAACCCAACCACCACCTTTTCACTGGGATCTGTTTCTTTCCGGAGTGGAGATAAGTGTCACGGATCCGCGTCTCGAGGCGTGCGCGTGCGTGCCTGCTTTTTTTTCGTCCCTCTGTGTTTTTTATTTTTATTATTTTTTTTATTTTTTCCCTTCTCGGTTTATGTAATGCGCTCTCGCGCTGGAGACTATACCGGAGCAGCAGAGCTGGGGGTCTCCGGGGGATTGGACAGCGCCTGGTGCTGAATCCGGATGCGCGTGGTCCTGAGGTAAGTCTCGCGCTCTGCTGTTTTTCAGTGCGTAGGCAGCTGCATTCAGGTCATGCCGCGCGCCCGATAATAACGTGCGCGCAACAAACACCGGCTGCTCGGTCCTCCGCGCCGCAGACACCGGGAAGGCAAGGGGACGCGTTCGGTGCTGCTTTAGCGCCCTTACCGGCAGCTGTGCACGCGCTTCTGCTGCATTATCCCCTCCGCGTGCAATTAGAGGTGCAGGGTGAACTTTAGGGGGCGGGTGGGGGGAGGGAAGAGGGGAGGGGGGGCTTGGCTCAGTTTCTAATGGACGGATGGTGTTGCTGGGTCGGGGCAGGTGGAGCAGGCGCTCTAACCCACATGCTCATTAGGCTTTATTTATTTATTTATTTATTTATTTATTTATTTATTTTGGCCCAGAGCAAGAAAAGCAAAACATGTTGTGGTGCAACGTTCATTCATTCATTCATTCATTCATTCATTCATTCATTCATTCATATTCTAAACACACATATTTCTATTTGTTCTTATATAATATGAATTAAATTAATTAATTAGTACTAATTTATTTGGTCATTTGCTGGCCTGTTTTTATTATTATTTTTATTTATTTAATTAATGCAATTTATTATATGTTGACGTAATGAGATATCAAGTTCAGATATATAATATAATATTTTTGATTATTTATTTTATAATTATTATTTAAAATATTAATATAAATTAATTGATACATTGTTTTGTTTGTTTTTTGTTTTGATTGCCTACTTTATTTTTTTATTGGTTTATTAATATTAGTTTAATTCATTTATTAGTTAGTTACTAAGTTTAAAGGTAAATTATTTATTATTATTAATTTATTTGTTTATTCGCCTTTAAATATATATATATATATATATATATATATATATATATATATATATATATATATATATATATATATATATATATATATATATATATATATATATTAGGTGTTGGTGGGCAGTGGCTTGCTTACATTTGCCCACCCAGGTGTGACTAAACTGCCCCCCTCTGTAAGCCACTCAGTGTCCAGCCTAGCTGCTGACCACGGCGGCCTGTAAGGCTTCATAAACTAGATAACTAGAAGTTGCGCCCTACACGTCTCAGACAGCGGCCTCCTCCTCTGCAGTGGAGAGCACAGGAGCCCGCAGAGCTGACAGTGTGCAGGAAACGCGCGCAGGCGCTGCGTCAGCGCGCGTCTTTCACGCGACGGTGTGCCAGTTTCGAGGTGGGCTGAGGCGGAAGGCGCTGGTGTTGGGGTGTGTCTGATGCGAGAGGCACAACTTGAGACGGGCTCCGGGAGCCGCTGGCGCTGGTGCTGGTGCTGGTGAGGGAAGTCAGTGGGGTGCTTGTTGTTGTTGTGCGCAGCGGCCACTTGGGGGCTCTCCTGCTCCCGTGTGATCGTCGTGCGTTAAAGGGCAAGTTCACAGTCTCGTAATCCGGACCTTATCATAATTGCGTTTCCCGGCATTATTAATAATCACACATCGCTCGAGCTCTTCATGAGCTTCAGTTCTAAGAAAATCAGATCCTGTCAATCAGATACACAGTAAACGCTCTTTATGAGCACACACTGACCGTGAATCACAGGCTGGTTTTTAAAGCTGCCACAGACTGTAAAACCCTATAAACACTGTTCTATAGTGTAGTACTGAGAGTTCAGTACTCAGACCTGTACATACCCTGAACCTCAAACACTGTTATATAGTGTAATACTGAGAGTTCAGTACTCAGACCTGTACATACGCTGAACCTCAAACTCTGTTCTTCAGATACAAATCCTGCTTTTACAGAAGAGGGAGGATAAACAGGCCGAGCTCCAAATCCTACACTGTTACGTAACAGACTGGTTAATATTTACACCTCCAACATTTACACACCACCACAACACCAACCAGAACATTTACACACAACCACAACAACAACCAGCAACCAGAACATTTACACACAACCACAACACCCACCAGCAACCAGAACATTTACACACAACCATAACACCAACCAGAACATTTACACACAACCACAACACCAACCAGCAACCAGAACATTTACACACAACCACAACACCAACCAGCAACCAGAACATTTACACACAACCACAACAACAACCAGCAACCAGAACATTTACACACAACCATAACACCAACCAGAACATTTACACACAACCACAACACCAACCAGCAACCAGAACATTTACACACAACCACAACACCAACCAGAACATTTACACACAACCACAACACCAACCAGCAACCGGAACATTTACACACAACCACAACACCAACCAGCAACCAAAACATTTACACACAACCACAACACCAACCAGCAACCAGAACATTTACACACAACCACAACACCAACCAGAACATTTACACACAACCACAACACCAACCAGCAACCAAAACATTTACACACAACCACAACACCAACCAGAACATTTACACACAACAACAACACCAACCAGAACATTTACACACAACCACAACACCAACCAGAACATTTACACACAACCACAACACCAACCAGTAACCAGAACATTTACACACAACCACAACACCAACCAGCAACCAGAACATTTACACACAACCACATCAACCAGCAACCAGAACATTTACACACAACCACAACACCAACCAGCAACCAGAACATTTACACACAACCACAACACCAACCAGAACATTTACACACAACCACAACACCAACCAGCAACCAGAACATTTACACACAACCACAACACCAACCAGCAACCAGAACATTTACACACAACCACAACAACAACCAGCACCCAGAACATTTACACACAACCACAACAAAAACCAGCAACCAGAACATTTGCACACAACCACAACAACAACCAGCAACCAGAACATTTGCACACAACCACAACACCAACCAGAACATTTACCCACAACCACAACACCAACCAGCAACCAGAACATTTACATACAACCACAACACCAACCAGAACATTTACCCACAACCACAACACCAACCAGCAACCAGAACATTTACACACAACCACAACACCAACCAACAACCAGAACATTTACCCACAACCACAACACCAACCAGCAACCAGAACATTTACACACAACCACAACACCAACCAGCAACCAGAACATTTACATATAACCACAACACCAACCAGAACATTTACCCACAACCACAACACCAACCAGCAACCAGAACATTTACACACAACCACAACACCAACCAGCAACCAGAACATTTACACACAACCACAACACCAACCAGAACATTTACACACAACCACAACACCAACCAGCAACCAGAACGGCTGTGAAGGGAACGTCGCCACTTTTCATTCCTTCCCAACAAACAACCCAACTGTCAGAGCTCCATGTTCATCTTTAAACCAGCCTGAAGTTTCTCTTCTCCACATTCTTCATCTAATGTTCCACCTTAAACACTGCAGCTTCTACTGAATGTAACTGCAACTCCATTTAAGGTGGAACGGAGAATTCCCAAAACGAGCTCATCTCTAACAGAATTCTGAATAACTTCAACTCTGCAGTCTGTACGTTTCACTCCGGACAGTTTCTCCAACACTCGGACAACATGGAGCAGCTTCAGCTCAGCGTTCAACACTGAAGAGACTGAAGAGACGAGCAGCTCCACCTTTATTAGCACCACAACCCCAACAGTGACTGGAAGTAGCAGCCATGCTGTGTGAGTGGATCACTGTGTGCTGGTTGAAGCAGATCATCTTCAACTGAAAGTTTCACAGAGACACCTTCACAGAGACAGAGAAACCTTCACAGAGACAGAGACACCTTCACAGAGACACCTTCACAGAGACACTTTGTGTTTGATGTCCAGATCAAAGAGAGTAGCTAGTACAGGTAACATTAGGTACTAGCAGCTCCAAGTAACCAGCATAGCTAACTAAATAGTATGAGGGCCATGATTCACGCTCTATTGGATACAGACGGTCTGCTGGTCTGAGGTCTGGACCCACTTCCTGCCCTACTCTGGTCCAGTTCACTGCTGGTGGAACACAGTCTATAATCACACGAGGAGCTTCATCAGTAGATCTCTCTTCTTCTTCTAGCAGCACTAGTTCTATTAACATCTCTGCAGCTTCTAGTTTGTATGGTTGAAGCTAAATGGACGATCTGATCTGTTACCTACGGCCATGCTTTGTAGCTATAAGCTGGTTGGGCCTTGGGGTGGAAGAGCTTGGGACACTAGACCCTGAGTTGTGGGCTCCTGGATCTCAGAGCGGCCGAGCATCAGCGACCTGAGTGGTTAAACTCAAACTGATAGACTGTTACAAAAGCAGACACCAGGTTTATTATTAGTGTTGATTGTGAGGAAGCTCAGTGGGTGGAGTCAGAGAGCTTCAGGTGTTTCACAGGAATCACAGAAACCCTCCAAACCAAACCTGGAGACACCTGGAGACCAAACATTGACCCTAGTGGGAAACACAGTGGAGCATCTTCAGTCAGAACATGATCACAGTCTATTTCTGTTAACATCTCTGGAGATTGTGGTTTGTTTGATTGAAGCTAAATGGATTATCTGATCTGTTACCGGCGGCCATGCTTTGTAGCTATAAGCTGGTTGGGCCTTGGGTTGGAAGAACTTGGGACCCTCCACACTAGACCCTGAGTTGTGGGCCATATTAACGTCATGTAAGGCTGGCTTGGCCAACTCAAGCCCTGCGAGCTGAGAATCAGAAGAGTTTGGTCCATCAGGGTTGCAGGCTTTGCTCTCCGAGCAAGCCGTCAGCCAAAACCAGACAAATAAACAAACAAACAAACAAGAGGCGGGTAATAACAGCGCCTGGCGCCGCTCCCGGTTTGCTCACCTGCTCCAGCTCGGCTTAGAAGTGGCCTGAGCCGCCAGGGAGAAGAGATTTGCCGCTCTAGCAGTTTGTGTCAGCGCTTCAAGGCGGATGTCACCCAAAAGTGTGATTTGTTCACTCGCTCTCCTGCGTACCGCACGAAACCGCTTCTTCCCAAAACAGCAGGCGCTCAAGATCGTGCCGAACGTTCTCTTAGCCGCCATTTGTAAAAGCTGTTCTCACCAGAGAGGAAGCTAGGAGCCAGTTTTGGTTCCCTGAAGAACCGGTCAATGGATGTTACTTAGAAAAAAGCCTTCTTCTTTCAAATCGCTGAGATGATCGTGAGAGTGGTTTGATCTGAAACGCTCTAAGACAGTCAGAACACAGGTCACAGTGGTGGTGATGGGAACCAGACATCAGAAGAGCTTAATGCTTCAAAAATCTCTCTCACTATAAAGGCTGCTTGTTACGATGTGACGTATCGACCCGCTCTCGGAGGCGTAGCATCTGTTGCCCTGGCTGCAGCTGCACTTCTGTGTTGTTCTTCGTCACCTGAATAGATCCGGTTTAAGAAAAACTACTCAGTTATCGTTTTAGAACTTTGAGTAAGAGAAGAGGAATCGGCTGAAGCTAATGTCTTTTGTTAGCTAGTCTAAAGTTATCCCCCCTGGCAAAAGTCAAACTGTTTTTTGTGGATCTCCTTGATAAACTATGGGGTTTTATGGGGGTGTTTCTTGCTACCAAGCCACAACGTCATGTTTTCGGTTATCAGCATGTGCTGTTTAGATGTTAGGTTGGTCAGCAGCAATGAAAATTAATATACCAGTCACCAGCAAAAGCAGCATATACTGTGTTGTGTGAATAAGTTGTATGGCCAGCTAAACCAGCAGCAGACCAGAACTATACCAGTTGAAACCAAGAGAGACCATCTTAAACCAGAACTATACTAACTTTAACCAGCACTATAACAGTACTATTACAGCAAAAACCAGCATTATACCAGTTGAAACCAGCTCTGTACTATGTTAAACCAGCAGAGATTATCCTAAACCAGCAACAGACAAGCACTATACCTTCTTAAAGCAGCATCAGGCCATGTTAAACCAGCTCTATACCAGATTAAACCAGCACTATACCAGATTAAACCAGCACCAGACCATGTTAAACCAGCACAATACCTTCTTAAACCAGCACCAGACCATGGTAAACCAGCACTATACCAGATTAAACCAGCACTATACCAGAATAAACCAGCACTAAACCAGCACTATACCAGTTGAAACCAGCACTGTGCCATGTTAAACCAGCAGAGATTATCCTAAACCAGCACCAGACCAGCACTATACCATCTTAAACCAGCAACAGACCATGTTAAACCAGCACTATACCATTTTAAACCAGCACTTGACCATCTTAAACCAGCACCAGACCAGCACTATACCAGTTAAAACAAGTACTGTACCATGCTAAACCAACAGAGATCAGCCTAAACCAGCAACAGACCAGCACTAAACCTTCTTAAACCAGCACCATGTCATGTTAATTCAGCACTATACCATCTTAAACCAGCACCAGGTCAACACTATATCTTCTTAAACCAGCACTATTTCAACTTAAACCAGCACTCTACCAGATTAAACCAGCACTATATCTTCTTAAACCAGCACTATACCAACTTAAACCAGAACTCTACCAGATTAAACCAGCACTATATCTTCTTAAACCAGCACTATAACAACTTAAACCAGAACTCTACCTGATTAAACCAGCACTATATCTTCTTAAACCAGCACTATAACAACTTAAACCAGCACTATAACAACTTAAACCAGAACTCTACCAGATTCAACCAGCACTATACCATCTTAAACCAGCACCATATCAGCACTATATCTTCTTAAACCAGCACTATACCAACTTAACCCAGCACTCTACCAGATTAAACTAGAACTCTACCAGATTAAACCAGCACTATACCTTCTTAAACCAGCACCATACCATGTTAAACCAGCACTATACCTTTTTAAACAACCACTATACCTTCTTAAACCAGCAGAGACCATCTCAAACCAGCACCAGCACTATGTGATCTTAAACCAGCACTACACCATTTTTAACCAGCACCAGACCAACACTATGCCATCTTAAACCAGCACTTTACCAGATTTACCCAGCACTATACCTTCTTAAACCAGCAGAGACCATCTTAAACCCTCACCAGACCAGCACTATGTGAGCTTAAACCAGTACAAGACCTTCTTAAACCATCACCAGACCAGCACTATGCCATCTTAAACCAGCACTTTACAAGATTAACTCAGCACTATACCTTCTTAAACCAGCACTAAACTATCTTAAACCATCACCAGACCAGCACTATGTGAGCTTAAACCAGCACAAGACCAGCACTATGCCATCTTAAACCAGCACTATATCAACTTAAACCAGCACTATACCAGATTAAACCAGCACTATACCTTCTTAAACCAGCACCAGACCAGCACTATACCTTCTTAAACCAGCACTAGACTATCTTAAACCAGCACCAGACCAGCACTATATCTTCTTAAACCAGCACTATATCAACTTAAACCAGCACTTTACGAGATTAAACCAGCACTATATCTTCTTAAACCAGCACTATATCAACTTAAACCAGCACTTTACGAGATTAAACCAGCACTATATCTTCTTAAACCAGCACTAGACTATCTTAAACCAGCACCAGACCAGCACTATACCAGTTAAAACAAGTACTGTAGCATGCTAAACCAACAGAGATCAGCCTAAACCAGCAACAGACCAGCACTATACCATCTTAAGCTAGCACTCTACTAGATGAACCCAGCACTATAAACAACCACCATACCTCTTAAACCAGCACTAGACCAGATTAGAAAGACCAGTTTAAAACTCAGAAGACCCGTGTAGTTTCAGTGGTCCACCGTAAAGAACCAGACCACTCTCAACCCGACTGCTGCCCGTATTTAAATATTAATAGAAAGCAGAAGTAATACAGGGGAAACATTTGTATTAGCATAGCAGTCTAATAGAAGAGGTTGTTGGGGGACGTGGTGCAGGTGGTTTTCAGCACATGGGTCATCCCCACCCCTCCGGCTTCCCAGTCTGCATTTGGTGACACAGCACAACAATGCTGAGTCATAACGTTACTCACATCACACACAGTTACACAGTTACAAACAAGCATTCTCTCATGGACGGACTCAGACTTACACATTCCAGATATACTCCCAGAGATACGGTGAAGCCACGAGACGCTGTAGGACAGCAAGGATTTCACTCAAAGACCAAGAGCTACTGTGAATGTGAGCAGAAACTCATTGGGCTTCCATATGCTGTGTCTTATGTTAGCTAGTTAGCTAATCTAACTAACGTTAGCACCCAGTGGCAAAAGCCAAACTGGTTCTTTGTGGATCTCCTTGCTAAACTTTGGAGTTTTATTTGGTTTCTTGCTACCAAGCCACATCTTCATGCTTTGATAATCAGGCTTGTCGGTCAGACCAGGGCAGATAAAGATAACTAGGAAACCATATAAGGCTATGTCTATCTTTAACTGGGCAGCACAGGAAAAACTGGTCAGCTGGTTTGCTGGTCAGCAAGAACAACACCAGCAAAACCAGCGTATACTGTGTTCTGTGACTAAGTTGTATGGCCAGCTAAACCAGCAGCAGACCAACACTATACCAGTTGAAACCTGCAGAGACCATCTTACACCAGAACCATCCCAGCACTATTCCAGCTTATACACACACTATACCAGTTTAAACCAGCAGAGACCATCTTACACCTGAACTATACCAGCATTATTCCAACTTATACCCACACTATACCAGTTTAAACCAGCAAAGACCATCTTAAACCAGAACTATACCAGCACTATTCCAGCTTATACCCACACTATACCAGTTTAAACCAGCAAAGACCATCTTACACCTGAACTATACCAGCATTATTCCAGCTTATACCCACACTGTACCAGTTTAAACCAGCAGAGACCATCTTACACCTGAACTATACCAGCATTATTCCAGCTTATACCCACACTATACCTGTTTAAACCAGCAGAGACCATCTTACACCTGAACTATACCAGCATTATTCCAGCTTATACCCACACGGTACCAGTTTAAACCTGCAGAGACCATCTTACACCAGAACTATACCAGCACTATTCCAGCTTATACCCACACTATACCAGTTTAAACCAGCAAAGACCATCTTACACCTGAACTATACCAGCATTATTCCAGCTTATACCCACACTCTACCAGTTTAAACCAGCAAAGACCATCTTAAACCAGAACTATACCAGCACTATTCCAGCTTATACCCACACTATACCAGTTTAAACCAGCAAAGACCATCTTACACCAGAACTATACCAGCATTATTCCAGCTTATACCCACACTATACCAGTTTAAACCAGCAGAGACCATCTTACACCTGAACTATACCAGCATTATTCCAACTTATACCCACACTATACCAGTTTAAACCAGCAGAGACCATCTTACACCTGAACTATACCAGCATTATTCCAACTTATACCCACACTATACCAGTTTAAACCAGCAGAGACCATCTTACACCTGAACTATACCAGCATTATTCCAACTTATACCCACACTATACCAGTTTAAACCAGCAGAGACCATCTTACACCTGAACTATACCAGCATTATTCCAGCTTATACCCACACTATACCAGTTTAAACCAGCAAAGACCATCTTACACCTGAACTATACCAGCATTATTCCAGCTTATACCCACACGATACCAGTTTAAACCAGCAAAGACCATCTTAAACCAGAACTATACCAGCACTATTCCAGCTTATACCCACACTATACCAGTTTAAACCAGCAAAGACCATCTTACACCAGAACTATACCAGCATTATTCCAGCTTATACCCACACTATACCAGTTTAAACCAGCAGAGACCATCTTACACCTGAACTATACCAGCATTATTCCAACTTATACCCACACTATACCAGTTTAAACCAGCAGAGACCATCTTACACCTGAACTATACCAGCATTATTCCAACTTATACCCACACTATACCAGTTTAAACCAGCAGAGACCATCTTACACCTGAACTATACCAGCATTATTCCAACTTATACCCACACTATACCAGTTTAAACCAGCAGAGATTATCACAAACCAGTAACAGACCAGCACTATACCAGCTTATACCTGCACTATACCAGTTTAAACCAGCAGAGATTATCACAAACCAGTAACAGACCAGCACTATACCAGCTTATACCTGCACTATACCAGTTTAAACCAGCAGAGATTGTCACAAACCAGTAAAAGACCAGCACTATACCTTCTCCAACCAGCAGAGATTATCACAAACCAGTAACAGACCAGCACTATACCAGCTTATACCTGCACTATACCAGTTTAAACCAGCAGAGATTGTCACAAACCAGTAAAAGACCAGCACTATACCTTCTCCAACCAGCAAAGATTATCACAAACCAGTAACAGACCAGCACTATGCCAGTTTAAACCAGCAGAGGTTATCACAAACCAGTAACAGACCAGCACTATACCTTCTTAAATTTACCTTCTTATGTATATATATATATATATAATTAGCATCATTCCTTGAGGCTTATCTGTAGTTTAAAATCAGTATAATTAGAAGTTGTTAATCTGTTTTTTAAGATAATAATACTGATAGTATATACTGATACTGATGATATCAATTGAGGCTAATCTGTAGGATGACTATAGCACTAAACAATAAACTAACATCAGTCTAATTCATTGATCCCAACCAATCAGAACAGTCCATTGATGCTAACCTACAGAGTAACATCAGTATCATTTACTGATTCTCAATGTTGCTTCTCGATGTTGACCTATAGGTGAAGGCCAGTACAGCTCGCTATCTATTATATATTTGTGATGGAACTTAAGAAGCCATATTTCTCCATGTTTTTCATGTCAGTTCTTTCATTTTGAGTATCTGTTGATGCCTAGTTGGACTTCTGCCTGAATATGTTTGTTCAGCTAGTTCAATAAAGTCATGCTTGTATTTAAACTTAAATATTACGATACTTCTCTGGTTCCAGAAAGTTATCCAATCAGGAATCACTATTCTTGGTGGTTCTTGGGTAGATATAACTAATCGAGCCATCATATTGGTTGGGTCTTCAAAAACTGAAGCCAAGTCCCAATAGCTTTGATTAAAGACCACCATAATTGCGAAGTGACAGTGGAATCTTGATTTCCAATATACGATTGAACCAATTTCTTGAGAAAAGACATCACCGTCCATCTTTCAGACGTACTAGATACGTCAATGATGGTGAATGCAAGCATCAGCCGAATCGCTGGGCTGTTAGAAACTAGCAGGAGTCAGCATCTTCTTCGTGATCATGTTTTTCCTCCTTATTTGAGTGAACATAATCATTTCCATCTCAAACTGAAGGCCTAACTCACGGTTTGTCACTGGACAAGCGATTGGCGTAATCCGTGGCTGACAGGATTACTGGCAGCAATTGGATGTAGGCATGTGGACGTATAGCCCCAGTTCTTCAAGATCCCTTTCTACAAGATTAACTCTCAGCCTCACCTCCTGAAGAGAGCTTGGGTTCCACCAAATTCATCCCTCAAATACCTGACCTTTCCCACAGTGCTGGAATGCCTCACCACCAATAAAATACTGATAATATCTATAATTTTGAATAACAACCCAACATTACATTGGCAATAAGGGGTTCAACAGAGGTCTTCACCGAGTTTAATCAAAATTATTATAACAATTGCTTTATAAAAGACTCTGAATGTTAAAATTTCATTAAACAGCCATTGAATCTCATACCTCAGTGGTTACTCACGTCTAGAAAGCCAAGTCAGTGCTTTTGGCTACATCAAATTTAGGCTAAAATTCCATAATAAGGAACCAGGCCTACAAGAGTAACACTCAGCCTCACCTTCTGAAGAGAGCTTGGGTTCTATCAAATTCTACCCTCAAATAACTGACCTTTCCTGTGCTGGAATGCTTCACCACCAATAAAATACTGATAATGTCTATAATTTTGAATAACAACCCAACATTACATTGGCAATAAGGGGTTTCAACAGAGGTCTTCACCGAGTTTAATCAAAATTATTATAACAATTGCTTTATAAAAGACTCTGAATGTTAAAACTTCATTAAACAACCATTGAATCTTATACCTCAATGGTTACTCACGCCCAGACAGCAAAGTCAGTCCATAAGTAGGAACCGGGCCTAATGTAGCCACTATAGATCCATTGCAGTGTCCTTGGAGAGGACATTCTGAATCCTAACCTTGTTTTCATATCTGTTCCATTTCAATGCACAATAAAAAGCCCATCTATATATCATTGCCGTCCAATTTTTTTTTAAAATTTTTTTCTCTACAACATTTCAATGCAACAGCTGCCGTTTACATTCCCTGAAAATTTAATGATGAACCGACCAATAGAAGTGCTAATAAAATGCTTGGAAACCTTTCTGGTTCCATTGACTCTCATTAAAAGCATAGAAGGTTTTTGGCCTCTCCTGTAAAGCTGATATTTTGGAGATACACGTTTGGATATATAACTCGTGAAATTAGAATTCAGAGGTTTAGCCTCCAGGATATTGATGGTCAGGTTTGCCATCCGTGCCCATCGTTAGGCCTGATTGTGTTGATAAGCATGACGGCCCCTCTGGCTGTGTGGGCTTCACAAACAGCCTGTGAGCTGGTTGACGTGCAGGCTAGCTTGTGCTTATTATGGGCCTGTCATGTATAATTCAGCCTCGCCGTGTTGACCACCTCAGAAGCTCTCTGTAGTCAGCCGGCGCTCCGCACGGAGATTCAGGGGCGCTGTTTTGTCCTCGTCATGTTACGGCATCACTAATGCGGCCACCGGAGCTAATGGACTTTGAGGCTTGCCGCATTTTGCCTGCGCTGTTGGTGGGCTCGCTCATATCCATGTCCGTATGTGTGTTTGGCATTCATACTCGATTCTTGGCCTTTATTCTTGGCCTGCTGTCAGATGGTTGAAGTGGTTTCTTCCTCCAACGTTGCACTCATTGGCGTAGGAACCGGGGGGGATGGTGGGGGACATGTCCCACCCAATATCAGAAACAAGTTATTTTATTTTATTTTATTTTATTTTATTTTATTTTATTTTATTTTATTTTATTTTATTTTATTTTTAAACTCTGTGTTTGTTGTAAACAACTGGCTCTGCTTGTTAGTTTGGCGGGTGTCGAGGGGGATGATCATATATACTGCAGTAAAACAGCTTTAGTATGATGTGTTGTCATGGTAACAGACTAGGAGGGTTTGGTTTAGCTAGCATTTATATTAACTTTAGTCAGAAAGCACTCTGAAACATAAAGTTACATTACTCTCTGGCCACGCCCCCAAACTGCAGACTGCTACTACACTACATACATAATAAAATTAAATATAATAAATAAAATAAATTAATTAATTAATAAATTAAAGGACACCATCGTTAGAAGTGCTGTCAGTAGTGCAGTGTGTAATGTTCCAGAGGGCACTGTTTGGGACACAGCCTTACTGTCTAACATTAATATTAGTCTAGTCTAGTCAGAAAACCTTAATATACATTTATTATCATTTCATTTCAGTATTATACTCCAAAGATTATATATATATTCCAACAATTCAAGTTAATCATCAATAGAATAGTTATTACAGAATTTTTTCTGACTTGTGGGCTTCAGATGGACTTTCAAACAGCTAGACTGCCCAATCAGTCCTGAGAAGAGAGTGGCTGCCAATCATCCGGCGCTCAGACCAAGCAAAAACTTTACCTCTGCCTCCGTCTACCTAATAACGAGGTGTTGAGGTGATGGGATCACTTGTACTTTGCTCCGGATGGACCTTTAAAGGTCAGGGCTCTGCTTTCCTCCAACCGTGTTGTGAATTCTGTGTGGGGTGATTGTTGTCTGTCAGGTTTGACGTTTAGTTTAGTTTGGAAGCGAGTTGAGAGATTAGTGGTACATGAGCTGCAGGATGTTGTTCATTATGTACGATCATTCCGTAACAACCATCAGGAATCTCTGTTGAGTCCTGGGCTGGAGGTGGAACCAGGCTTGTGACCATAAGGTCTCTGGTTCGAACCCCTGGACCAACTGTAGATGACCGAAGTGTCCCTGAGCAAGACACCTAACCCCCAACTGCTCCCCAGGTACGGTGGATAGGGCTGCCCACCACAACGGGCAAGTGTTCTCACTGCCTCCTAGTGTGTTTTCACTAGTGTGTGTGTGTGTGTTTCACTGCCCCCTAGTGTGTGTGTGTATGTGGGTGTTATACTGCCCTCTACTGTGTGTGTTCACTAGTGTGTGTGTGTGTGCATATTTTGTTTTTTCACTGCCAGTAGTGTGTGTTCACAAGTGTGTGTGTGTGTGTGTGTGTGTGTATGTGGGGGTGTTTTTTACTGCCCCTACTGTGTGTGTCCACTAGTGTGTGTGTATGTGTGTGTTTCACTGCCCCCTAGTGTGTGTTGACTATTGTGTGTGTGTGTGTATGTGGGTGTTTTACTGCCCCTTGTATGTGTGTTCACTAGTGTGTGTGTGTGTGTAAGTGGGTGTTTCACTGCCCTCTAGTGTGTGTGTGTTCACTAGTGTGTGTATGTGTGTGTTTCACTGCCCCCTAGTGTGTGTTCACTAGTGTGTGTGTGTATGTGTGTGTTTCACTGCCCACTAGTGTGTGTGCTCACTAATGTGTGTGTGCATATGGGTGTTCCACTGTGCCCTAGTGTGTGTGTTCACTAGTGTGTGGGTGTGGGTTTTACTGCCCCTTGTGTGTGTGTGTGTGTTCACTACTGTGTGTGTGTGGGGTGTTTTACTGCCCCCTAGTGTGTGTGTGTGTGTGTGTGTTCACTAGTGTGTGTGTGTATATGAGTGTTTCACTGCCCCCTAGTGTGTGTATGTTGGTTGTTCACTGCCAGTAGTGTGTGTGTTCACTAGTGTGTGTGTGTGTGTATGTGGGTGTTTCACTGTCCCTAGTATGTGTGTTCACTAGTGTGTGTGTGTGTGTATGAGTGTTTCACTGCCCCTAGTGTGTGTATGTAGATTTTTTACTGCCAGTGTGTGTGTTCACTAGAGTGTGTGTGGGTGGGTGTTCCACTAACCCCCTTGAAATGTCCCACACCGGTTGAAAGAGCTGACCAAGACTACCCAGGACACCTAATTCCCGGACTTGAACCCTATTGATCATCTGTGGGACCACCTGGATGGTGGTGTTGGCTCTATGGATCCTCCTCCACGCTCCCTCCAGCAGCTGTGGGATGCACTGCAGTCAGCATGATACCTCCAGATACCTGTGACCACCTACCAGGACCTTACTGAGTCTCCCAGTCCATCTTGCTGCTGTCTGGGCTGCACACGGCGCTCACTCTGGACATGAGCTGGTGGTCATAATAATGTGACTTGACTGTGTACCTTACTGAAGGGAAATTAAGTAATCGTGACTGAAGACAGCGGTCATATGGTTATCTTTCTTGTTTCTAACACTCTAGAGACCCCCGCCCCACCACCGGGTGCAAGTTTACATGTTCCTGACAGAAGTAGCATTAAAATTCATCCCTATAAATAAACATATCGTTCTAGATTACCTTCTTCTAAAGCACACGTAGCACTTTCTGACAGCCCCTCGGCCTCGACTCCATTAAAAGCCGGTCTCTGCAGTCTCTTCTAATTGTAATTAATATTGCATGTCCTAATGGTTCTGGGAATCACAATTGCTGCGTCTAATCGCAATACAGATATTTTTTTTCTAAATGTATTCAAATGCATGTGTTGGCGCAAGGCCGGCGCTGGCACGGGCTCTGTAGCGGACAGCATGTTGTATGTGATGGCACGAATAATCACACGGAACCGAACGCCCTACCTCCCCATTAGCCGGAGACTGAGCGCCCGTAATCCGGCGCTTAGCCTTCATTGTATCTGAGCTGCTCGGTTTGTGTCTTTGGCTGATTTGGAGCTATTTATCAGCGCTGATAATTTGGGAGGGGGGGGGGGGGGGGGTGGGGGCAGGTGCTAAGCAGCTTTGAGACAGAGACGGGGCTTTTTCAGCTGCAGATAATAACAGTTAAATCCAGGGATGGAGGTTAGCACGTAGCATTAGCCGTGTGATCGCTGGGCCGAGTGAGAGAGGGGGAATAAAACCTAATTCTCAAGCTTTTGTTGAATCCACTCTTCTCGGAGTGCTACAGTTGCATGCCGGGTTGCCTATTTTGTGAAGTGAAAGTAAGAAAACACAATCAAATGTTTTTAGAATGAACACATTTCTGTACGTGTGATGGTGGACCTGCTAGGTCCAGCCAGCTGGAAGTCTTTGTGCTCTAGTTTTAGGAATATTCAGCCGCTCTTTCTTATGGAGCGCTTCTAGTTCTGGGATGTTCTTGGGTCGTTTCACATGCCTGACATGTTTAAGACAGATTTTCGTATTATTCTCTTCCCAGTAGAACAGTCTTCTAGAAATAATCATAGAAAAGAACTAGCCAACATACGAGCAGTTCTATGTTCTGTGGTGTTTTGTTAAATCCATCATTCACCACGTTTAACTGATTTTCATAGCTGAAGGTTATGTCAGTGGTCTGTGAGGCCCATTCTGAAAGCTTGCAATGCTCTAAATCAGTTCTTTATAGATTCTGTTGTGTGTTTTGGGTCATTATCCTGGTTTCTTTTCTTCCCAGTAGAACAATCTTCTGAAATAATCATAGAAAAGAACTAGCCAACATACAAGCAGTTCTATGTTTTTTTGTTAAATCCATCATTCACCATGTTTAAGACTGATTTTCATAGCTGAAGGTTATGTCAGTGGTCTGTGAGGCCCATTCTGAAAGCTTTGCAGCAGTTCTTGATTGATTTTGTAGTGTGTTTTGGGTCATTATCCTGGTTTCTTTTCTTCCCAGTAGAACAGTCTTCTAGAAATAATCATAGAAAAGAACTAGCCAACATACGAGCAGTTCTATGTTCTGTGGTGTTTTGTTAAATCCATCATTCACCATGTTTAAGACTGATTTTCATAGCTGAAGGTTATGTCAGTGGTCTGTGAGGCCCATTCTGAAAGCTTTGCAGCAGTTCTTGATGGTTTGTGTAGTGTGTTTGGGGTCATTATCCTGGTTTCTTTTCTTTCCAGTAGAACAGTCTTCTAGAAATAAATTAGCTGAAGGTTGTGTCAGTGGTCTGTGAGACCCATTCTGAAAGCTTGCAATGCTCTGAAGCAGTTCTTCATAGATTTTGTAGTGTGTTTTGGGTCATTATCCTGGTTTCATTTCCTCTTTAGTGTGTTGAAATCCATTCTTTCAATGTAAAGTTTGCCATGCAGCATTAATAAAGGTTAAAGTATAAACACTGAACACAAGAATCACTACAATGCTTGGCAGTTTACCAGGTAGACTTTTCATCAAGTGCTTCTTCTACTGTTTCTAAACCGCCTTATCTGGATGTTGCAATGCTGCCCAGTAAAACCGTCCACTAATCTCCTCCCTCAGGCCATGTACCGTCTTACAAGGGTTTTGCTTTGCATTTCCAGCCAGGATATTCTAGCAGTTCTACATGACGACAGCATTGTGAAGGTTCAAGAAAGGTGTGAATCTTCACTTTGAAGTCCTTCTAGAAATAATCGTAGAAAAGATCTAGCCAGTATATGAGCAGTACTATGTTCTATAGTGTTCTGTTAAATCTACCATTGTTAAATCTACCATTGCCTGACATGTTGAGGACTGATTTTCATAACTGAAAGTTATGTCATTGGTCTGTGAGGTCCATTTTGAAAGCTTGCAATGCTCTGAAGCAGTTCTTGATGGATTTTGTAGTGTGTTTTGGGTCATTATCCTGGTTTCTTTTCCTCTTTTAGTGTGTTGAAATCCATTCTTCCAATGTAAAGTTTGCCACGCAGCATTAATATAGGTTGAAGTATAAACACAGAACACAAGAATCACTACAATGCTTGACAATTGACACGGTGGACTTTTTTTAACAAATGCTACCACTTTTCTCCGAGTATGCCTTGTTTATAAAACACTTTATCTGGATGTTGCAATGCTGCCCAGTAGAACAATCCACTATCACTCCTCCCTCAGGCCATGTACCGTCTTATGGGGGTTTTACTTTGCATTTCCAACCAGAATATTCCAGCAGTTCTACATGGCAACAACACTGTAAAGGTTTAAGAAAGGTGTGAATGTTCTCTTCGAGGTCCTGCTAGAAATAATCATAGAAAAGAACTAGCCAGTATATGAGCAGTACTATGTTGTATGGTCTTTTATTAAAAGTTGAGGACTAATTTTTATACCTGAAGGTTATGTCAGTGGTCTGTGAGGCCCATTCTAAAAGCTTGCAATGCTCTGAAGCAGTTCTTGATGGATTTTGTAGTGTGTTTTGGGTCATTATCCTGGTTTCATTTCCTCTTTAGTGTGTTGAAACCCATTCTTCCTATGTAAAGTTTGCCATGCAGCATTAATAAAGGTTGAAGTAAAAACACTGAACACAAGAATCACTACAATGCTTGACAATTGACACGGTGGACTTTTCATCAAATGCTACCACTTTTCTCTGAGTATGCCTTATTTGTAAAACGCCTTATCTGGATGTGGAACAGTCCACTATCACTCCTCCCTTAGGCCATGTGCTGTCATGTGGGGGTTTTACTTTGCATTTCCAGCCAGAATATCATAACAGTGCTATGCTGTAGCGACGCTGTGAAGGTTCAAGAAAGGTGTGAATGTTCACTTTGAAGTCCTTCTAGAAATAATCCTAGAAAAGAACTAGCCAACATACGAGCAGTACTATGGATGAGTTTTCCTGGGCTTCCAGCTCTTACCTTGACTTCCACTGTTCCTATTACCAGGAACTCTCCAGATTGCTGTCCAGAAAAACAATTTTTCCATTTTTAATATAGATTTTTTTTTTTCCAACATCATTTGAACACAGTAGCTGCCACTTATTTTTCCAAAATAGTTGGAAAAAAAAATTCAGTTCCATTGACTTACATTAAAAGTAAAGTATGCTGTGGCCCGATTACTTGTTTTTCTTTGGACAGTAATGATATATGTACATGGGTCAGTCTGAGAAGTTGGTGGTGGGCCAGGATTTTGGGGGGCGATGGCGGCTTATGGTGGGTGGGCACATCTTAGTTTCCAGTTAGTGTCAACTGCCACACCATCACCAAAAAATGGCAACCGAGCCCAAATGAGCCAAAGATGGAGCCAACCAGAGTAGCAACCTCAGCAACACGATACATGAGACATGTCCCTGAACATGTCACCAGCGGGAGGACATCATGTGCTGTTGATCTAACGTATGTGTCCCTGTCGCCAAACACAGTACGGATATTAAGTGGTGAAAATGAAAACGTGCCCCCTTCAGTAAATTAGATGCGCGGCGGCCCAGGAGGGGGCTATTTTAATCCAAGGCTGTTAACGGTCATTTCCAACAGCGGCGGCATTGTCGCGGACACTCTCAGTATGCGGAGCACTCGCGCTCGGTGAACAAAAAAAATGAAATAAATAAATAAATAAAATTAAAAAAAGCCCCGGGGACGGAGCGGCGGTCTGCAGCGGCTTGATAAGTTGTTTGAAAGAGAAATGAGCGCCGCTGTCCATCAGACGAGTACATATGGACGCCGGCGTGCACGTTCATTATAAAATACACACATACACGCGTACACGCCCCGCGCCTTCCAGCCTCGCCGTTTTTGGCGAGCGCTCACTGGAAAAAATAAAAAAATAAAAAAATAATTAAATAAATAAATAGGGTGGAGAGGAAAAAGGAAGAGAAGCAGGAAGAGTGCTTCCAGAGCCGGGCGCAAAGAAAAGACACGGAGAAAAAGCAGGCGCAATCTAATTAAGGAGAACACAAACAACGAGAACAAAGAAAACAAACAAACAAAAGCAGGCAAGCATGGCGATGGGGGGAGGGAGGGGGGTAGTGGGGGCTGAGAGGGTTTTTTTTTTTTTTACACTTGCTTTAAGCTAAACTGGCGCCGGGGAGCGGAAGGACAGTGCATGGACTCGGACTCTGGAGGCAATTTAGCAGTCGTGCAACAACACCAGCGCTGTTTAACAATCAGCCGTGAGTCACCGAGATGGTATTTAGCTTCTTTAGAGGAGTCACCCCCCCCGCCTCCCCACCCCCCGCCTCCCCTCACCTCAACCCGTGTGGAGATGCTTGGTCATCTAATGCTGGCCTTACACCAAGCGATTTTATAAAATCTTGGAATAAAGTCTCGAGAGTCTTGCTTGAGTCGAGCCGTCTCGATGGTTTAGTGTGAGGTGGTCGAGACTGCAGGGTTAGGTCAGTCTGTTTCTCGTCCTAGCGTTCCCGTTAGTCTGAAGTCTTGGCTCACGCCAACAGTGATGTAAACATCGTCGACGACCAATAGGAGAGCTCTGTTCACCACCAAACGGGAAGCCGTGAGGCGAGTACAGGAACGTCTGGCTAGTAAAGAAGTTAGACATGGAGGGGAGTCCGGCGAGGGTTCGGAAACTGTGGTTCTACAAGAAAGACTCCACGAGTAGAGGAATGTAATGAGGTTTAATCTTCAATAAGTGTACAATTGAAAAGTTAGTTATTGAAAGTCGTTGGGATAGACCCAGTCCTAAGCCCAAGTCTTTAAGAGCGCAGACCCTCACAGATCCTGCCGGATATGGACAGCAGGGGCGAGGCTGCCTCCCTGGACAGCCGGGGCGAGGCTGGTGGTGGTGGGGAGGAGGATGGAGTGCTTAGAAACCTCAGCACCTGAATGCAGCAGAGAGGGAGCGTAAGTTGAATCGTTTTAAAGATGGCGGGCTGTGATTGGTTGGAGTAATGAATGAAAGCGTGGCGTAATATTGGAGTCTTTCTGGCAGAGCTTTCGCTAAAGCTTTCATTTCTCCTGGACTGTACAAAAGGAGGAGAAACTGGTGGAGCTGTGGAGTGAACTGTGGAGTGAGCTGTGGAGTGAGCTGTGGAGTGAGCAAGAGTGCCTCTTTGACGTGTCTTCACATTTATATACCACGACAGAGTGGAAAAGATAAGAAAGTGGACAGAAATCGCTGAAGCTCTAGAAATCCCAGTGTTTACAGTTCGCCTAGCAACTAACCGTACATGTTATGCTGACCATACAATAGAAGACTTTTAAAAGACTCTGAAAAGAAGTTTAATAGACTAAAGCCTGACTCCCTCTCACATCTGAAGACTACACTGTAAACCTGGATAAGTTGATTGTACTTAAAGAGTTTGAGTGATTGCCTTAAAATATTGAAGTAATGCAAACTAGAGAAAATCTAATGGTTTGAGTAAAATCAACTTAAATGTCAAATAGACTGGAAGTGATCATTTGAGTTGAATACAATGAAATCTAAATTGTTTGTACTTAAAATATTTTGTAAAATCAACCCTACTGACCATTTAATTCAACTCAACATTGAGTTTCCTGTAATCAGAATTAAGTTAAACTTAAAATTAGTCTCTATAAAAAGCTGATGTTCTTCTACATCAAAAGAACACAGACAGCAGTTACATTTAGTTTAATTTTATTTAAAATTACATCACTGGGATCATCTAGGATGATTCTGACTCTTGAAGGGTTCAGTAGTGATGATGACTGGTTTTGATTGGTCTAGTTAGAAAACTGTTTATCTTACAATAATTCTTAAATACAGTTTACACATTGAAATGATAAAAACACAGTAAATTACATTTTCTAACTTTAGATCAGCATCAACTGCAGAACAACAGTTTTACACCACTTGAACACGGAAAACAACTTAACAAGTTCCAGAATGAGAAAAAGAGAGGGAAGATGGCGGCTTGGTTAATTGTAGCCCTCTGTAGTTCTTCAAGAAAAGAAAACAATGGAGAAAATGTCCACTGTAGAGAAATCCCAGCACTACAGAGTTTCTGTCCGAGGAAAAGAAGTTCAACACAGAAAACACCAAACCTCACAGTGAAAATAGAAAAAGACTTCAAACCCTTTACAAGCTCCACTAAACAACTCAAACTAGTCTAGACTGAACTGACCAATGAGAATCTGGCAAGGTGCTACAGGGGCGTGGTCCAAGCTAAAAGCTGATGTTTGAAGTTTGTTCAATTTAAAAATATTAGTGTACTCAGTTCTTCTTTCAAAATAGTAGAACATACTAGAACATTTTAAGTAATGAAATAAAACTTTAGTTTTTAAACATCAGTACACAAACTCTTTACACACAAACTAATTACTGTTAACAGAGTACAGTGCTTCTGGTTTTCCTATAAGGGATCAGTGATTGACAGGCTACTGGTAGGCAGAGATCAAACAAGGGCTTATGAGGCAGGTGATCCTCAAAACACCAGTTGGCACCTAAGAGGGGCTGGTAGGGGACATGAGCCAGCAGCTGGAAGGTCAAGGGTTCCAATCTGAGGACAGGATGGATGTTTCTTGTTGTGCCCCTGGGCAGGGCACTTAACCACCCACTGCCTCAGGCGGCACTGCTCTGCTGGCGATGCTGTGTCGCTCACAGTCTGGGCATAGTTAAGCAGCCAAGCGACCAGTTTCCCGTGTAGGATTATGATGTGTAACAGCCGACTTTCATCAACACTACATCTCAGGCATCCATTCATCCCCCTCTTATTCATAATGCATCTAATCCATGGTAGGCAACATTGTTCAAATGGATCCCTCACAGTCTGAAACAAGATGCATTCATTATTCATAACTAGAGAAACTTATAGGTGGTCTAAGGTAACATCAGCGATGGAAGCTTGTGGGTGGGTGGGTGGAGCGGCATGCTGTGAAAGCATCAACTCGTTTCAGACATGCAAGCAAAATATTTTTGGGAGCTTTCTTTCTGTCTCTCTGTCTTTCTTTCTTTCTTTCCTTCCTTAAGTTTGCAATGGGGGCCCATAAAACACAGCTCACACCACTAATCAGGGATTGTTCCCATTTCGGATGGATACCCGAAAGCCTGTGCCTGCTCGAAATGTTCCCAACCCTCGGTGGAGAGAGACACACGGAGAACGTGAGTGAGAGAGAGGTGATTGGCTTTGAAAAGACAGGATAGAGAGATTTACGGGCAGAGGTAACTCGTCTATGGGGCCCCGAGGGCTGTGGGGTGTTTCATGGCTGTCAAAAGTGCCATTCGCGGGGAAATCAGCGTGAAAGGAAGGAGAAAGAGGAAAAAAAAATGTGAAGCCTTCGTCCAGGAATGGGCTTGTCTCCTGCCGGCGGGTGCAGAGGCCAGAGAAAGGGACAGAGAGAGAGAGAGAGAGAGAGAGAGAGAGAGAGAGAGAGAGAGAGAGAGAGAGAGAGAGGGAGAGAAAGACAGACAAACAGAAATCTGTAGCTCCATTAGATCAGAATGGAGGAAACAGACAGTTACCAGAAGGCTATCTATCTGGGGCACCTGGAACCAGCGGGACTCTTTTCTATGGCATCTACACTGTAAACCCGGATAAGTTGATTGTACTTAAAGAGTTTGAGTGATTGCCTTAAAATATTAAAATAATGCAAACTAGAGAAAATCTAATGGTTTGAGTAAAATCAACTTAAATATCAAATAGACTGGAAGTGATCATTTGAGTTGAATACAATGAAATCTAAATTGTTTGTACTTAAAATATTTAGTAAAATCAACCCTACTGACCATTTAATTCAACTCAACATTGAGTTTCCTGTAATCAGAATTAAGTTAAACTTAAAACTAGTCTCCATAAAAAGCTGATGTTCTCTACATCAAAAGAACACAGACAGCAGTTACATTTAGTTTAATTTTATTTAAAACTACATCACTGGGATCATCTAGGATGATTCTGACTCTTGAAGGGTTCAGTAGTGATGATGACTGGTTTTGATTGGTCTAGTTAGAATACTGTTTATCTTACAATAATTCTTAAATACAGTTTACACATTGAAATGATAAAAACACAGTAAATTACATTTTCTAACTTTAGATCAGCATCAACTGCAGAACAACAGTTTTACACCACTTGAACACGGAAAACCACTTACCAAGTTCCAGAATGAGAAAAAGAGAGGGAAGATGGCGGCTTGGTTAATTGTTGTCCTCTGTAGTTCTTCAAGAAAAGAAAACAATGGAGAAAATGTCCACTGTAGAGAAATCCCAGCACTACAGAGTTTCTGTCCGAGGACAAGAAGTTCAACACAGAAAACACCAAACCTTACAGTGAAAATAGAAAAAGACTTCAAAACCTTTACAAGCTCCACTAAACAACTCAAACTAGTCTAGATTGAACTGACCAATGAGAATCTGGCAAGGTGCTACAGGGGTGTGTTCCAAGCTAAAACCTGATGTTTGAAGTTTGTTCAACTTAAAAATATTAGTGTACTCAGTTCTTCTCTCAAAATAGTAGAACATACTAAAACTTTTTAAGTAATGAAATAAAACTTTAGTTTTTAAGCATCAGTACACAAACTCTTTACACACAAACTAATTACTGTTAACAGTGTATTGGATTCCTTCTGTCATAAACTTCACTCTCAAGGTGTCTCAAATGAAAAGTTTGGGGAAAGAAAGAAATATTCACTACGTCTGCACATCCCAATTGTATCAGCCAGCCGAGGCACATTAGTGTGGTTCTTGATCTCTGTTTTTGTTACAAGACTAATGCAGATAATAAATAAAGGAAGTACAATTAGCCTCATTTGCTTTACCATTACGCCCATCCAATATCTCATGTAGTTTGCATAACAACCATTATGCAAACTATGTGAGACACTTGCTGCACATTACATTCAAATAGAGGTTCGGGGAAAAGGTCCTGGATAAATATTCCTTACATTAGAAGTTGAGAACCACTGTATAGGCCCTTAGTGGTCCCTTGAGCACTGCACTGTAAATTCAGGACTATTATAGAACTCATTATACAGTTTGAAGATCCGTAACATATTCGTAATTTGCTTGTTTGGTTCTGCTTGGGTAGCAAAGCTTATACCCTACCAAACTTCACACAAGCTTGTTGGGTTGTTGAAGACCCCCGGTGCTCATTTTCAGTGATAGTTGTGTGTTTGGGTTCTACTAGAATATGTTTACTTGCATCAAGTTTCTAAAAACACAATATTTTTCTAATGATGTACATCTGAATTCACCCTCTGTTAGAGCTCCTAAATCTTTAAGCCCCGCCTCCTGAGAAGCCCAGAGTGCTCTAATTAGTCAGCTCATCCACTCTGTTCTGACTGGCCAACTGCCAAAGCAGCATCTTGCTACAAGTCCTGCCCCCACAGCACTGTGGCTGTTCTTACGATGGCATCAGTTCTGCTGTATCTAGAGTCAGAGTCTGAAACCTGAAAGTCCGGTAGAGCAAGTTGGTAGATCCACCTCCAGATGTTTTAGAGTCACTGATTTAGCTTTCTTTTCATTGTGTGAGAGCGTGTCAAGCTTGCTGAGAGGCGGGCAATAAGGATTGTGTTACGAGATGACATCATCTACAACTCTGTAGACAGTGTATATGCATAGAACGTTGTAAAACACACTTAAGGACGGGGACAATTTGGAAAAGCATAATAGGCGAACTTCAATAGACTTGTTTATGTGGTTTCTGTTGTGATGATATACTAAGAAGTATGTTTTCCTTTACTTTTGTCTATTTTATAGATAATAAAAGAATTCACCCTCTGTTAGAGCTCCTAAATCTTTAAGCCCCGCCTCCTGATGAGCCCAGAGTGCTCTAATTAGTAAACTCATTCACTCTATTCTAATTGGCCAACTGTCAGAGCACCATCTTGCTACACGTCCTGCCCCTACAGCACTGGGGCTGTTCTTACGATGGCATCAGTTCTGCTGTATCTAGAGCCAGAGTCTGAAACCTGAAAGTCTGGTAGAGCAAGTTGGTAGATCCACCTCCAGATGTTTTAGAGTCACTGATTTAGCTTTCTTTGCATTGTGTGAGAGCATGTCAAGCTTGCCGAGAGGCGGGCAATAAGAATTGTGTTACGAGATGACATCATCTACAACTCTGTGGACAGTCTACATGTACAGGAAGTTGCAAAACACACTTAAGGACGGGGAAAATTTGGAAAAGCATAATAGGTGTTCATCAATAGACTTGTTTATGTGGTTTCTGTTGTGATAATATACTAAGACGTATGTTTTGACTATTTTATAGATAAATAAATGAATAAAACACACAGATCTTTATGCAAGCCTATACCCCACGTACCCAGATGCTGTTCCACTGACCTTGAAGTTCCGGTTCCGGTTGAATTTTTCCTTTACCAAACTATTCCTTTAATACGTTACGACACCCAGATGAGCCGCCAGATCATCTCCGCTTCATTATCCTCTTCAACCTCCTCATTTCCCGCTCCTCACTAGACGTGAGCGCCAAGCAGATTTTTCCATTAATTCCCATGAATGCCAAATTATTCCTGAAGTGCACTTCTTATTATAGGTCCTAATGACCTTCTCCACTTACATAACAAGCGGCGGGACGGCAGTAAAATGCCATATCGGCGCTGCCGCTGAATGCCAGAGGGCCAGACACGTGGTCAGTCCGCCTGTTAATAATGCCATTGGGGTGTTGGCGTTCACTTCGGACCGTCTCTCTCCCTGTCTCTCTCTCACACAGTAGGTCTTGTCCCGAGGGGCTTGTACGCATTGCAGCGGGTCACTAGGTGTGAAAGCTCCGTCCCCATGGAGCTGATCGGCCTCCATCTGTCATGCTGTCTTTCCAAACTGTCACCAATCCTAGCTCTGCAAAGCTTGTCCAAGCGACCAATCCTGGCACTGCTTCCACATCCAACTGACCAATCCTGGCAGGCTCCCCGGTCCAACCCTGCAGTTTTTGGCAATGTTGCTCCTTGTCATAGCCAACGCCAGCGCTACACAGAGAAACCAGCAGAGCTCGGGGACTCAGTTGTTCATATTACAAAGGAAGATTAGGAAGAAGCTTTTTGGGAATTCTACGGATTTCTGATCCTGTATTGTGTTTGAGATGCAAGTGAAGGAACTCAGTCTTTACAGTGCAGGTGATGGGAACCAGGCGTCACAATGTCTTTAACACATAACCTTTTATTTATGATCTAAACCAATAATTCAACTTCACTAACTTTACCTACCTGTGTACAGGTAAACTGTAACACTACCTTCACCTACCTGTGTACAGGTAAACTGTAACACTACCTTCACCTACCTGTTAATAAGTAAACTGTAATACTACCTTCACCTACCTGTGTACAGGTAAACTGTAACACTACCTTCACCTACCTGTGTACAGGTAAACTGTAATACTACCTTCACCTACCTGTGTACAGGTAAACTGTAACACTACCTTCACCTACCTGTGTACAGGTAAACTTTCTAACACTACCTTCACCTACCTGTGTACAGGTAAACTGTAATACTACCTTCACCTACCCGTGTGCAGGTGAACTATCTAACACTACCTTCACCTACCTGTGTACAGGTAAACTTTCTAACACTACCTTCACCTACCTGTGTACAGGTAAACTGTAACACTATCTTTACCTACCTGTGTACAGGTAAACTGTAACACTATCTTTACCTACCTGTGTACAGGTAAACTGTCTAACACTACCTTCACCTACCTGTGTACAGGTAAACTGTCTAACACTACCTTCACCTACCTGTGTACAGGTAAACTGTAACACTACCTTCACCTACCTGTGTACAGGCAAACTGTAACACTATCTTTACCTACCTGTGTACAGGTAAACTGTAACACTACCTTCACCTACCTGTGTACAGGTAAACTGTCTAACACTACCTTCACCTACCTGTGTACAGGTAAACTGTAACACTACCTTCACCTACCTGTGTACAGGTAAACTGTAACACTATCTTTACCTACCTGTGTACAGGTAAACTGTCTAACACTACCTTCACCTACCTGTGCATAGGTAAACTGTAATACTACCTTTAGGTAGTATTACCTAAAGGTAGTGTTACAGTTTACCTGTACACAGGTAGGTACCTGTGTACAGGTAAACTGTAACACTACCTTCACTTACCTGTGTACAAGTAAACTGTAATACTACCTTCACCTACCTGTGTACAGGTAAACTGTAATACTACCTTCACCTACCCGTGTGCAGGTGAACTATCTAACACTACCTTCACCTACCTGTGTACAGGTAAACTTTCTAACACTACCTTCACCTACCTGTGTACAGGTAAACTGTAACACTATCTTTACCTACCTGTGTACAGGTAAACTGTAACACTATCTTTACCTACCTGTGTACAGGTAAACTGTCTAACACTACCTTCACCTACCTGTGTACAGGTAAACTGTCTAACACTACCTTCACCTACCTGTGTACAGGTAAACTGTAACACTACCTTCACCTACCTGTGTACAGGTAAACTGTAACACTATCTTTACCTACCTGTGTACAGGTAAACTGTAACACTACCTTCACCTACCTGTGTACAGGTAAACTGTCTAACACTACCTTCACCTACCTGTGTACAGGTAAACTGTAACACTACCTTCACCTACCTGTGTACAGGTAAACTGTAACACTACCTTCACCTACCTGTGTACAGGTAAACTGTAATACTACCTTCACCTACCTGTGTACAGGTAAACTGTAACACTACCTTCACTTACCTGTGTACAAGTAAACTGTAACACTACCTTCACCTACCTGTGTACAGGTAAACTGTAATACTACCTTCACCTACCCGTGTGCAGGTGAACTATCTAACACTACCTTCACCTACCTGTGTACAGGTAAACTTTCTAACACTACCTTCACCTACCTGTGTACAGGTAAACTGTAACACTACCTTCACCTACCTGTGTACAGGTAAACTGTAACACTATCTTTACCTACCTGTGTACAGGTAAACTGTCTAACACTACCTTCACCTACCTGTGTACAGGTAAACTGTAAAACTACCTTCACCTACCTGTGTACAGGTAAACTGTAACACTACCTTCACCTACCTGTGTACAGGTAAACTGTAACACTATCTTTACCTACCTGTGTACAGGTAAACTGTAACACTATCTTTACCTACCGGTGTATAGGTGAACTGTAAAACTACCTTCACCTACCTGTGTACAGGTAAACTGTAACACTACCTTCACCTACCTGTGTATAGGTGAACTGTAAAACTACCTTCACTTACCTGTGGACAGGTAAACTGTAACACTACCTTCACCTACCTGTGTACAGGTAAACTGTAACACTACCTTCACCTACCTGTGTATAGGTGAACTGTAATACTACCTTCACCTACCTGTGGAAAGGTAAACTGTAACACTACCTTCACCTACCTGTGTACAGGTAAACTGTAACACTACCTTCACCTACCTGTGTACAGGTAAACTGTAATACTACCTTCACCTACCTGTGTACAGGTAAACTGTCTAACACTGCCTTCGCCTACCTGTGTACAGGTAAACTGTCTAACACTACCTAGGTAGTCTTAGTGAGACATTTAAGCAGCACTGGCATTTTTTGCTCTTGGGGTCCCCCTACAGGCTGATCCAAACACTGGATCAACCAGTAGGTTAACCCTTACCAAACACTCCTCCCCTCCACTAGGGGGCTTTATTCCAGGTAGCCCAAACAGAAGAAGCCAAGCAGGATGTGTTTGAGAGCTGCCCTGTTAAGGATATGTACACTGATCTTGGAATCTTCTTCGTGGGGAATTCTTTTGGTTTCATGCCCAATAAGGAGACTGTATGGTCTTGTAATGTATGAACTGGACTACATCTGAGTTCTCTGAGGGCTTCAGCTGGATGTTTTCAAAAGTCTACTCCAAGGCAAGTCACACCATCCATCGATCAACTACTATCCACCAACAACATCTTTCCTACGGCTACAAGCATTGAGGACCACCGTACTGCTGGTGGGACTAAACAATTTCTCTTATTTCATATTAACCTCAGTAAATCTGAAGTAAGACATGGCTGACGTTGGCTTCTTATCTGAAATTACTCACTCCAGCTTAAAGGAATGTAAATGGTGCAGCAGTTACATTCATTTAAGGTGGACCGGGCTTTTCGTATAAGGAGCTAACTTTAGGAAGCAAGCGGTTGAGCTTTTCCAGGGAATCTGAGTTGTACTATAACCCTGGGTGTGCTTGTTGGGTTGTATGTTTTGTTGGGTTGTGTGTTTGGGTTGTGTGGTTGTTGGGTTGTGTGTTTGTTTTCGGTAAAGTCTGTTGACTATTAATAGTAATAAGAAGCTAACTTTAGGAATCAAGCAGTTGAGCTTTTCCAGCGAGTCTGGATTGTGTTTGGTTGTGTGTTTGTTGGGTTGTGTGTTTGTTTGGTTGTGTGTTTGTACAAGGCTTTGGGATTCACGTTTGGCTAGAAGATTTCATAACTCTTTTCACTGTTGACTATTAATCGTTTTCCTTACTCTCTTCTTTGTCTGCCTCTATACCTCCAACTCTACCACACCCAAGAGTTACTGCCTTGAATCTTAGTGTAACCACCGTCTAGGGCATCTTTTAGAGGGTCAGGTTACAAGGTAAGGAGCGTAATTCATTTTTACACCCCTCTCATAAACACAAATCAGGCCCCTCATGGACAGCAGTGTAAGCGCCTTTGAGCTCCTGAGAGTTCAGTACTCAGACCTGTACATACCCTGAACCTCAAACTCTGTTCTTCAGATACAAACCCTGCTTTTACAGAAGAGGGAGGATAAACAGGCTTTGTGGTCAGAAAAAAAACAGGAAGTCTGACAAACAGATGGGCTACTTGCTGTAATTGTAAACCTTGATAGTGGACCTACAAGGTAGGCGGAGCTAAAGTGGACAGTGATTGGAAGCGCTGAGTAGAGGTTTTACGGTCAATACACATTTAACTAACCGCAGCTGTAAGTTGACTCTCGCTCAGAGTGAGGTAAGTTTGTGAGGCGAGGAAAGCAATAAACTAAAGGCGGCCCATCGCGTTCGGCTCTGAGTAATGGCGGAGGGGTGGGGGTAGGGGTTGGGGGTTGGGTAGTCAGAGTGAGGGATGCTTCGAGCCACCGTCTACCTCAAATTACTCCGAGTAAGCTTCCTCCGCTCCCCGCAGATACTGCGGTTCTGATTAAAATCCGGTCGCTCATCAGGATGCAGGGAGGGCCGAGCCGGCCGTCGGCCTCTGATATCCGTCCATCATCGACACCCTCATTCGTCAACACTGCTTCTCGTGTTACGGTAACACAATGATTTGGGTATTGGTCCAGTGTTTCATCGCCGAGACAGTCTATCAGCATAAACTGGGCCCGGACTGAAACGGCTACGTTCGCAGCCGGCAAGCATAAGCCATTCGTTATCCCGGCACCGGCTTCCACCGGTCAATTTTTCAGCAGTGCGAAAGAGGGAGGGAGGGAGGAATGGAGGGAGGGGGAAAGAAATGCATCTCTTGTTTTCATGTTCTTGTGTGGATCCTTCTAAATGAGCTCTCCAGCCTCATGTCCAGCAGAGTGTTCGCTTCCCCCGCTATCTCTCCGGCTAAGTATGCAATTTATCAACCTGCGGCTAACTCTCAAAGTGCCGCCGCTTGATGAATAACTCCTTAATGTTTATCTAGTGGGGAGACGTTTCAAGATACCCCCTGGTGATCCGCTTCAGGACTGCTTGTTTATTTTAGTTTAGTTGTTGTTGGGTTTCTTTACAGTGAGACTGTAACACAATGCTAACTCTACACTGCAGTGGACATTTCTAGCCGTGTGCCGTGTCTCATTGTCTTGCTGGAAGATCCCATCTACCTGAAGAAAGACAGTAAGGAAGGTTCTCACAGGTATCTGGAACTGTACTGACTGCACTGCATCCCACAGCTGCTGGTGGGAGTGTGGAGGAGGATCCATAGAGCCAACACCACCATCCAGGGGGTCCCACAGATGCTCAATTGGGTTTAAGTCTGGGGAGTTAGGAGTCCAGGGTAGCACTTGGAAGGCTTGGTCAAGACTTGGGGACTCAATAAGGTCCTGGTAGGTTGTCACAGGTATCTAGAGCCATGCTGACTGCAGTGCATCCCACAGCTGCTGGAGGGAGCATGGAGGAGGGCCTATAGAGCCAACACCACCATTCAGGTGGTCCTATAGAAGCTTTTTTATGTTAATGTCTAGAGAATTAGGGAGTCCATTGTAGAATTGGAAGTCAGCTTTTCCAACCAGTGTGGGACAGGGGGGGGGTCCAGATTAGCACTTGGAAGGCTTGGTCAGCTTGTCCAACCAATGTGGGACATTTCTAGTCGTGTGGCACATTGCATTGCATTACCTTGCTGGAAGATCCCATCCAGCCCAGGGAAGACAATCAGATGGATTGGGGGACTGAATAATGTCCTGGTAGGAGGCCACCGGTATCTGGAGCCATGCTGGAGCTGCTGGAGGAAGCATGGCGCCAACATCCAGGTGGTCCCACAGATGCTCCATTGGGTTCAAGTCTGGGGAATTAGGGTGTCCAGGGTAGCACTTGGAAGGCTTGGTCAGCTCTTCCAACCAATCTAGGACATTTCTAGCCATGTGTCGTATCTCATTGTCTTGCTGGAAGATCCCATCCGGTCCAGAGAAGACAATCAGATGGAATGGGGGACTCAATAAGGTCCTGGTAGGTGGTCACAGGTATCTAGAGCTGTGCTGACTGCACTGCATCCCACAGCTGCTGGAGCATGCATAGAGGAGGATCCATAGAGCCAACACCACCATCCAGGCGGTCCCACAGATGCTCAATTGGGTTCAAGTCTGGGGAGTTAGGGGTCCAGGGTAGCACATGGAAGGCTTGGTCAGCTCTTCAAACCAATGTGGGACATTTCTAGCCATGTGTCGTATCTCATTGTCCTGCTGGAAAATCCCATCAGCCCGAAGGAAGACAATCAAATGGACTGGAAGGTTCTCACAGGTATCTGGAACCATACTGACTGTACTTCACGTGGATGAGGATCCATAGAGCCAACACGACCATCCAGGTGGTCCCACAGATGCTCAATTGGGTTAAAGTCTGGGGAGTTAGGAGTCCAGGGTAGTATTTAGAAGGCTTGGTCACCTCTTCAAACCAATGTGGGACATTTCTAGCCATGTGTTGTATCTCATTGTCCTGCTGGAAAATCCCATCAGCCCGAAGGAAGACAATCAAATGGACTGGAATGTTCTCACAGGTATCTGGAACCATACTGACTGCACTGCATCCCACAGCTACTGGAGGGAGCATGGATGAGGATCCATAGAGCCAACACCACCATCCAGGTGGTCCCACAGATGCTCAATTGGGTTCAAGTCTGGGGAGTTAGGAGTCCAGGGTAGTATTTAGAAGGCTTGGTCAGCTCTTCCAACCAATGTGGGACACTGGCTTGCTGGAAGATCCCGTCCGGCCCAGGGAGGACAATCAGCATTTAGGGTGTACGTGATCTGGGAGTGTCTTCCACAGGAAAGCTTGTTGCCGTCATGTGACAGGACTGTATATAACGTGTCTATCATGCAGCAGGGTTGATCTCTGAAGCTCAGAAAACCAGTAGAGGTTACTGGAGGTCGGCGCGTGGCTTGAAACAAACACACACCATCACCGTATGACGCTCCGAATGACACAGCAACGTGCTCATTAAGGAGGCAGCACAATAAAAAGTGCTAGTTTGGGGGTCCGCAGCTTGAAAGAGTGAGCGATTACCCAGTGGGACGCGAAGCATCGGGTCTTAAAAGCTTTTGCTGTGTGTGCAAGTACATGGCAGGGGAGTATGAGAGGCTGGTAATGATATGTAGCGTGGAGAGAGGGATCGGCGGGGTGGAGATTAGCTGTCTGTGTCAGAGAGAAAGCCGCCACTTCTCCCCGCTGTAATTTGTTATTATTCGGCGGGCTATAACACGCCGTTTGATTGGGCGCTTTGACAGCCGAGGTGTCAGGTGTGATGGAGAGAGCCGAACAGTAATTTGTCTCCCAGCTTCCGACTTTCCCTGATGGAAATCATGATTGATGGAGCAGGCCTTTTTTTATTTATTTATTTATTTATTTATTTATTTATTTATTTATTTATTTATCCCCCCACACCTCCCTCTTCTTCCACCTGACCGAGGCCCAAGCTCTGAGCCCGTTAGCTTGCATGCTAAACTGCGGGTTTCTCTGGTAATTGGGCCGTCTGTTGATGCTGTCATGGCAGCCGTTCCGTAGCCCTGATGGTGCTGGGTTGTTAAATTGAATATCACTACTTCATTAAGAGTGATGAGCAGTGATTAGGACTCATCTTTCATAGTCCTTGTCCAGAAAGGCAGCTAGTTAGTAGAGAATTTGACCGTGTAATTGGATGGAGAGATGTGTTGGATTGTTGAGGAGATGGTTTTGACTGTGCGAGGTGAAGAAATCTATATTTTTACTTATATTTCTGTTATCTTATTGGAATTGAATTGATCACAGAAGCACAAAAGAAGACTATAGTTGGTCCGAAATTGCGGTAGGCGAGTTTTAGTAGCCACACAAGCTCAGACGTACACTGTAAACCTGGATAAGTTGATTGTACTTAGAGTTTGAGGTAAGTGATTGTCTTAAAATATTTGGAAAATCAAATGGTTTGAGTAAAATCAATTTAAGGTCAAATAGACCGGAAGTGATCATTTGAGTTGAATACAATGAAATCTAAATTGTTTGTACTTAAAATATTTTGTAAAATCAACCCTACTGACCATTTAATTCAACTCAACATTGAGTTTCCTGTAATCAGAATTAAGTTGTGAAAAACTTAAAACTAGTCTCTATAAAAAGCTGATGTTCTCCTACATCAAAAGAACACAGACAGCAGTTACATTTAGTTTAATTTTATTTAAAATTACGTCACTGGGATCATCTAGGATGATTCTGACTCTTGAAGGGTTCAGTAGTGATGATGACTGGTTTTGATTGGTCTAGTTAGAAAACTGTTTATCTTACAATAATTCTTAAATACAGTTTACACATTGAAATGATAAAAACACAGTAAATTACATTTTCTAACTTTAGATCAGCATCAACTGCAGAACAACAGTTTTACACCACTTGAACACGGAAAACTACTTACCAAGTTCCAGAATGAGAAAAAGAGAGGGAAGATGGCGGCTTGGTTAATTGTAGTCCTCTGTAGTTCTTCAAGAAAAGAAAACAATGGAGAAAATGTCCACTGTAGAGAAATCCCAGCACTACAGAGTTTCTGTCCGAGGAAAAGAAGTTAAACTCAGAAAACACCAAACCTCACAGTGAAAATAGAAAAAGACTTCAAAACCTTTACAAGCTCCACTAAACAACTCAAACTAGTCTTGACTGAACTGACCAATGAGAATCTGGCAAGGTGCTACAGGGGCGTGGTCCAAGCTAAAAGCTGATGTTTTAAGTTTGTTCAACTTAAAAATATTAATGTACTCAGTTCTTCTTTCAAAATAGTAGAACATACTAAACATTTTAAGTAATGAAATAAAACTTTAGTTTTTAAGCATCAGTACAGAAACTCTTTACACAGTTAGCAACATAAACCAAATTCATAGTATTTAGTTACCTATACTAGCTACTCTCTTTGATCTGGACATCAAACACAAAGTAGATTAAAGGTTTCTCTGTGAAACTTTCAGTTGAAGATGATCTGCTTCAACCAGCACACAGTGATCCACTCGCACAGCATGGCTGCTACTTCCAGTCACTGTTGGAGGTTGTGGTGCTAATAAAGGTGGAGCTGCTCGTCTCTTCAGTCTCTTCAGTGTTGAACGCTGAGCTGAAGCTGCTCCATGGTGTCCGAGTGTTGGAGAAACTGTCCGGAGTGAAATGTACAGACTGCAGAGTTGAAGTTGTTCAGAGTTTAGATGAGCTTGTTTTGGGAATTCTCTGTTCCACCTTAAATGGAGTTGCAGTTACATTCAGTAGAAGCTGCAGTGTTTAAGGTGGAACATTAGATGAAGAATGTGGAGAAGAGGAACTTCAGGCTGGTTTAAAGATGAACATGGAGCTCTGACAGTTGGGTTGTTTGTTGGGAAGGAATGAAAAGTGGTGACGTTCCCTTCACAGCCTGGAACGCTGGATTTCTCCAAAAGTGTTCTGGTTGCTGTGATCAGAAATGAACTGGGCTACACTTCCTTCTAGCTCATTCAGTCAAGGCACAAAGTCTCTACAGGACTTCTTGGTTTTGTCCACTCCATGGTTTTTAAGTCTTGTCAGGTTTGGCAACTCTTTGGTTCTTTGGACTGTTCTTAATTTTGTTATTACGCCAAATGTCATTGGTGCTGTAGCTTCGTGATCCTTCTCTGGTCTAGAGTGTTGGTCTTTTTATTCATTAGAGCCATCATTTTTGTCTGTTTGGGTCTGAAATGGTTTCATAACTTTCTAGAGTTTTATTGTAACAGATCATTGGAAAATAATACCTCTGAAAATATCTTCTATTTTGGGGAAGGGGCTTATTACGGGTTTGCTCTCACAAGAGTTCCATCCAAGACATGGATCGATTGCACAGTTCCATGGGATTGGATAGTATTCACACAGTGGTCGGGCTAAAAACAACTTTCACACTTGACCATATCGGTGCTGTCTGAGTATAAACAAGTACCAAGTCAGTGGAACCACACATTGATCCATTCATCATTAAATTTTCACACAGTGAAGGTGTTTAAACAGTGTTGAGAAGTAAAAACTCTTTTTAGGCTGCGACAATGTAAGTCTTCAACAATCACAATTGGTGGCATATGTATGATAATGTGTTAATATTTTGTTGAAAGTAATTATGGTTTTCATTTCGTTGTCTGATGGGATTGTGTGATTTTAAGGATGAGGCTACTTCAATAGTCCACTGTGTGGAACTGACTGTAGTATTTGGTTTGTCAAGAGACCAACCCACCTAATAATTTCTGACCATCCGTATGGTTGCTGTCCAAGAAAAAACATGGTTTTATTGATTTGTTAACAGCTGCCGTTTACATTGTGTAAACCTTTCATGATGAATGGACCAATAGCAATGCTCCAAAATAGCTTGGAAAAACTTCTGGTTTCATTGACTTACACTGAAACTTAAGACATACACTTGTTTTTCCTTGGACAGTGAAAATGCTCATGAATCCTTGTATGAATTCCCAGCTTTCCTGATACGACCTGTGCTTGGCTAGTGCAACAAGACTGCTGACCCTCAACGAGAGGTCCATTTCCACAGCAGTGGTTCTACGGAGCCAATATGGCCAAGCCAAAGTCTACAAACTACTGAGCAAAACTCTTCGGCACCTGATCTGATTAGAACAGATGTAAATAATCCTAAATACAATACAAAGTATTGAATGTATGAATATCTTATTGTGAGAGAAGTAGATCAGATCTTGAGCTCCAGCTTGAAGAACAAAGTTAGGTTCCAGATTTCTCCTGGACGCCCCAGACATTGTATGAATGTGTTCAGCTCCTTCACCAGCAAATCTTGATTTAGCTTAATGAAGTACTTAGCAGTCAAAGCAGGTATTAGATGAGAACTGATAATAATACTGGGTTGTTTCCACAAGTAGAAGCTTGGAAAGAGTTAAATAAACACTATACTTACTGTATTAATGCTGTTTAATATTTAAATAATGTGCAAATAAAAGCTTCCTATCTGGAAAAAATAGCTTTTTAAATATAATAACGTGTCTCAAACTTGTAGAGAGTGCTGTATGTTGAGTAGACATGACTCTGATTTGTATAATTGATCAGATTTACATAATAAAAGCTGCAATCTTGCCTCCATAACACCACATTTGTTATTTTGTAGTAACGGGAGATGTGCAGTGTTTGGCTTGTCTGAGTGAAACATCTCCCTCCGGTTCTTCACGCTGAGATTGATCAAGAGTGAGATTATGCATCCGTGCGGGTTCTGAAATGCCGTTCTCTTCTCATCGTCTTTCGTTTCCATGCCATTTAATTCCTACCTGCATGCCTAATCGCAGGAGTTAAGAGTGTGAAGCTCTAATCAGCGTTATTTTGCCCTGCTTTCTGGGTAATTATACTCGCACATGCTCCGGCTGCTGGCGAGAAGATAGTCTGGGCCGTCACCGTGGAGGATGCCACTGAGCTGCCAGGTCTCCGACGGCTGAGGAGAAAGAGTCACGCTCATGGAATGCAAGTCTCAGCAAGTGCTGATGCTTAGTGGCTGTAATATTTGATTAGCCGAATCAAAACAAGTGGAAACAAGTGGTGTAAAGTAAATATGATACTGTTTGACTAAAGGAATAGAAGCAGCATGTGATGAAAGGAACACCTTGCCCACTCTTAATCATTGTTGTATATACTTTAGTTAAATTATACCCCTACATATTTTTACACAAGTGCTGTGAAGTAATATCAATACTCAATGACTAAAGGAATAGGAACAGTATGTGATGAAAGGAACACCGTGCTCAGTGTCAATCATTGTTGTATAAACTGTATCAGAATTATATCTTTATATATTTGGAAACTAGTGATGTGAAGTAATATCGATACTGTTTGACTAAAGGAATAGAAGCAGCATTTGATGAAAGGAACACCTGGTTGACTCTTAAGCATTGTTGAAAATACTTGGACATATTTGGACATTAGTGCTGTAAAGTAATATCAATACTCGTTGACTAAAGGAATAGGAATAGCATTTGATGAAAGGAACACCGTGCTCAGTGTTAATCATTGTTGTATAAACTGTATCAGAATTATATCTTTATATATTTGGAAACAAGTGCTGTGAAGTAATATTGATACTCAATGACTAAAGAAAAAGGAACAGCATTTGATGAAAGGAACGACTGGTTGACTCTTAAGCATTGTTGTATATACTTGAATTATTTGAATTAGACCCATATATATATATATATATATATATATATATATATATATATATATATATATATATTGGGCAATCAATTATGTGAACTGAAGCTATAAATATTAAACTGTTTGACTAAAAGGATATGAGCAGCATGTGATGAAAGGAACACCTTGCTCAGTGTCAATCATTGTTGTATATACTTTAGTTGAATTATACCCCTACATATTTCTAAACAAGTGCTGTGAAGTAATATCAATACTTGTTGACGAAAGTAATAGGAATAGCATTTGATGAAAGGAACACTGGTTGACTCTTAAGCATTGTTAAAAAATACTTGAATTATTTGAGTTATACCCATATATATGTTTATTTGGGAATACGTGATATGAACTGAAGCTATAAATATTAGACTGTTTGATTAAAGGAATAGGAACAGTATGTGATGAAAGGAACACCGTGCTCAGTGTTAATCATTGTTGTATAAACTGTATCAGAATTATATCTTTATATATTTGGAAACAAGTGATGTGAAGTAATATTGATACTGTTTGACTAAAGGAATAGAAGCAGTATGTGATGAAAGGAACAGCGTGCTAAGTTTTAATCATTGTTGTATATACTGTATTTGAATTATATCTTTTTTATATTTGGAAACAAGTAATGAGGAATAAGAAAGTAAAGCAATAGTCTGTGACTAAAGGAATAGAAACAGCATGTGATGTAAGGAACACCTTGTTGACTCTTGTTGTTGTAAATACTTGAATTATATGAATCTCACCCATATATATATATATATATATACCCCTACATATTTGGAAACAAGTGCTGTGAAGTAATATCAATACTCGTTGACTAAAGGAATATGAGCAGCATGGGATGAAAGTAACACCTTGCCCACTCTTAAGCATTGTTGTATATACTATATTTGAATTATACCCCTATATATTCGGAAGTGGGTGCTGTGGACTGATGCCATAAATATTCGACTGGTTGACTAAAGGAGCAAGAGCAGCATTTGATGAAAGGAACACCGTGCTGAGTGTTAAGCATTGTTGTGTATACTTTAGTTGGATTCTACTCTTATATTTGGGGTTAAGATCTCTGGCCACATTGGTTAATTTAGACAGTTGTAGTCATGTTCAGCTTTACTACAGCCTTTCTAGAACTCAGGAGATCTTAATGGTTATCAACATGTTCTGCATCTCAACTTGTTCATGAAGGGGCTGGTCCCTTTACCATAGCCATAGATAACGGAACCCCATGTGTAAGACCACCAAACACAGTAATCAATATAAACTGAATGCTGGAACCATCATGCTCAGCAAAGCATCATCACAATCTGGACTGGTCTCCTCTTTTCATTTGCTGCCAAGAACAGAAATGATGTTAAACACTGCAGAGGTAGAGGAAAGAATTGATTCCACTAAATATCAGCAAATTCTGGAAGTCAATCTAAGGCGGTTGGTCAAGAAACTGAAGCGAAAAGAATGACAATGATCCCAAACACTCTTCAAAATCCACCCTGAACTGCTTAAGACGGCTCAAGACGAAGCTATCCACGTGGATCCAGAGAACTGGAAGCTTTCTGTAAAGAAAACATGAAAACAGAGAGCTCCTGTTATTCGTATGTAAAGAAACTGCACACCGGCTGCTGAGATCAGCATCAATGTGAAAGCAGTGGTGGGTCATTTGGGCTGTATCTCCTACGGGTTTGCTGCTGCATCATGATGTTTTGGTCACATGTGTCTGGTCCTGTGAGCGAGTGATGTTCTTTCAAAGCTGGTGTGGACGTCTAGCTGCCGCAGTCTCTCATCTAGATGTGGTTTGAGATGCGGCCGCTGTTAGGGCTGTAAAGCTGGTCGTCTCGAACTGTAATTAATCAGGAGGAGCGTGTGATCACCAACGCAAGCACTCGCTTCAGATGTGTGTAGGTGAGTGTGAGTGGTAGTCAGGCATGTGTGCGTGTGTGTGTGTGTGTGTGTGTGTGTGGTTGTGCAGCAGTAGGATTTTCCGAGTTATTTATCAGTGTCAGGTTGACAGATGACGCAGAGCTCCAACTGCTGTTGCTGGTGAAGGAAGAACAGAGATAACCAAGCTGATATTCAGAATATATATATATATATATATATATATATATGGGTGGAGTCAAAAGTCTCTGGACACCCTTGGATTTTAGAACTGAAAGGGAGAATGGTGTATCTGAAGACCCCAGCAAGTAACGGATGGGGGGCTATCTTCTAGGCTATGTCCTGAACATGGACATCATCTTGAAAGCCACTATATTGGATCATGGGTTTTTCCAATGGGAAGGTGGTCGAGTAGCAGATCAAAGAAGATCAGACTCTCTTCTCCTCTTCTCAACCCCTTACCTCCTCTCTAGTCCTCTCCTTCTCTCCTCTCCCCAACCCATCCTCTCCTCTCTTCTCCTCTTCTCTTCTCAACCCCTTACCTCCTCTCTAGTCCTCTCCTTCTCTCCTCTCCCCAACCCATCCTCTCCTCTCTTCTCCTCTTCTCTTCTCAACCCCTCTCTATCTCTCCTTTCCCCAACCTTTTTTTCCTCTCCCCCTCTCTTCTCCTCTTTCAACCCCTTCCCTGCTCTCTAGTCCTCTCCTTCTCTCCTCTCCCCAACCCATCCTCTCCTCTCTTCTCCTCTTCTCTTCTCAACCCCTTACCTCCTCTCTAGTCCTCTCCTTCTCTCTTCTCCCCAACCCATCCTCTCCTCTCTTCTCCTCTTCTCTTCTCAAACCCTCCCCTCCTCTCTAGTCCTCTCCTTCTCTCTTCTCCCCAACCCATCCTCTCCTCTCTTCTCCTCTTCTCTTCTCAACCTCTTTCCTCCTCTCTAGTCCTCTCCTTCTCTCTTCTCCCCAACCCTTCCTCTCCTCTCTTCTCCTCTTCTCTTCTCAACCCCTCCCCTCCTCTCTAGTCCTCTCCTTCTCTCCTCTCCCCAACCCATCCTCTCCTCTCTTCTCCTCTTCTCTTCTCAACCCCTCTCTATCTCTCCTTTCCCCAACCTTTTTTCCTCTCCCCCTCTCTTCTCCTCTTTCAACCCCTTCCCTGCTCTCTGGTCCTCTCCTTCTCTCCTCTCCCCAACCCATCCTCTCCTCTCTTCTCCTCTTCTCTTCTCAACCCCTTACCTCCTCTCTAGTCCTCTCCTTCTCTCTTCTCCCCAACCCATCCTCTCCTCTCTTCTCCTCTTCTCTTCTCAACCCCTCCCCTCCTCTCTAGTCCTCTCCTTCTCTCTTCTCCCCAACCCATCCTCTCCTCTCTTCTCCTCTTCTCTTCTCAACCCCTTTCCTCCCCTCTAGTCCTCTCCTTCTCTCTTCTCCCCAACCCTTCCTCTCCTCTCTTCTCCTCTTCTCTTCTCAACCCCTCTCTATCTCTCCTTTCCCCAACCTTTTTTTCCTCTCCCCCTCTCTTCTCCTCTTTCAACCCCTTCCCTGCTCTCTAGTCCTCTCCTTCTCTCCTCTCCCCAACCCATCCTCTCCTCTCTTCTCCTCTTCTCTTCTCAACCCCTTACCTCCTCTTTAGTCCTCTCCTTCTCTCTTCTCCCCAACCCATCCTCTCCTCTCTTCTCCTCTTCTCTTCTCAACCCCTCCCCTCCTCTCTAGTCCTCTCCTTCTCTCTTCTCCCCAACCCATCCTCTCCTCTCTTCTCCTCTTCTCTTCTCAACCCCTTTCCTCCTCTCTAGTCCTCTCCTTCTCTCTTCTCCCCAACCCTTCCTCTCCTCTCTTCTCCTCTTCTCTTCTCAACCCCTCCCCTCCTCTCTAGTCCTCTCCTTCTCTCCTCTCCCCAATCCATCCTCTCCTCTCTTCTCCTCTCCTCTTCTCAACCCCTCTCTATCTCTCCTTTCCCCAACCCTTTTTTTTCCTCTCTTCCTCTCTTCTCCTCTTTCAACCCCTATCCTCCTCCTCTCTTCTCTTCTTTCAACCCCTACCCTCCTCTCCTCCTCTCTTCTCCTCTCCTCTTCTCAACCCCTACACTTCTCTCCTTGGCTCTTCTCCACTTCTCGACCCCTCCCCTCCTTTCCTCCTCTCTTCTCCTCTCCTCCTCTCAACCCCTACCCTCCTCTTTAGTCCTCTCCTTCTCTCCTTTCCCCAACCCCTCTCCTTCTCTCTTCTCTTCTTCTCTTCTCAACCCCTCCCCTCCTCTCTAGTCCTCTCCTTCTCTCCTCTCCCCAATCCATCCTCTCCTCTCTTCTCAACCCCTCTCTATCTCTCTTTTCCCCAACCTTTTTTTCCTCTCTTCCTCTCTTCTTCTCTTTCAACCCCTATCCTCCTCTCCTCCTCTCTTCTCTTCTTTCAACCCCTACCCTCCTCTCCTCCTCTCTTCTCCTCTCCTCTTCTCAACCCCTACCCTTCTCTCCTTGGCTCTTCTCCACTTCTCGACCCCTCCCCTCCTTTCCTCCTCTCTTCTCCTCTCAACCCCTCCCCTCCTCTTTAGTCCTCTCCTTCTCTCCTTTCCCCAACCCCTCTCCTTCTCTCTTCTCCTCTTCTCTTCTCCAGCCCTCCTCTCCACCTATCCCTTCCTCTCCTTCGGTCTTCTCCTCTTATCAATCCCTCCCTTCCCCTCATCTGGTCTTCTCCTCTTATCAATTCCTCCCTTCCTCTCCTCCATGTTTCTCCTCTCCTCAACCCATCCTCTCATCTCCTCCTTTCTGTTCTCTTCTCCTCAACCCCTCCCCTTCTCTCCTACTCTCTTCCCCTTTCTTCAACCTTTCCCTTCCTCTCCTTCTCTGTTCCCCTCTCCTCCTCCCCTCCCTTCCTCTCCTCTGGTCTTCTCCTCTTATCAACCCCTCCCTTCCTCAGCTCCATAAAGACATGGAGGAGCGAGTTTGCTGTGGAAGAACTCGACTGGCCTGCACAGAGTCCTGACCTCAACCTGATAGAACACCTTTGGGATGAATTAGAGCGGAGACTGTGAGCCAGACCTTCTCGTCCAACATCAGTGTCTGACCTCACACATGTTCTTCTGGAAGAACGGTCCAACATTCCTATAAACACTCTCCTAAACCGTGTGGAGAGCCTTCCCAGAAGAGCTGAAGCTGTTATAGCTGCAAAGGTTGGTCCGACATCGTATTAAACCCTATAGATTAAGATGGGACGCCACTCAAGTTCATATATGTGAGAAGACAGACGATCACACAGTCAGTGGTGTTTAGGTTCTGGACTCTGGGGTGGCCAGTCCAGCAGCAGCTTCTTTGTTTGATGGGTCTGTATCTCCTTTTCTCAGTGAGGAGCTTCTTGAACTGCTACACATCCTTTCAGACCCCCATAGTGTTGAGGCATCTTCTCACAGTGATGCCTCACTTGATGTTCTCCTCTCTCAATGAGATAGAAGTGCTGTTTATCTAATGGGAGGACAGTTTTGGTGGGTTTACCAGGACTTTCCAGGTGGTTGTTATGAATTTCTGCTTAATTCTCTTTGACTTGGACTGTCCCTGTGCTACCTCACACCAAACATTGTTAGAAATATATCGGAAATAAATTAGAGTAGTGTGGCTGGAAGTTCAGTCCGTGGTCTCTGACTTTCACACTCCAGAAAAGCGGAGTAGCAGATGGCTGTGTTTCTGAAATCTGGCCGAGCCGAGTTTTGTGGAGAACGTTCTATATTTAGATGTTTGACTGAACTCGTCAGCTGATCTCTGCATTACTGCAGCTATTAAAAACCACAGCGCTGCTCCTGGAGGAGTCAGTGGCTGCTATGATGCCTGGCAACCATATTAACTGTTACTGAGCTGCTGATAAACTCCCATTAGACTCCGAGTCTCTCGCTGGAGGTCCAGGAGCCTAGTGACCGGAGAGCCGCCGCTTTGATCCCCTACAGCACGACTGAGTGCCCTTCAGCAACCCACCTAACACCCAGCCTTCCCCAGTCCCTCACCTCTTCTCCATAACACCTCGCCTCGTCTCTTCTCCTCTCTTTTCCTCTTCTCAACCCCTCCCCTCCTCTTCTCCTCCTCTCCCCCTGCCCTCCTCTCCTACTCTCTTCCCCTTTCCTCAATCCGTCACCTCCTCTCCTTCTCTTTTCTCCCTTCTTCCTTTCCTTTTCTCAACCCCTCCCCTCCTCGCCTTTCCTCCTGGCTTCTCCTCTACTCACCCCCTCTCTCCTCCTCTCCTCAACCCCTCCCTTCCTCTCCTCCTCTCTTCCCCTTTCCTCCTCTCCTCAACCCGTCCCTTCCTCCTCCTCCTCTCTCCTCCTCTCATCAACCCCTCCCTCCCTCCCTTCCTCCTCCTCCTCCTCCTCTCTTCTCCTCAACACCTCCCCTCCTCTCCTCAACACCTCTCCTCTTCTCCTCAACCCCTCCCCTCCTCTCCTCCTGTCTTCTATCTCCTCTTCTCAACCCCTCCCCTCCTCTACTCATCTCTTCTCCTTTCCTCAACCCCTCCCCTCCTCGTCTTCTTCTCTCCTCTTCTCAACCCCTCCCTTCCTCTCCTCCTCTCTTCTCCTCTCCTCAACCACTTCTCTCCTCAACGCCAGACTTCCTCTCCTCCTCTCCTCTCCTCAACACCTCCTCTGCTCTCCTCAACCATTCCCCTCCTCTCCTCCTCTCATTTCCTCTGCTCTCCTCAACCACTCCCCTCCTCTCTTCTCCTCCTCCCCCTACCCCTCCCCTCCTGTGCTCCTCTTTCTTCCTTTCCCTGACCCCCCATACCTCCTCTCCTCCTCTATCCAGTATTTTAGGTAGTCATCCTCTGCTAGCACATCAGCGCCAATACACATACCAAGCTCGTTCCAAGTGCGCTTGCTCACACATGCGCCCGGATCCACGCGTCTCAAACTGACAAGCCCCTAACAACCTGCTCCTGATGTCTCTGCTGTGGCGTCTCCGCGCCGGTGGTCTTTGAAGAGTTGGCATGGCAATTTAATGGATTTTAGTAAACAAATGCTACACCTTTTTAAATGCCCCGCTGTGTCCCCCCCTGCTGTCGGGCGTAGGCTGGGCCAGCTACGTGCACCACATATGATTAAACCTGAGAGAACGGGTCTGTCTCAAAACCTAGTGAGGGTCTACACGGGGGTCATAGTACACGACTCCCTACGTGCCACTGCATGCGACCACTGTTTTAGCTACTTGCCTGATTTAACTCAAAAGTGACTCGTTATCACCTCTTCAGGTACAAAGTAGTACTACAGTGACTCACTATCACCTCTTCAGCTACAAAGTGGTACTAAAGTGACTCACTATCACCTCTTCAGCTACAAAGTAGTACTACAGTGACTCACTATCACCTCTTCAGCTACAAAGTGGTACTAAAGTGACTCACTATCACCTCTTCAGCTACAAAGTAGTACTACAGTGACTCACTATCACCTCTTGAGGTACAAAGTGGTACTACAGTGACTCACTATCACCTCTTCAGCTACAAAGTGGTACTAAAGTGACTCACTATCACCTCTTCAGCTACAAAGTAGTACTACAGTGACTCACTATCACCTCTTCAGGTACAAAGTGGTACTACAGTGACTTACCATCACCTCTTCAGGCACAAAGTGGTACTACAGTGACTCACTATCACCTCTTCAGGTACAAAGTGGTACTACAGTGACTCACTATCACCTCTTCAGGTACAAAGTGGTACTACAGTGACTCGCTATCACCTCTTCAGGTACAAAGTGGTACTACAGTGTCTCACTATCACCTCTTCAGGTACAAAGAGGTACTACAGTGACTCACTATCACCTCTTCAGGTACAAAGTAGTACTACAGTGACTCACTATCACCTCTTCTGGTACAAAGAGGTACTACAGTGACTCACTATCACCTCTTCAGGTACAAAGTAGTACTACAGTGACTCACTATCACCTCTTCAGGTAGAAAGTGGTGCTACAGTGACTCACTATCACCTCTTCAGGTAGAAAGTGGTACTGCAGTAACTCACTATTACCTCTTCAGGTACAAAGTGGTACTACAGTGACTCACTATCACCTCTTCAGGTACAAAGTGGTATTACAGTCACTCACTATCGCCTCGTCAGGTACAATGTGGTACTACAGTCACTCACTATCACCTCTTCAGGTACAAAGTGGTACTACAGTCACTCACTATCACCTCTTCAGGTACAAAGTGGTACTACAGTCACTCACTATCACCTCTTCAGGTACAAAGTGGTATTACAGTGAAATAACACAATACAAAGTAACATGGGTATCTTATTGTGAGAGAAGATACTCAGAAAATAAAAGCTTCCTGTCTGGAAAAATAGCTTTTTAAATATAATAATGTCCTTTAAGTGTGGATATAATGGATATCTGGACATCTGATCCAGTGATTTTGGCCAGTATTGCGTTGGTGCAATCGTGATACTTCCATTCATCCATTGCTTTAATCTGATGAAAGTTTTTGGCATCTCTTCACCCTCATATCTCAGCCATCAACTTTTTATAACGTTAACTGCTTTCAATATATGGCTAATCTCGGATCAACCCATATAACATTTGCATGGGAGACGCTACTGATGCTCTTATGGTCGTGTGATTCTTTACATTTACAACTTTTAACTGAATGCGACAGCTTTCCAACAGGCAGTGTTGAATTACTGCATTAAAAAGCTCTTCAAGCCTCTTATGATATGCTATCCATAGGCATAGGAGTGCATGCTATGCTAATTATTCACCCTTGGGGCAAAACGTGGTTTGATCTCTGCTGAATCAGAGTCCTGAGTCAGCGCATTTTATTGAGGAATCAATCAGTGTTGACGGTGATGAAAACTGAGATGGCAAAAGTTGTGAATTGAAACTCCGTTTGAAGCGTCTTCATGTTGACTAGCTGTCTGCCAAAGCTGATATCAGCCAACCAATGTTGGAGGAGAGCACTGCATGCTAATATATAGCCTGTGTTTAAGTGTGGATGGAATGTGATTTCTACACCCAACCCAATAAATCTTGGTGGAAATTTGAAGGTTTGAGTATTAACATCAATGCATGTCAGCAAATTACCATAATAATAATCATGAAATGCTTTTGTTTGAGCTTGTAAGCCATTACCACATAGATATTGTGAAGTTCTCACCCAAAGAAGTGAGACTGGGAATAAGAAATGGGTTTTTATTGAGCTACTGTAGGACCATAGCTCACGCCAAACCAACTCCCTCTGTCTCTTTCTCTGGCTCCCCCTCCTTTTTGCCCTACACCGGCCCCAGACCCCAGCTCCAAATACAATAGCCCCCCATAGATTGGCAGATATATTTAAACTATTTTCCTTAAAATACCTTAACAACCAGAAAACTGCAGGTAAACATTCACAACTATTTTAACACAAATGAAATACCTACAATATCTTGCCATATTGTTGACTTCTGCTGTAATGTTGATCTTGATATTTACAATGTTATTACATTGTAATTGCATGTTCATACAAGTTATTACACATTATTTTCATTGGCATTCTGTATCTGGCCGAAAGTTGGCAAAAAGTTTTGAATTAGAATTCAGTCTGCCAAAACCTATATCAGCCCTATAGTTTATGAGCCTTTCTTTGTTTCAATTTGTAAATAAGGTTCAATTGTTATTATAGGTTCAATTGCTAATATATAGCCTGTGTTTGAGTGTGGTTGGAATGTGATTTCTACACCCAACCCAATACATCTTGGTAGAAATTTGAAGGTTTGGGTATTAACATCAATGCATGTCAGCAAATTACCACAATAATGGTTATAAAATGCTTTTGTTTGAGCTTGAAAACTGTTACCACACAGATATTGTGCAATGTTGTTGTCTTATGCTGTAATATTCTTACTATTACACCTTAATACAATGTTATTACAGTGTAATTGCCTGTTCATATGACTTACTACATATTACATCTATTGGCATTCTGTATCTGCCCTGTAGTTGGCAAAAAGTTGGTAATTGAAACTCAGTTTGAAGTGTCTTCACGTTAACTAGCTGTCTGCCAAAACTGATATCGACCATCAAAGCCTGATGTTGGAGAACAGCTCCTTATGCTACTATAACACCTTTATACAATGTTGTTGTTGTTATTATTATGTAATTACATATTACTTCTATTGGCATTCTGTATCTGCCCTGTAGTTTATGAGCCTCTCTTTGTCTAAACGCTAACAGTAGTTTGATCTTTGCTCAATCAGTGTTGAGGAATCAATCAGTGTTGACGGTGATGAAAAGTAGGTTCTCAAAAAGTTGTGAATTGAAACTCCGTTTGAAGAATCTTCACGTTGACTAGCTGTCAGCCAAAACTGATATCAAGGGTCGGTGTTGGAGAACAACACTTCATGCTACTATTACACTTTAATACATGTTGTTGTTGTTGTTGTTGTTGTTATGATGTAATTATATGGTTATACAAGTAATTACATATAGCTTCTATTGGCATTTTGTATCTGCCCTGTAGTTTGTGTTCCTTTGTTTCAAATGTCTAAACAAGGTCTTATTGTTAAGCATGATAATTGTTCACTCTTGGGGTAACGTGTTTGATCTCTGCTGAATCATTGTTGAGGAATCAATCAGTGTTAATGGTGATGCAAAGTGGGTTCTCAAAAAGTTTCCAATTGAAACTCCGTTTGAAGCATCTTCACGTTAACTAGCCAACAAAGCCTGATGTTGGAGGAGAGCACTGCATGTAAATATATAGCCTGTGTTTGAGTGTGGTTGGAATGTGATATCTACACCCAACCCAATAAATCTTGGTGGAAATTTGAAAGTTTGAGTATTAACATCAATGCATGTGAGCAAATGACCATAATAATAATCATGAAATGCTTTTATTTGAGCATGAAAACCATTACCACATAGATATCTTTCCATATTGTTGTCTTATTCTGTTATATTCTTACTATAAAACCTCAATACAATGTTATTACAGTGTAATTGCCTGTTTATACAAGTTATTACATATTACTTCTATTGGCATTCTGTATCTGGCCTGTAGTTTATGAGCCTCTCTTTGTTTCAAAGTCTAAACAAGGTCTAATTGCTAACAGTGGTTGGATCTCTGCTCAATCAGTGTTGAGGAATCAATCAGTGTTGATGGTGATGAAAATAGGTTCTCAAAAAGTTGTGAACTGAAACTCTGTTTGAAGTGTCTTCAAGTTGACTGCCAAAACTGATGACAACCAACAAAGCCTGATGTTGGAGGGGAGAGCACTGCATGCTATTACTGTATATAGATTCCAGTGAAGTTGGTTGGAACGTCTATATCTGCACCGAACCCAAGAACGTGTGCTTGCAAGGCAGGTCTGAATTTTGCAATAGCATTAATACATTTAATACATTCCCTGCTTGAAAACTATAGGTTTCTGCTTGAGCTCCACAGTGTAAGTGCAACATCTTCAGGAATCCTCAGGAATTTAGTGTCAGGAGTCTAATTATGCATTGCCTCCAATGCTAACCTGCTAACGTTGCAGCGAACGACTCCACCTTGCCATGCATTATTGATTACAAGGAAAAAATGGGGTTCGGGAAGATGCGGCAGCCAGCAGCATCTGTCCTCAGCTCCTGACTGAAGCTTCTCCAGGCGTGATCCAGCATCCACCGTCGGATCTTCGGGAGCAATCTGCTGTTTGGAAAAAAGGACAGAGGGAGTAGCTTGTTAGCAGAGAGCTGTGGTTATTTTTCCCTCCACTGTTTCCTCTCGCGGTACAGCAAAGAGTGCGCGTCGTGAGGTCTGGATGCAGCGAAGTCTCGGTGCAGGAGGCCTTTGCCCTAATCCGGGGGAGTGGAGCTCGTCTCGGACAGGCTTGCGCAGACTGTACCTACACCAGCATTGTTTCAAAGTGCTCCCCGTTACGGCTCTGCTGAGCGATTGAGGTTGGTGGCTCTTGCAGGGGAAGAACAATAACCACTCGACTCGACTGTACGAGTGCGCCAACTCCGGATTGGCTGTTGAGTTGCTTAGCGATGGGAATGAGGTTGGTCTGAGCTGACATTCATAGGCCTGTGTATTTTTGTCCTGAATTCTAAAGATGTTTAAAGTGGTTTCCAGCGTAAGTGGCATGTTGTCCGGGTTTTTATAGCAGCCTGGTGCTGTGTAGGTGACGTCCTGAGGGCTGCTGGACCTCAGAGCAACACAACTGGACATAATGAAGATGCATGAACATATGTTCTTGCAGCAACTGGAGCCAAGTCTGGAGCATCACTGGTTGGGCAGAATGCGCCCATATCATTTTCTGGGTCCATTTTAAAATAAGAGTTGATACAGTATAATGTGTAGGTACACATAAACAATGCATGCAACAACAATACTAGTGATGTAACAGCTTATGTAGTTACACATGTGTATCAGTTTATGACTCGCATAATTACAAAAGGGTATCTTAATATTTCTGACTTGTGTAATTACAGGAGTGCAACTGCATCTGTAGCTAGAACAGTATTAACCCTGGAATTGCAATTTCAAGCATTTGCTTTGCTAGTTCTGTGATATTGTAACCAATTGTGGCTTCACATCATTGAAGTAGCAGTTGAACTAACTTTACTCAACTCAACAAATGGCTGCAATTGACAGAATCATCATTTAAACTACAATTCTAGGTTGAATAAAACTGGTTTAATTGCTTTTTACCACAGGAGGTTGGTTTAGACGGGTGACTGTCGAAGGCGAAGGCGAAGGCCTAGCCACCCCGATCCTCGGTTACTGAAACTTGCTCTGGGTAGGCCTCCCTGTGGAGGTGTTCTAGACATGTCAGACCGGGAGAAGACCCCGGGGAAGACCTAGGACATGCTGGAAGGGTTATATCTCTCGGCTGGCCTGGGAAGGCCTTGATATCTCCCCGGAGGAGCTAGAGGAGGTGGCTAGGGAGATGGAAGTCTGGGTTTCTCTGCTTAGACAGCTGCCCCCGCGACCTGGATCCCTGAAAAACTGGTAGATAACCGGTGGATGGTTGTTTTAGGTTGTACCAACCTCAGCGAGGTTCTACAAAAGCTACGGTTTAAGCAGGTAAGCTATCCAGGGGCAGCCTAGCCGTTTAAGGCCATCTCGTCCCCGGAGCTGTAAAACATATAAAATGTAAATGAACGAAACTGACCATAGTTTGATGTTGGCTGAATTTTAATTAATTTGTAATTGCTTTCTGCAAATGAGCAATCAAGATAGGCAAATTAGGGTCAGCCCTGCTTCAATATTTGATACCCTGCCTCATTTTATTTTTTATTTTTTTCCCCCTCCGGCGAGAATTCACCAAGAGTCTGCAGTGGATTTGTCCCTGGCTCCTGGACCTCCACTAGATCAAAGGCGAGAGAGTGCGAGGTTGGGGGGGCAGCGTGTGAGTGTGTTCATTTCGGAGAACCTTGCCCAGATTAAGATGGGGCAGCCAGAGGCATGGGATCCGTGGACTGCTCCCCGATGACTGTGCCCTCATTGCCTTTTAAAGACGGGCAGATTTTCCGAACCATTAGCCGCGAAAGGTGGCCGCCACTTTGGGAGCGAGCCGGTCCAGCTAAAGGCTGAAACTGTGGCTCTGATGCTCAGCCTGTGCTCTGAAGTTGACCCACTTGGAGTGGAGCTAAAACAGTGCTGTTCAATTGCTCATTGAAAGCACTCGTCCTCGCAGAGGTCGAACCTCGGGTTCCTCTGTTGTTTGCTTGTAGGCGTTTGACTAGGAACAAAGCAAAGCTTCATCTCTACTTTTACCTGAGCTTGTTAGCTTCAGATGTCTATTTAGCATCTCCCTCTTTTTACAACCAGGAGGGAACCATGACTCTTAAAGCAAGGCCTTGAATTCAGGTCAAAGTCCTTCCTTGCATAGAGCTTCTGTTGTTTCTCATTTCTAATATGTGGCCACTTGCAGTTACAGTCAGTCACAAATCTGCCAGTGATGTATTTTTCAGAGTCGAGACATGATTGGTTGATTCCACCATTGGTTTTTAAGGCTATTCTCACAAGACAACTCTCCACAGTGTTGTTTGCAAGTGATCAGATGAGATCCAGACACACCTGTTGTAATAATGTAGGCATCAGTTACCACGTAATAAGCAATGCTGGTGACGTGGCTTTCAAACGTGGATGTGACCTTCAAACAATCGCTCCAACAAGTCAAGGTTCAGAAATCTTAGATGCTCTTCTTGTAAAATTTGATATTCAGGCTGAGATTCATTCATTCGTTCGTTAATAATTAATTTCCTGGGAGGGTGCTGGAGCCTATCCCAGTGCTCATTGGGCAGCAGAAGGCAGGAAACACCCTGGTCAGGTCACCAGTCCATCACAGGGTACATACACTTTCACACCTAGGGACAATTTAGCATCTCCAATATGCCTGACTGGGTGGAGGGACCCTGAGAAGGTGCATGCTGAACATCTAAACTCCACAAAGAGAGGTCACGCAGCCAGGGAGTTGGATCCATCATTTGGGCATTTGGGCATCATTTGTAATCAACAAGTGCTATTATGAAACTTGCAGACTTTGAATAAAACCACCAGGATGATTCCTTTAAATAAGAATTACAGAATGGTTTTATTTTAATTTACTGAAATTTGTAGGCCTTCTTTGAAAACCCTGGGGGATCCCCACTGGCAACAGGATATACTGATTTCATTGGGTGGCACGGTGGCATAGTGGTCAGCACTGTCTCCTCACAGTAAGATCATCTGGGTTGGATTCCTGGTCCGGGCCATTCCATGTAGAGGTTGTATGTTCTCCCTGTGCTTGAGTGGGTGGGTTTCCTCCCACAGTCTAAACACATGTATGTTAGGTTGATCGGTCACTTCAAATAGCCTGTAGGTGTGAGTGTATACGTGGGTGTGTGTTGGCCTTGCGATGGACTGGTGACCTGTCCATGGTGTACTCAACCTTCACCAGATGACGCTGGGATTGGCTCTAGCACCACCGTTACCAGCAGGATCAGCAGATCGTGTGTTTAATGGCAGGAACCTCCCAAGGAAATCTGGCCCCCAACCCAGGAGATACCTGCTTGACCATACAGTGTCATAAGGGTCAGTGGGACCTGTGGTCAGCTGGACTACAGCTATGTTTGGGGTGTGTTTGCTTGTCTTGTACATTCCCTGCAACTTGGCTGCAGAGGCAGCACCCAGTGAAGCCAGCAACATCAGTTCAGTATAGTATCAGTATACTGATAACAACATCAGTATAGTAGCCCATGAGCTTCTCCTGGTCAAATCCTTGAAGCTACATAGTCGTAGCAGTTATAACTGAGACACAGTACATGAACAAAGTGATAGAGGATCCTTCCATCAAGAGGCAAAGGAGTCTATGATGGAGTGGTACTCCTCGTTAAGGCGGTGCAGCCGTTTGTCCTTGTTAGTGCTGTTAAAAGACGACTGGAACACATGTCCGCTCATCGCGGCAGAGCAGCCGACGACTAATTCATGCTTTTGCAGTCCTCTCCTAATTGGCCGGCGAACAGCAGATGGATATTGTTATTATTGAGGCATATGTGGAACAAAACAAGCCAACCTGTCGGTCTGGAGGAAAACCGACACCTCAACGTCCCGGATATTTTATTGGTTTATTTTTAAAGAAGTTTTATGGAAACTTGGTGATGTCACAGCAGGTTCAAGCCAGCTGTTAGATGAACGTGATACATCTTACAGTTCCACAGATGCAGCTCACACCTTTATCAAACATGAAAATGTGGTATATTCGCTACAGTCTTTAATATGTTTTGGTAAAAACCCATGTGAACATATGATATATGGATACTTTCTTTCACAGCTCAAATGCCAGGAATATTGTCTATACATTTTCTAAAGATTCTATATATTTCCAAATCATTTCAGAAAAATATACAAAATATATTCCTACACTGTAAACCCAGAAAAGTTGATTGTACATAGAGTTTGAGGCAAGTCATGCAAAGTAGAGAAAATCTAATGGTTTGAGTAAAATCAACTTAAATGTCCAATAGACTGGAAGTGATCATTTGAGTTGAATACAATGAAATCTAAATTGTTTGTACTTAAAATATCTAGTAAAATCAACCCTACTGACCATTTAATTCAACTCAACATTGAGTTTCCTGTAATCAGAATTAAGTTAAACTTAAAACTAGTCTCTATAAAAAGCTGATGTTTTCCTACATTAAAAGAACACAGACAGCAGTTACATTTAGTTTAATTTTATTTAAACTACATCACTGGGATCATCTAGGATGATTCTGACTCTTGAAGGGTTCAGTAGTGATGATGACTGGTTTTGATTGGTCTAGTTAGAAAACTGTTTATCTTACAATAATTCTTAAATACAGTTTACACATTGAAATGATAAAAACACAGTAAATTACATTTTCTAACTTTAGATCAGCATCAACTACAGAACAACAGTTTTACACCACTTGAACACGGAAAACCACTTACCAAGTTCCAGAATGAGAAAAAGAGAGGGAAGATGGCGGCTTGGTTAATTGTAGTCCTCTGTAGTTCTTCAAGAAAAAAAAAACAATGGAGAAAATGTCCACTGTAGAGAAATCCCAGCACTACAGAGTTTCTGTCCGAGGAAAAGAAGTTAAACTCAGAAAACACCAAATCTCACAGTGAAAATAGAAAAAGACTTCAAAACCTTTACAAGCTCCACTAAACAACCCAAACTAGTCTTGATTGAACTGACCAATGAGAATCTGGCAAGGTGCTACAGGGACGTGGTCCAAGCTAAAATCTGATGCTTTAAGTTTTTTCAACTTAAAAATATTAGTGTACTCAGTTCTTCTTTCAAAATAGTAGAACATACTAGAACATTTTAAGTAATGAAATAAAACTTTAGTTTTTAAGCATCAGTACACAAACTCTTTACACACAAACTAATTACGGGTTAACAGTGTTAGTCTAAGTCTGAACAGTAACTTTTTGGAACCCCACTTTCTTTTTCCAGTGTAGTTATGAGTGAAGTCAGGATATGATGCAGCAGGTGATGAAATAAAGCTGATCTGTATCCGTCTGTGTCTGAAAGACAGACGTCAGGCCTGTAAGCTTGAGAGAAACACGCCGGCGGTTGAATTTGGGCGTGTAAACAGATGAAACAGACACAAATCTGATGGGCTTCAGCTCCAGTCTTCTCCTCCCCGGCATCCTGAAAGAAAGCAGCTATGGGAAAATCTCATTTGTGCTGTGCTGAGAAGAAGCTTTACCTCAGAGCTGAGTGGGATATGTGCCCACCACCTCTCAGCTCACGCGTACATGCTGCTTCCTTCATGCAGCCTCATCTCTCTGCTCTCCATCGCGTGCTGTAGAGAAACATGAGCTGCGGACACGTTCGAAGTGGTTGTGTCTCTGGCACCGGCTATTTCAGTCCTATTAGATTTCTCCAGCTTCCTGGATCAGGTTGCACACAAGCTGATGATGATGATGGGAAGAAGGGAAGGTTTGCCAAATGGGGGAAGAATATATATATATATAATATAGGAATATGTAGATATTTTCTTTTAGAGGAAGTCACGATTTGATATGTGTGTGTGTGTATTAAGAACACACACACATATACATATATATACACACATATACATATATATATATATATATATATATATATATATATATATATATATATATATATATATATATATATATATACACACACACACACACATATATATACATATATATATATATATATATATATATATATATATATATATATATATATATATATATACATACAGACATAATTACACTCATAGCATACATATCTTATAGGGAAAGTGGATAATATCTTTTATGTGTACATGTATTTATATATCTTTAAAAGAATTTTATATACAGTGCCCTCCATAATTATTGGCACCCCTGGTTAAGATGTGTTCTTTAGCTTCTAATAAATTGAGGGTTTTTTTAAATAATATAGGACCACGATGGAAAAAAGAGCAAAATCCAACCTTTATCTCAAGTGCATTTATTCAGTAGGAAAAAAATCCCACATTAAGAAATAATTGTTTAACATCAAATAATGTGTGCCACAATTATTAGCACCCCTGATGTTAATACTTTGTACAACCCCCCTTTGCCAACAAAACAGCACCTAATCTTCTCCTATAATGTTTCACAAGATGGGAGAACACAGAAAGAGGTATCTTCGACCATTCCTCTTTGCACAATCTCTCTAAATCATCCAGCGACCTGGGTCCTCTCCTCTGCACTCTCCTCTTCAGCTCACCCCACAGGTTTTCAATGGGGTTAAGGTCTGGGGACTGAGATGGCCATGGGAGGAGCTTGATTCTGTGTGTGGTCAACCATTTCTGTGTAGATCTTGCCATATGTTTAGGGTCATTATCTTGCTGAAAGACCCAGTGACGACCCATCTTCAGCTTTCGGGCAGAAGCCACCAGATTTTGTTTTAAAATGTCCTGGTATTTCAAAGCATTCATGATGCCATGCACCCTAACAAGGTTCCCTGGGCCTTTGGAAGAAAAGCAGGCCCACAGCATCACTGATCCTCCCCCGTATGAGGTGCTTTTCTGCATACTCAGCTCTTGTGTGACGCCAGACCCACTTACAGCATTTGTTGCCAAAAAGCTCTATCTTTGTTTCATCTGACCAAAGCACACGGTCCCAGTTGAAGTTCCAGTACTGCTTAGCAAACTCCAAACGTTTACGTTTATGATTGTGAGTGAGAAAAGGTTTTTTTCCGTGCATGCCTCCCAAACAGCTTGTTGGCGTGTAGATAGCGTCTGATGGTTGTTTTGGAGACTTCGTGACCCCAAGATGCTACCATTTGTTGCAGTTCCGTAACAGTGAGCTTTGGAGAACTTTTTATTTCTCTTATCATCCTCCTCACTGTGCGTGGTGGCAAAATAAACTTGCGTCCTCGTCCAGACTTGTTTACCACTGTTCCAGTTGTTTTAAACTTCTTAATAATTCCTCTGACAGTAGATACGGACAGGTGTAGGCGAGTGGCTATTTTCTTGTAGCCATTGCCTGACCTGTGAAGGTCAACACACATCTGCCTTACTTGAATGCTATGTTCCTTTGTCTTTCCCATGTTGAAGAGAAATGGCCTCTGTGTCACGTCATAATTATACCCCAGGGAAACAGGAAGTTGTGAATTGCTAATTAAATGTTCCTACATACTTTGATTAACTTCGTAAACTACTGTAGAAGTGACAGAAATTCTTTAATTACATTTATTTCCTAAGAATTGTTAGGGGTGCCAATAATTGTGGAACAGGTGATTTTATGAAGAAATATTATTTCTTCCCCCTAAAACTCTACTTGAGTTAAAGGTTACATTTTTCTACACTTTTTAGTGTGACAGTATGTTTCCACAATAAAAACTGAATTTATTTTAAGGCTTTTGACACATCTTAACCAGGGGTGCCAATAATTATGGAGGGCACTGTATTTTGAAACAAACCTCCAGTTTGGTGGTTTTTCCAGTTTTGGTCACTGAATATGTTTCTTGAAATCTTAAAATAAACACATTTGGTGAGATATCTAGAACCTCCAAAAGGCCAAGTGTGGTCTTCACAACATGGTCGGTTCCACTGTTGCACCATCGCTTCCTAATTGCCAGGTAAATGAAGCCCTGACCAATGGGAGAGCTTGCTCGGCTCAATCTACTTTAGATACCACAGAGGAAACTCTAACTAACTAACTAACCCATTGATTTTGGGGGGAATTTTGAAAATGCTGAATGCAGAAAAGGCTGAAATTCATTGGAACACTGATTGATACTGAAAAATTTCAATTCATTTTGAAAAAATATTGAGACAAGGTGGAAATGTTAGAAAAGCGATGTTGGAATAAATGGTTGCAAACTGCAAACAGGCTAAGTAATTTGTTTCCAACCAATAATGTTGCTACAAAAGATGCAGCATTTCAACACCAAAAGCAATAATTTTACATAAAAATCACCTCCAAATTACAGAGTACAACAATTATTCCTGTCCTAATCATTCATATTCAGAATTACACACTTCAGCCTATAAATCAGAGGTCACTAATAGGTGGACCGTGGTCCGGACCCAGACGTTGTCCAACGTGGACCCAAACGGTGTGTTGACAGTGTTTATTTCAAGCGGAGAAATGTTTCAAGACTTTATTTGGTATACGAGCGCAGTGACTCCCTGATCAATCTCGTGCATTGTAAGATCACCAAAGATCCTCCTCAGCCAATCGGATCTGTGTAGATTGGGGCATGCGGCGTGCTATAAAAAAAGGAAACTCAGCAGCGAAAAACGACTTTTCAACCAGGAATGGACCGAGACCTGTTTATTCTTCACACAGACAGCTCCAAACCAACATCTCTCATATCTTCTGAGACTGTGGAGAATAAAAATAGCCACGTATATCTCTTATGTGTGTTTTTTTTAAATAGCATTCTTTTTTTAAAAAAATAGAGCCCTTGTTTACTTCAAGTGAAGGAAAAAAACATTTATTTGAAGTTTTATTTGAAGTAATTAATTCAGTTCAGTATTTAAACACTAAATATACTGAAATACACTGAACGGTATGTGGGATGTATTGGTCTTTCAGTTGTTGACATAAGATGCTGATACTAGACTACTTCAGTAAACAGGATACGCCACTGAATCAGACCACAAGTTAGAAGTTATGATGGTCCAGACCTTGGTCTGAAGAAATTTCCACCAACTGGACCTTACTAAATTCTAATTTAAAACCCCTTCTATAAATGGAGAAGAATATAAACGTGTAGACCGTTGCTCATGTTTAGAGCATCACCAGAATTAAAGGTTTCCACAGTTTCACTGGAGCTGAAAAAGCTTTGTTCTGGAAACAAATCAGTTTGGATTAAAAATAAATACAATTTCCCATCAATTTTTCTTTTCTTTCAAGAAAACCTTTGATCAGATCGTGTGATTTCAGTAGCAGTCCGGAAGCGAACCTCTCGGCTCAGCTGCCCAGAGATAGATGAGTAGAGAGAGAGAGAGAGAGAGAGAGAGAGAGAGAGAGTTTATATATAATTGACACTGCAGTGCAAAGTGCAATCATCTCCCTGGACCTGTTGGATAAAAGTGAGAACTGGTAGAGAGTCATACACAGATAGTTGGAGAGGGACTGCCTGCTTTGTGGAGGTACCTGTGAGATGTTAGTAGAGGAATCAGTGATACACTTGGTCTCATAGTGGCGAAGCTTGCCCACCAGTTGTTGACGGAGGATAAGACTGATGTACAGTCCAGTCAAGTCTCCTAATAGTGTACTGCCCACTCACGGACCACCGGATGTATTAGAAGTATTGGTGGTTGCTGGTGTAGAGTTAGGGTAGGTTTAATCTGGAGATGACCAATCTGTGTTTTGGGGGTTTTGCTTTTCAGCACAGTTAGCCAATGGAGGCCAGGGCTGGACATGGAACCACCATCGCTGTCCCAAGGAAAACATGTATCTCTACATTCATCATGATATTATATAGATATTTGCATAAAATAATATTCTTACTCTGTGTTTTCTTCTGGTGTTTGAACAAGAAACTGCAGGGTCCTGAGACCAAGGGGCTTCGCGCAGGGCTGCAGCAACTCATAGCTCTTTACAAATGATGGCTCCTATGTTTTATGTCACTGGTCAGCTCTCAGGATTAGTTATTAGCCGATCACTTATCAATCCTTTAACCTATAGTTTAGACCTGGTCAGTGCACAGACAGTTTGGGGAGCTCAGGCAGCCAAAAAATTGACATCGCAATTATTGAAAACTTGGTGCAGTTATCGACACCCCAATTCCTTCTGTTTGGTTGTTTGGCAAAGTAAGCACATTTTAAGGCTTTCCTAAAGAAATGATTCATGTTTGATTCTGTAGAGATGCATGACAGCTCTGAAATCTATTTAGGCTGCACCAGAAGGGGGCGCCCAAGAGCTTTATCGTTGAGCCTCACATCACCTTGCGGTACTGGATTTTGGGGAATGGTGGAAGCAAAATACAATATCGTTATACTAACCACCAAAACCAAGAGAACACTTTGTACCATCTGAAGGCAAAGGGGCAGGACCCATCCTGCCTTGGGGTCAGCTGTACTGCCTTAGGGTCAGCTGTACTGCCTTGGGGTCAGTCGTACTGCCTTGGGGTAAGTTGTCTTGCTCTGAGGTCAACTGTCCTGCCTTGGCATCAGTCAACTTGTCCTGGGGTTGGTCATCCTTCCCAGAGGGACAGTCATCCTGTCTTGGGTGCAGTCGTCTTGCACTGGGATTCCGCACCCTGCCCTGGGGTCAGTGGTCCTGCCTTGGTATCAGTCGTCCTGCCTTCGGATGGGTTGTCCTGCCCTGGGGTCAGTCATCCTGCCCTGGGGTCAGCTGTCCTGCCCTTGGTGTCATTCATCTTAGCCTAGGGTCAGTTGTTCTGCCTTGACATCAGTTGTCTTGATCTGGGGTCAGTCATTTGGCCAGGGGTCAGTCGTCTTGCACTGGGACCGGTTGTCCCTCCCGAGGGACAGTCATCCTACCTTGGGGCAGTCGTCTTGCATTGGGATTAGGCGCCCTGCCCTGGGGTCAGTGGTCGTACCCTGGGGTCAGTCATCTTGCACTGGGATTAGTCACCCAGCCCTGGTATCAGTCGTCCTGCCTTCGGGTGCGTTATCCTGCCCTGGGGTAGGTCGTCTTGCCCTGGAGTCGATCATCCTGCCCTGGGGTCAGCTGTTCTGCCTTGACATCAGTCGTCTTGCACTGGGGTCAGTCATCCTTCCCAGAGGGACCGTCATCCTGTCTTGGTTGCAGTCGTCTTGCACTGGTATTAGGCGCCCTGCCCTGGGGTCAGTGGTCCTACCCTGGGGCCAGTCATCTCACACTGGGGTAAGTCGCCCTGCTTTAGTATCGGTTGTCCTGCCTTGGGGTGGATTGTCCTGCCCTGGGTTAGGTCGTCTTGCCCTGGGGTCAGCCATCCTGCCCTGGGGTCAGTCTTTAGACTCGCTTTGTTTACACAATACATTTATTGTCATTGATGATACCATCACAGATACAAATCTAATCCTGAGCATTTAATGGACACACAAATTCTGGCAGTTGGTCCACACAACCTAACGTTTCTATAACAACGCCATCTAGGGTTTCTACACCAGCATTGCACCAAGAACTTTCCATCCTTTATTTTTTTTAAGACTGTTTGTTCCTGTATAGTCACACGCAAAGCTGGTGCTACTGAGGTGCTGCAGTGCCCAACTGACAAGCCAAGCCAAGTGAAGTGTTTGTGCTTGGCGTCAACGGATGTGAGGCTGACCGCGTGAAGGACACTGCAGTCTGCTGATTGGGGCTCACGTCCATGACTAATCAGTTGTTATTGCGAGGAAATGTGTTTGTGGTTATTACGTTGTGGGTTTTTTTTCTCTGCCGGGCTGGTTCACTCGCTATCCTTGTGACGATCTAATCTCCGCCGTATAGACAACTTTCTTACAATGTAACCTTGCTGAGGACCTTAAATGGCGGTTGCAGACGTAGTTCAGCCTGTTTTCAATCCTAAAACATTGATTCAGCATGCTATGAGGGACACAGTGCTATCAGTATTTTCTTAAATTTTACTCCAAGGTCTTCCTTTAGGCTGTATACCTTTCAGTTACCACACCTCCAACAGGCATCATGGAAACAACTTGGATTCACTTTGGAACTGAAGAATTGATTGATTGTCAATCTTTAAAATATGGTCTACACTGCAAACCTGGATAAGTTGATTGTACTTAAAGAGTTTGAGTGATTGTCTTAAAATATTGAAGTAATGCAAACTAGAGAAAATCTAATGGTTTGAGTAAAATCAACTTAAATATCAAATAGACTGGAAGTGATCATTTGAGTTGAATACAATGAAATCTAAATTGTTTGTACTTAAAATATTTAGTAAAATCAACCCTACTGACCATTTAATTCAACTCAAATTAAGTAGTGAAAACACAGTGAAAATAGAAAAAACTTCAAAACCTTTACAAGCTCCACTAAACAACTCTAAACAAACTAAACAAACTAGTCTTGATTGAACTGACCAATGAGAATCTGGTGCTACAGGGGCGTGGTCTAAGCTAAAACCTGATGTTTGAAGTTTGTTCAGCTTAAAAATATTAGTGTACTCAGTTCTTCTTTCAAAATAGTAGAACATACTAAACATTTTAAGTAATGAAATAAAACTTTAGTTTTTAAGCAATCAGTACACAAACTCTTTACACATAAACTGATTACAGGCTAACAGTGTAACCTATATCTAGCTGAAGTCCAGTTGGCTATCCAATGGGTCAGGTCAGGACTGAGCTGAACTAAAGACCCAATGTACCAATTGGGTCTTCTCCAGACCGCAGGCCAAAATTTAAATCTTATATCCATGTTTTATCCAGACCAATTTTTATTAACATGTGCCTGGGTTCAATTCTTCCTGTGTGGCATTTGTGTGGACGTTTGGACATTATGTCTAATTCATATAACGAGGCAGACCTTTGGCCTAGGTTCTGAATTCTTAACCAATTCTTTGGACCATATAGAAGAAATCCCGACTAGACAATCCTCAAGCCTTTTGTTAATGAAATAAAAACCATTAGTAACGAATGGCTAAATAAATGAATGCAATACTTACAGAATTAAAATCCAATAAACGTGAATGTATGAAATAGAGATGAGGTCTTAAATTGGTGGGCTTTCTCTGAAGAGCCTAAGGGGTCTCCACTGTGGTGTAATCACCTTAAAAATTGATTTCTTCTTTAGGCATTTGGCTCTGTTGATGAATGTATCCTGTCCTCAGAAAGGTCGTCTTGATTAGATGATGGATGAGCACCAACGTAATGTAAGCAAGTTCTGCTGGTCTTCAGTACTGTTGGTCTTCCTCTTGTTTCTTGCCCCCTTGCTCTCTCTATCTCTCTCACTATCTCTATCTCTGTTGTTGGCAGCTGGCGTTAGTTGTACGTGGGCCTGTACTGGTCTGTTGGGCCCTCGAGGCAGGCAGACAGACAGAAGAGCAAGGACGTGTGTTAAGTGCTCCGTGACAGTGAGAAGGAGAGCAGACAGGAATTCAAATAAAGCCGAGAAACACTGTTTCTGGGCAAAGACACCATGTGGCCCCTCCTGCTTTCTGGCGTCCTCAGCAGCTCTGTCTGTGTTCTCAACACTTTCAGTCTCAGCAAATCGATGCTTCCCTTCGAGTACAGTCGAGTGTGGGTGGCAGAGAATCTACAACCCTTTCCCCTGAAAGAGAGTAACCAATGCCTGAACCCCACTTCCGCCGCTGGGTCTACTGCATCTTCCCGTCGTACAGAGGGAGCGCGAGCAAAGAGAGCGAGAAAATTGAGAGGCAGGAGAGGCATATGAAGGTGGTGGTTGAGGGGCTACGGGGCGGGGGGAGGATGAGTTCTCCCTTGCCTCGCCTTGCCCTTGTTCATGACCCCGTGGCTCCTGATGGATTTAGAGAAGTTCATGGCCAAGCACTGGAGCGTTTTGTCGGAGAGTGCAATGAGAGTGCACCGACTGCAGGGCTCTCAATCCGAGCGAAAGCGAGAGAGGGATGGAGAGAGCAAGGCGGAAGGGAAGCGAGGAGGCAAAGGAGTGCTGAAGAGGGAGAGCACAAAGGAGTAAAGAGATTGAGATGAATAAATAGCACGGCAGGAAGTGTGAGAGAGAGGGAGGGAGGGTGGCAAAGAAGAGGAACAGGAACGGAGTTTTTTTTTTTTTTGTTTGTTTGTTTGTTTTTTTTAATTCCTGTTTGGGTTCTCGCATGTAATCGGAAGGATTGAATAATGGATTTGAGCAGGTTGGCCAGTCATCATGTTGGGAATTCACAAACAAGTGTCGGTGCTCCTATTGTTCTTTATTTAAAAAGGGTTGAGATATTGGTTCTTGAAGATGAAAGCCGTAAACCTGGTTCATTTTGTTAGATCATTCAATTAAGGGTGGTCTGTCATGTCTTCAAGAAACCGTGCTTCCACTTTGCTGTAAATAGATTTATTGATAAAGAGGTTTATCCAGGTTTATAGCTTCCATTCTCCATTTGTCTCAGTGTACTAAAGACCCCACATCCTCTAGTGTTGGGTTTTCATGACTTGATCTCCATTTGACATGGGCATTCAAGAGCCCACGTACACCTGTGTTGAGTTTTTAAGATACTGTTTCTATATGACATGGATATTCAAGACCTTACATGCACCAATGTTGGGTTTTTATGACTTGGTCTCTATTTGACAGGGTCATTCAAGAACCCACATAGTCCTGTGTTGGGTTTTTAAAATACTGTCTCTATATGATGTGATAATTCAAGACCCCACCTCCACTTGTGTTGGATTTTCATGACTTGGTCTCTAATTGACATGGGCATTCAAGACCTCACGCCCACTAGTGTTGGGTTTTCATGACTTGATCTCAATTTGACATAGGCATTCAAGAGTCCACGTACACCTGTGTTGGGTTTTCAAGGCTTGGTCTCCGTTTGATGTGATAATTCCAGACCCCACCTCCACTTGTGTTGGGTTTTTGAGACTTGATCCACATTTGACATGGTGCATTTAAGACTGACCTCCACTCGCGCTGGGTTTTCATGACTTGATCTCCATTTGGCATGGGAATTCAAAAGTCCACGTACACCTGTGTTGGGTTTTTAAGATGCTGTCCCATATGACATGGACATTCAAGACCTCATGCCCACTAGTGTTGAGTTTTCAAGACTTGATCTCCGTTTGAAATGGGCATTCAAGAGCCCACATACACCTATGTTTGTTTTTTAAGACACTGTCGCCATATGACATGGACATTCAAGACCTCACGCCCACTAGTGTTGGGTTTTCATGACTTGATCTCCATTTGGCATGGGCGTTCAAGAGTCCACGTACACCTGTGTTGAGTTTTTAAGATACTATCTCTATATGACATGGCCATTCAAGACCTCAAATCCACTAATGCTGTGTTTTTCAAATCTCTGACTCTATTTGACATGGTCATTTAAGACTCCATGTCCACTAGTGTTGAGTTTTCAAGACCTAATCTCCATTTGACATGGTGCATTTAGGACCCTACGTCCACTAGTGTTGGGGTTTTGGGACTTGGTCTCCATTTGACATGGCCATTCAAGACCTCACCTTAACTCTTGTTGGTTTTTTGGGACTTAATAACCATTTGACATGGCCATTCAAGACCCCACCTCCACTAGTGTTGGGTTTTTGGGACTTGATCCCCAATTGACATGGTGCTTTTAAGACCCACCTCCACTCATGCTGTGTGTTTATGACATGATCTCTATTTGACAGGGTCATTCAAGAGCCCACTTACACCTGTGTTGGGTTTTTAACACACTGTCTCCGTATGACATGGCCATTCAAGACCTCACGTCCACTAGTGTTGGGTTTTTGTGACTTGGTCTCTATTTGACAGCGTCATTTAAGAGTCTACTTACACCTGTGTTTGATTTTTAACACATATGGTGCATTGAAGACCCTACCTCCACTGGTGTTGGGTATTCAAGACTCTGACTCCATTTGACATGGCCATTCAAGACCTTATGTCCACTAGTGTTGAGTTTTTAGAACTTGATCCCCATTTGACATGGTCATTCATGAGCCCACCTCCACTTTTCAAGATCTTCTTAACATCGATATTCCAGACAGTGCCTCCACTTGATGTGGGTTTGGACGGCATTGATATCCAATAAAGCGGAGAAACTCTTGGCGTCCGTTTCTTCTGCAGTCGTGCTTGAATCTCGAGTGTCTGAGCTAAGACTGGACCACACAGGGACAAGTAGCGATAAATCAATTTCTCATTAGTGAGCTGGGTTTCTCTGGGTTTGTATGATAATAGAAAGCAGATTCTGCAGCCTGGCATGACACAGTCATACAAAAACTTGGCTTTGAATAGATTGACAGATTGAGTTCTAAATAATAAATGAATAAACAGACAAACACGTAGAAACCTATTCACACCTCAATGCGCGAAAGCCTACTTTAGCCACTCCAGCTGCCTCTGATCTCTCCCTCTTTCTGCCTTTGTACTGGGGCTTGAGGAATTGATTAGTTGGATTCAGCAGTCTCTGCCATCTCTCTCCCTCTCTCTCTCTCTCTCTCTCTCTCTCTTTCTCTCTCTTTCTCTCTCTCTCTCTCTTTCTCTCTCTCTCTCGCTCTCTCTCACTTATTGTCCTTCAAACATCCTCGTTAATGTTGAAAGAGAGCCAGGAGTCCTTTAGGAATGGCTAAGAAAAGGTTCTACTGATTTGTACAAATTATTCTTTGATTTGTGTGGTCCAGGGTTCAGGTGGTCACCCCATGCCCACTCGCCGCCAGGCAAGTATGTGGACAGGACGCTGGCATTTCTCCGCCAGACTTTGGGTCAGCTGCCAGGCGGATGCTGTCACTCTCTGCAATTCACTCCCCAGCAGGTCCTGACAGAGGCAGCTCTCTTTAATTGGACCTGAGGCCATATGGGGTTGGTGGGTAGGGGGTAGGGGGATGAGTTCTGGTACTGCTGATGCTAAAACCCAGGTTATACTTTCTTTCTCCAGCCAGTTAAAGTTTGGACCCAGAACTTTTTCTTTCCCATGACTATTGAGGAGTAGAGAAATGCTGACTGTATTTAGTTTAAAACAAGATATCAGGGTTATCGTGGCGATGGAGAGAGAGAGAGAGCGAAAGAGAGAGAGAGAGAGAGAGAGGGAGTTACTGTGTTGCTATTATTGCTAATGTATTTTGGGAACATGCTGAGTTCAAATTATTGATGCAGTCCTTGAGGAGCTTAGAGGAGATAAGAAACTGCCACCGGCAAGTAGCTTCAGAAGATCACAGAGCTCAGTGGTTGCCGCGCGAATAAGGAGCGTAAACTTTCCAGCTGGTTCAAGTGGCCAATAAATTTTATGACTCATTTTAATAGAGGATGAGGCAAACATCCTGTTTACACTCCTAATCATTTGAGACTTCAACTCACTGTAGTTGTTTTTTATATTTATATATATATATATATATATATATATGTATGTACTGTGCAAAGGTTTGGGGAGGCACTCTGGGACATTATTATATGTGAAAAGCTACTAGTTTTTTATTTACTCAGCAAAACACGTCATTATTTAAATATTCAAACAGTATTAAGTAGTGCTTTTACATGCATCAGTGGGACGACTTGTGCGGCGAAGATTTAAAAACAAATTATAATATACAAATGACATTGCAAAGCATAATAAACATTTAATATACTGTACATATTTATCAGTGGGGAGCTCTCAGAGACCTCCAGGCCTTGAGAAAAGAAAAATTCCTGTTAAATAAAGAAACACATGTCTGTAATTATATGTTCTGTATTGTAATAATCCTCCTAAGACGATTGGTTGGAAAGAAAACGGTTCAATTCCAGAAACAACCAATAGAACGTTATTGGCTTTTTATATTTGGTGTCTATATATACATACTACTGTACAGACGTTTGAAGCTCTTTAGGAACGTTATTATATATAAAAAGCTGTTTTTCCAGACAGAAAGCTTTTATTTACTTAGTAAACACTTTATTATTAAATATTAATCAGTATTAATAAGAGTAAGTAGTGCTTTTCCATATGTCAGTGTGTTTATTTAACCCTTTCCAAGCTTCTCTAATCTAATTCATCTAATACCTGCTTTGACTGCTCAGTACTTCATTAAGCTAAATCAAGATTGCTGGTGAAGGAACTGAACACATTCATACAATGTCTGGGTCGTCCAGGAGAAATCTGGAACCTAACTTTGTTCTTCAAACTGGAGCTCAAGATATGATCTACTTCTCTCACAATAACATATTGATGATACTTTGTATTCGTTTGAAGTCGAATACAAGTCGAATATTCGTTTTAAAGTCGTTTGTAAATGTAAGAGTAATCCGACCCACTCTATCTATAGCTATTGCCAATAGAAATAATGGACGTTGTGTTTCCAGGACAAAGAAGAAAGGACCATCCAGCATGTTACCAGCATAAAGTTCTAAATCCAGTCTCTGTCATAGTGGAAGTGGTGGGTGAGTGGTTGGTGGGTGAGTGGGTGGTATTACTAGATAACATGGATCTGTGAAATCTCCACATTTTGAAGCAACATATACTCTCCAAAGAAATCCCATATGGCGACTTCACTTTAATGTACTTTTAATGTAAGTCAATAGAACCAGAATTATTTCCAATTTACTTTTAAAGCATTGCTATTGGTCCGCTCCTCGTGAACAGTGTTCAAATGATGCAAAATAAAAAGAATTAATAAAAAAAGCTATAAAGACCAAGGCGTTTCTTTGGATGGCGATGATATGCAGCCTTCTAGACGCCGTCTTTTTCGACGCATGGTTATGTAACAGAGACTGCAGGTGACTTGCAGTCCAGAACCCTCGGTGGCTGAAAATGCGTCCTATTGAGCTTTTAAAAAGATAACAACCAAAGCTTTAAATGCTTGCACCTCTGAAGACCTGCATTTGCTGTGAACCTGAAGGTGATGTAACCCAATGGCGTCCCGAAGTTGGCCAGAGTTTGCACGCCTAGGTACGAGATTCAGGTCCAGCTACGCCCTTTTGGAAAGGGTTGCGTCAGAACGCTGAAGCTCTTTGTCTTGCCAAGATCTAGACTGGACTACATGCTGAGTGTGTGGACGAGCGAGTGTCAGGGGAGCTTGGGGAGATATTCTGGGGTATTTGGGCCGGTCGCTTGGTGGGGGCGAGAGTTTTGAGAGAGTTTTTATTTAATCAGATGTATTGAAGGCATCTCCCTCTCTCCTGCTTTCTTCTTTTCTGGGTCAGCGCCGCTACGCCGTCGAGCGGAAGCTGACGCCACGGTGGCGGGTGTGGCTTGGTTCCCATGGCTACGCTAAGCCTGTCGCCACGGTGCCGAGCGCGGGGCCCGGGCCGTGTTTACTGCCGGAGCAGCAGGAAGGCCGTGGAAGGTTTTCCCCGTGGGGCGCTCTGCCTGAAAGTAGGCCAGCGCTTCGCAATTCAAGCATCTGATCCTGGCGGAGCCCTCCGACTCCAGAGCCAAGCCTAAGAGCATCCCTGTCACTATCGATTATATGAGTAGTATTAGTGGTCCATTGATGATATTGAGGAGTTGGAATCACTAAATCAAGGAGAAACCTCACTTCACTTGCTCTTTTCTTTCTATCCAGTCTTTCTGCCAGCCTCCGACGAGAGACTGATGAGGGGAAAATGGATGCGAGGAAGTGAGGATGAAAGCACGAGTGAGTGTGATGCACTCAGGCGAACGCATTACCTCCCGTATGCCTCCCATCTAGCTGCAGGATTCACGCACATATAGAGACGCACGCAAATCCCGGCCCTGAGGAGGTGTAAACAAAGGCTGGCGAGGGTTTAGGCCACAGGCTCAGTGCCTGCTGGAAGATATCGAGACCCTTAGTCTCAGCAAAATGCCTCCGCTTGGCCTGCAGCGTAAACACACGGGCGTCTGTGCGAGGATCGCAAGCAGCGTTTCAGGGCTGCGACCGCGCCGGCATAAAACGGGCAGCACAGCTGCAGCAGTCCGCTCATGAAGAGAGAGTTTAGCTGCAATACAAGCACTGAAAGCACTTCCTAGAATCAAATACTCAGGAGGCATTATAAAGGGGTAATGTAGCATACATAACAATATAGCATACATAACAATGAGCATACAATATAGGATACATAACAATGAGCATACACTGTAAGGATACATAATGATACAATATAGGATTCATAATCATACAATATAGGATACATTAGCATACAATATAGCATACATAATGAGCATACAATATAGGATTCATAAGCATACAATACAGGATACATAACAATGAACATACAATACAGGATACATAACAATGAACATACAATACAGGATACATAACAATAAGCATACAATATAGGATACATAATGAACATATGGGATACATAACAATGGACATATAGGACACATAACAATGAACATACAATATAGGATACATAACAATGAACATACAATATAGGATACATAACAATGAACATACAATATAGGATACATAAAAATGAATATACAATATAGGATAAATAACAATGAATATACAATATAGGATACATAACAATGAACATACAATATAGGATACATAAAAATGAATATACAATATAGGATACATAACAGTGAACATATTATGTAGGATACATAAGCATACAATATAGGATACATAACAATGAACATATGGTATACATAACAATAACCATATAATATAGGATATATGAGCACACAATATAGGATACATAACAATGAATATACAATATAGGATACATAACAATGAACATATAGGATACATAACAATGTATACTCTTGTATAACTGCTCCTAAGTAGGTATAATTACGTCTTGAAGTTTTTAAAATACATTATAAAATGTTTATAAAAGTGTAATATAGGATGCATAATGAGCATATACTTGTATAATTTTTCCTAAGTAGGTAAAATTGTCTTAAAGTGAATTTAAGTGAAAGACATTATATATGTTTATAAAGGTGTAATATAGGATACATAAGCATACAATATAGCCTACATAGAAATTAGCATAGGCTATTTTATATGGTATGTAACAATAAGCATAAGCTTGTATAACTGCTCATTAGTAGGTATAATTACATCATGAAATGAGTTTCATAAAACATGCATAATAGTACCTGTTTATTAACGTGTAATATAGCATACATAACAAAGAGCATAAGCGTGTGTAACTGCTCCTAACTGCTTATTCCAAGCGTTATGAGGTGTCACATACATGCATCTCCAAAACGGCAACTTTACAGGAGAGGCCAAAAACTGTCTTCACTTTCTATGTAGGTCCATGGAACCAGAATTATTGCCAAGCTATTTTGGAGCCTTTCTATTGGTCCATTCATCATGAAACTTTCACACACTGTCAATGGCAGCTCTCGTGTTCAAATCAAGTAGAAAAATCAAAAATTATTTTTTGATTGGACAACCACGATATGCTGCATAACACCTTATAAATGCAGGTATAAATACAGGCTTCATAAAAAGTGTGGCTGAAGAGCCTGTAGGCGAGCACGGTCTGCAGAAATGAGGAAGCAGCATTAATAATGTGGCCTATTATCATATTATACATGTGTTACTGTGTAACTACTGCATTATTAATCTTTAATAGCCCGTATATTAATGCAGCAATGCTTTATTCCAAGAGTTATGATAGAGTTGATGTGCCTAATCCACAGCCTGGTGAACATCCCATTATTATTTGTGTATGAGGGCCAGAGAGAGCGTGTTGCTTGTGTAATTAAAGAACAGCTACGACTAAATTGCGATGAAAGATCTTGCACGCTGCGGCGACTGAGTGAGAGATCACTGCTGCATGTCAGCGGGGACTTAATAAATCACAAGCCCCGCCCCACAACATGCTCCCCCACTCGCACACACACACCAGATGCCGACGCTCGAGCTCTGGATAGTCATGTGTGAACGCGTGAACGCATGAATAATCTTTGATCACCATGGTTTCCGCTACGGTTGCTCTTGTGCGAGGAAACAGTTAACGTGTTAATCATGTGCTGGAGGAAGCGAGGTTGTTGGGTAATCAGTCCTCTTGAACCCATTTCTAGGAACCAGGCGTCCGGAAAAGGTGGGACATGGTCCGTTCATTCGCATGATCTTTCAGAACAAAGAGGAGGTTGCCTGTGGTTTCACTGTGGTTTCACTGTGGTTTCACTGTGGTTTCACTTTGGTTTCACTGAGGTTTCACTGGTGAAGACAAACCAAAACAAATTTGGACGTCTATTATGGTCTGTATAAATAGTAACTATATTATTATATAGTTTCTTTCTGCCAGATCTTTACCGGATGCACAGATTCTGGAAAACTATCGATTTCTTTGGGAAATGGAATGCAAATGGAATGCAAAAGTTCACACCAATCTACTGAACTTCTGCTCACTGAACACTCAGGACTCATGGACTTCTCTAGTTTATACATGATCTTTCCTTTTAATTACACTTAATATTGGTTTGGCATCTTGGTCATCGTCTGAGTCTCCTCTTCGATATTCGAGCCATTTATTTTTAATAAGTGACCGATCTGTGTCATACAGACATTTTCATTGTTGATCAGACCATCTGAGGCCATCTGAGGCCCTGAGAACTCAGCTGTGTTTTCAGGGACTCAAGCCAAGCCAGCTTACAATATCTCAAACCAGCATCTTCATCCATACTGGATGGTGGATTGGCAAAGGCACTAGTTTCAGTGCATTTCCATGTAAAATATATTGACCCAAAGCACAATAAAAGGAAATGGGCCAAATGACTCCATACACAACTGGATGTCAATGAGCAGTTCCTTCAGCAGGCATCTATTGGTTTCTTATTTAGATCAAAACATCCATTTGCTAATAAATAAATTGACAAAACCCATTGACTCCAAACACAACTGCTTCATCAGGTACCTATTGGTTTTTGACTTGGGTTACAGCATTTATCTGAAACCCTCTGGTCATGCGGTTGACTAATGTCTCATTTTGTGCTTAGAAAACAATTAAAAAACCCATTAACTCAAAACACAACTGGGAGTTAATGAGCAGTTTGTTCAGCAGGTACCTATTGGTTTCTCATTTAGATTAAAGCATCCATCTGCTCATGAATTAATTTTATTTCTTACATACTCTCTGGTACCCTTTGGTCATATGGTCATAGCCATTTCTAGACTTTTGCTTTGAAAACAATTGAAAACCCATTGACTCAAAACACCACTGGAAGTCAATGAGCAGTTCCTTTAGCAGGTTTTTTGTTTAGATTTCTTGTTTAGATGAAAGCATACATCTACTATTAAATTAATGTTATTTTTTAACATAATATCTGGTACTCTCTGAGTATGTGGTTGACTAAATTCTAGACTTTTGCTTAGAAAACAATTGAAAACCCATTGAGTTGCAACACAATGGAGGTCAATAGACAGTTGCTTAAGCCTTACTTTCTTCTATAGATTGATTTGTCTATTATATAGATTGATGATATAGAATATCTTTCCCTTTGCCATCATGAATCATGTCGACCTCGTCTACAAAAGGCTTGTGAATTCGATTGTAGAGTTGATTGAATCTGGTTTTACAATAGAACCCTTCTTAAGCTGTTAATGGAGTCATGCTTTTCCAGTCAATGGACAGATTTCCTCACTTGGTAGAGTCTTAAACATATTTCTTGTATTCTTGAAATGCTTCTACTCTGGTTTCTTGTTTAGGTTACAGCATCCATCTGGTATCTGGAACCCTCTGGTCACGTGGTTGACTAGTTTCTAACTTTTTGCTTATAAAACAATTGAAAACCCATTGACTCAAAACACAACTGGAAGTCAATGAGCAGTTCCTTTAGCAGGTACCTATTGGTTTCTTGTTTAGATGAAAGCATACATCTACTATTAAATTAATGTTATTTTTTAACATAATATCTGGTACTCTGAGTATGTGGTTGACTGAATTCTAGACTTTTGCTTAGAAAACAATTGAAAATCTATTGAGTTACAACACAATGGAAGGTCAATAGACAGTTGCTTAAGCCTTACTTTCTTCTATAGATTTTTTTGTCTATTATATAGATTGATGATATAGAATATCTTTCCCTTTGCCATCATGAATCATGTCGACCTCGTCTACAAAAGGCTTGTCAGTTCGATTGTAGAGTTGATTGAATCTGGTTTTACAATAGAACCCTTCTTAAGCTGTTAAAGGAGCCATGCTTTTCTAGTCAATGGACAGATTTCCTCACTTGGTAGAGTCTTAAACATATTTCTTGTAATCTTTAAATACGTCTACCTTTGACGTTGCGAATCATGTCATTATCGCCCAGGCAGCCATTAAACATCTCCTTCCTCCTCGATTTATTTAATAAGTTGTGACAATTTAATCAGGTTTTTAGCATTAATTAATTTAAGCTCAGTTAATAGTGCCACCAAGGAAAGATTTCAAAGCTGTGCAAAAAATCACATGCCTCACATCTCTCTCTCTCTCTCTCTCTCTCTCTCTCTCTCTCTCTCTCTCTCTCTCTCTCTCTCTCTCTCTCTCTCTCTCTCTCTCTCTCCATTATTAATTAAGTTCCTGCTGAGAGACAGACTCTCGCCTAGACCGAGTGCCTTGATTTCCCCAAAGGCGAATCTTAGCCAGACCAATTCTGGCACAGGACGCTGTCCAGCCTGCCCTCGCAGCATGTGTGGGTGTCTCTGCGTGTGTGTGGAAGAGTGACTACTCGTGTTATGACCCACTATAATTTTGATTCCGGCTAAAAAGAAAAAAAAAATAGAAAGAAAACACACATGGATGCGGTCCACGGCACTTAGCGGACCCGGCCTTCGCCTTCCTAACAGCATCATCCTGCCTGGCAGCTTTCAGAACCCTTCATTAGGGTTTAGCGTCCAGCTCCATCCAGGAGATGTCTTCGTAGACATCTGGTGGCATATATCTGCTGGTGGAGGATTAGCCGCTGCAGCGGGACTTGGCCGTGTTCTGGTTCCATAAGCCGGACACTTCATGCTACGACCTGACCTCTTACATGCCGAGCATCTGCGAGATATTACTCTGAATATGTGTGGCTCATGTAACCGGGCTAGACTGGAAACTTAGTACAACACTTATTATTAAATATTAAACAGTATTAATAGAGTAAGTAGAGCTTTTCCATACGTCAGTGTGTTTATTTAACCCTTTCCAAGCTTCTCCTAAACAACCCAGTATTGTTTACAGTTCTCATCTAATACCTGCTTTGACTGCTCAGTACTTCATTAAGCTAAATCAAGATTGCTGCTGAAGTAACTGAATACATTCATACAATGTCTGGAACGTCCAGGAGAAATCTGGAACCTAACTTTGTTCTTCAAACTGGATCAAGATCTAATCTACTTCTCTCACAATAACATATTCATGTTACTTTGTATTGGGTTTATAACATTGTACCCCAAGAGGCGATAGAGGGTCACTGTAGTCTGAAGCCCAATCAGTCCAACAAGTAGACACTGTAATGAATTGTAATGCACTGTACATGTACTGTGGATATACAACAGTATATTTCTGTATTTTATAGTAATTGTATAATACAGTTAAATTATAATTATTATTATAACAGTATTTTCGGTTGAACTGACCTTCATCCCTTCAGTCTAGTTACTATCCATCAAAGTTGGACTACTGATTGTAGGCTGTTTAATGAATGTTTCTGTTTTCACGATAACACTTCTTATTTAACTGTTCAAACTGTTTTCATTCATTTTGAGTGACAGAATTCAGTGAAAAGTCATTAAAGTTTCTTTAAATTATTAAAAGTTGGCTAGCTAGCAAGCGGTAAAGATTCTGACCTTTGTAATGTTTGTTTTGAGATAATTTCTTTATTTATGCAGCCTTGTTTAAAATAAAAAAATAAAAAATCTTAAATATAATCTTTCTTGAGTTGTTATTTTAAGGGAATTCATTAAAAAAATGCAAAACAAGTGTTTGTGAATAAACAGTAACATTCAGGCGTATACGGTAAAATTGCTGTAAAAGCAGTTATTCAACTGTCATACAGTAATCCAATATACAGCACAATCATGTTAAATTACACTATAGATGCTGTGAAATAACAGTAGCATTCTGGAATGTCTTGTACAATTACCATAAAAACATATTTATATAATGTCATTCAGTTTACAGTAACATAACATTAGATTACAGTAGATTAACTGTAAAGTTACAGTAAAATAACATCATAATAATTTACAGTAGATTCACTGTAAAATTACAGTAAAATAACATCATAATAATAATTTACAGTAGATTCACTGTAAAATTACAGTAAAATATCATAATTTACAGTAGATTCACTGTAAAATAACAGTAAAATAACATCATAATTTACCGTAGATTCACTGTAATATTACAGTAAAATAACATCATAATAAATTATAAACATCATAATAAATTATAGTAGATTCACTGTAAAATTACAGTAAAATAACATCATAATAAATTATAGTAGATTCACTGTAAAATTACAGTAAAATGCTGGAATCTCATTTACTGCACTTATTGTTTACCAAATCAAAAAGCAAAGTAGTTTGCATGTCCTAATATGTTGTCGACTGCCTACATAGGCAATATTTAAGATAACTGCAAATTACTAGAACCAACCTCTAGATGTGTATGTAGGTTGATATCTTGTTTTGAAGACATGCATTGAGATATTTGTCAATTAGTATACTAGCTCGCTCTGCTATTCACTACCTACCTGGTTAGTGGGTTAAAGATCCAGCTCGTTAACCAGTAAATAAGCTTAACTATTTCAATTCTTATTGTTTGGTATTATTGGCTGATATTTTAATTATTTTAATATTAATTTTAATATATTTTAATTATTATTCTGGGGTGCCCAAGGACTCATGGTGGTGCAGTGTGGTGTTGAATAGCTGGATAACATTTGTCAGCTTTTTTGGGAATTTGGGAAAGACTGGTGATATTCTGAGACTCCAGAGGCAGTAAAACCGTCTACTTTTAATGGAAGTCAATGGAACCAGAATTCTTTCCAAGTGATTACACAGCTATTGGTCCATTTCTTATGGGATACATGTTTGTCTTTGGATAGCGATGCTCTGCTCTGGTTAGCACTTATTGGTAACATCCAGCTATACAAGGATGTATTGAATCCACAGTGGAGCCCAAAGTAAGTTGGCTGCTTGACTTGTATGTATGTTTGTGTCGCTTTCCTTTTTTTTGTTTCCTGTTTTAAATGCTGCCCTTTACGCTGTGTGCACGATTCCTAACGAATAGACCAATTACGCTCACCTCGCGTTCAACTCTCTGTGGATATCCCGTCATGCAGACGGCCCCTTTAAAGTCCCGCGCGAGCTCTGTTGTGACAGCTCACCCGGGCAGCTGCTTGACAGATAAACTTGACATTTCCAGTTATCACCCCGACATTCTTTCATCCAGAATATGGCTTCAAACCTGTCATCCTCCGTTACGTCAGTCCGAAGCAGGCCACGCCGCGCGCTGTCAAACAGCATGAGCACCCGCCTTCGTTTCCCAAACACGTTATTAAAGCGTGTGGCCTTTCGGCGCCCTTGAATTCTCTTCTCTCTCTCAGCGAGCTGCCCTCTCCGCTCCCGAGTCCCGGCCGAGAGCTGCCAGCGCACTGGGATTGGAGGGAATGTGATTATCGTCTGATTGTTCTGGATGGAGATAATGAGTGTGTGGAGCTACGAGGCTGATGTCAGCAGCGATGAATGGAAGTCTGTCCCCCAAAATCTTTTTCTCTTATATGAAGCAAACTTCAGGAAGCAATGCTTGGAGGATGGTTTGGGCCCATGCACTATTTGAGTAGACCTTCTGTAGATTATATTACACAGTCTAAGGGCCAGGACTGGGGTTAAGGGGAGTAGAACCCACGGTCTGTATAGTTCTTTATATATATATACACACTACCGCTCAAAAGTTTGGGATCACAGTGAAATGTTCTTGTTTTAATGGAGTATCTTCTTCCTTAACACAACAATGGACTGACGGGTCTCTAAAGAAAGTTGTTTCTTTCTGGTCATTTTGAGTCGGTCAGCAAGCCATCAACTGCTGATCTTCAGATACTAAACTAACCTAGAATGTTGTTCCCTTTTATACTCACTTATTAGTAGAATGTTTTTCAGCTGTGATCACAATTGATCAAGAGTGTCCTAACAACCAATTAGTCCAATAACATCCTTAACTTGGATTGGTGGTCGTACCAGGAGATTTAGACAGAGGACTGATAATTACTGATAATAGAACTATATGTAAAATAAGCCTCTATACAAAAATAGACTTTAATACAAACATTTTTATTGCATGAAATATATATATATATATATATATATATATATATATATGAAATATATTTATTTATTTTTTTGGGGGGGACTCAAGTACTACCCATCCAAAATATATATACATATTGTCGCCGTCCAATGGAAAACTTTACAGGAGAGGCCAAAAACAGTCTTTACTTTCAATGAAAGTCAATAGAACCAGAATTTTTTCCAAGTGATTTTGATGCATATATATATATATATATATATATATATATATATATATATATATATATATATATATATATATATATATATATATATATATATATTGTCGCTGTCCAATGAAAAACAAGTATCTCCAAAATGACCACATTACAGGAGAGGCCAAATCTGTCTTCTCCTTTAATGGAAGTCAATGGAACCCGAATTATTCCCAAGCTATTCTGGAGAATTTCTGCTGGTCCATTCATCATGGAATTTTCCCACAATGTAAACGGCAGCTGCAATCAGTTGATGTATTAAAATAGAAATAAAATGGATAAACTGGATAAACATGAATAAAAATGGATAAACATGTTTTTCGAGATACATACATACATACATACATACATACATACATACATACATACATACATACATACATGTATAGTATTTACATAGTATTGGCTTATATGGGCGAACCTACACAGGGACTAGTGATGGATTTTTCTTTTCAGTGATGATGTGCCGTCACGAACATCAAGATGCTCTTGTGTAATTACATAAGCTGTTGAATGTTACTGCAGTGCATGTGTAACAGTGGCTACATCACTAATAGTGCTTTAGTTTTTGCTTATTAGTGTTCTTTGACTACAATGCCCAGCATGCATTGCACGACTGCATCGTGCCATCATTGGGCAATAAAGAATACCATGCTGTTAAGGTAGCCTTAGATTAAGAGCATAATAAATACAGATATAATACAGCCCACCCTCCAATACCCACCTTAAAACCCATGCAGTTCTTTCAAACTCCCACCTTCGAGGTGCACCAGAAAGTCTCTAAACTGGAGAAAGTTCTCCAGAGACGACTGCAGCTGTGGGAGGTGAGTAGGCATGTTTACGCTAGACGGAGAAACAGTTACAGTAAATTTTGACTGGAGTTGAAGTTGCGCCGTTAAAGCAAATGAGTTGAAATGATCAGAAACGCAACTCTAAAGCCGTCAGATTACCTCAGACAGGCGTGTTCACAAGTCATTCAGAGTGTCTGATTCAGAGTGCAGGTTGAGCTTCTAGTCTACAGTACAGAATTCAGTGGTGCTTGCTCTGAATCCTGTAGTCTTAACTCACTATGAAGCCCCAATAAGTCCTGCCACGTCTGGTGCTCAGAAGAGAAGATGGTTATTCTTTTATGTGAGGTTTTAAAGCTCCGGTAAAAACTGCTCAGTTTACAGTGAAGCTACTTTCATTTTGTGAGGTCAGACTGTGGTAGTATGAGTTCAGTCTGTGGTAGTATGAGGTCAGACTGTGGTAGTATGAGTTCAGTCTGTGGTAGTATGAGGTCAGACTGTGGTGGTATTAGATCAGACTGTCGTAGTATGAGTTCAGTCTGTGGTAGTATGAGGTCAGACTGGTGGTATTAGGTCGCACTGTGGCGGTATGAGTTCAGTCTGTGGTGGTATGAGGTCAGACTGTGGTGGTATGAGTTCAGTCTGTGGTAGTATGAGGTCAGACTGTGGTGGTATTAGATCAGACTGTCGTAGTATGAGGTCAGACTGGTGGTATTAGGTCGTACTGTGGCGGTATGAGTTCAGTCTGTGGTAGTATTAGATTAGACTGTGGTAGTATGAGTTCAGACTGTGGTAGTATTAGATTAGACTGTGGTAGTATGAGTTCAGACTGTGGTAGTATTAGATTAGACTGTGGTAGTATGAGTTCAGTCTGTGGTAGTATTAGATTAGACTGTGGCAGTATTAGATTAGACTGTGGTAGTATTAGATTAGACTGGTAGTTTGAGTTCAGTCTGTGGTAGTATTAGATTAGACTGTGGTAGTATGAGGTCAGACTGTGGTAGTATTAGGTCACACTGTGGTAGTATTAGATTAGACTGTGGTAGTATTAGGTCACACTGTGGTAGTATTAGATTAGACTGTGGTAGTATTAGATTAGACTGTGGTAGTATTAGGTCACACTGTGGTAGTATTAGATTAGACTGTGGTAGTATGAGTTCAGTCTGTGGCAGTATTAGATTAGACTGTGGTAGTATTAGATTAGACTGTGGTAGTATTAGGTCACACTGTGGTAGTATTAGATTAGACTGTGGTAGTATGAGTTCAGTCTGTCGTAGTATTAGATTAGACTGTGGTAGTATTAGATTAGACCGTGGTAGTATGAGTTCAGACTGTGGCAGTATTAGATTAGACTGTGGTAGTATTAGATTAGACTGTGGTAGTATTAGGTCACACTGTGGTAGTATTAGATTAGACTGTGGTAGTATGAGTTCAGTCTGTGGTAGTATTAGATTAGACTGTGGTAGTATTAGATTAGACTGTGGTAGTATGAGTTAAGACTGTGGCAGTATTAGATTAGACTGTGGTAGTATGAGTTCAGACTGTGGTAGTATTAGATTAGACTGTGGTAGTATTAGATTAGACTGTGGTAGTATGAGTTCAGACTGTGGCAGTATTAGATTAGACTGTGGTAGTATTAGATTAGACTGTGGTAGTATGAGTTCAGACTGTGGCAGTATTAGATTAGACTGTGGCAGTATTAGATTAGACTGTGGTAGTATTAGGTCAGACTGTGGTAGTATGAGTTCAGACTGTGGTAGTATTAGATTAGACTCTGGTAGTATTAGGTCAGACTGTGGTAGTATTAGATTAGACTGTGGTAGTATTAGATTAGACTCTGGTAGTATTAGATTAGACTGTGGTAGTATGAGTTCAGACTGTGGCAGTATTAGATTAGACTGTGGTAGTATTAGATTAGACTGTGGTAGTATTAGATTAGACTGTGGTAGTATTAGATTAGACTGTGGTAGTATGAGGTCATATTTGCTTTGCTCTTCCTTTTTCTTCTCTATTCCTCTTTTCCTTTGTTCTCTTCTCCTCTGTTCTTGTCTGTTCTCTTTTCTTCTCTCCTCTGTTCTCCTCTGTTTGTTCTGTTCTCTTCTCTCCTCTTCTCCTCTCTTCTGTTCTCTTTTTCTCCTCTCTCCTCTTCTCTTCTCTCCTCTTCTCCCCTTCTGTCTTCTCTTCTCTTCCATGTTCCTGTCTTTCATTTTCCACTGTTCTCCTCTGTTTCGTTCTGTTATCTTCTCTTCTCTTCTCTTCTCCTCTGATATCTTCTCTTCTCTTCTCCTCTGATATCCTCTCTTCTGTTCTGTTATCTTCTCATCTCTTCTCTTCTCCTCTCCTCTCCTCTGATATCCTCTCTTCTGTTCTGTTCTCTTCTCCTTCTCTACTCTGCTCTCCTCTGTTTGTTCTGTTCTCTTCTTCTCCTCTTTTCTCTTCTCCTATCTCTTATTCTCCCCTTCTATCCTTCTTCTCTTCCATGTTCTTGTCTTTCATTTTCCTCTCTTCCCCTATCTTCTCTTCTCTTCCCCTATCTTCTCTTCTCTTCTCTTCTCTTCTCTTCTCTTCTCTTCTCTTCTCTTCTCTTCTCTTCTCTTCTCTGTTCCTATCTTCCATTTTCCTCTATTTTCCTGTTTTGTTCTGTTCTCTCCTCTTTTCTTCTCTTCTCTTCTCTTCTCTTCTCTTCTCCTATCTTCCATTTTCCTCTTTTCTCCTCTGTCTTGTTCTGTTCTCCTCATCTCTCCTCTCTGTTGCTATGCCGTTTGCGTACGTGATGTCATATTTGCTTTGTTTCTCGCTCCATCTGTTGCTCAGATCTGGGCCGGCTCTGATGACCCGTTATTGATGTCCCTGAGTGATGCCACGCCGCAGCTCAGCCCAGTAAACTCTGCCTCCTGCAGCTTTCTGCATTAGCCTCATGCAGCTCTACCACTCCAATCACGCGCCAGCCTTTCACTCATCAGCCACCGGCTCCACTCAAACGCCGCCTTTCAAAAGGCCGGCCCAGCTTTTCAACTTCTGTAGACGTTTTGAACTTCTGTAGCTGCTCAAGCGGCTGCGCGCCGGAGCTTTGAACGCACTTATCGTCTGACGCTTATCACAGCGCATCGAGTTTAGAGAATCTAATTCTTTCATGTGCTTAAGCGCCTCAAGGAAGCGTGATAGCAGCCAGTCAGATAGCAGGAGATTCCTGCAGGAGCTAGTGGTCTGTCAAGGCTTCCTACAGTACTCCGTTGTATATTTGAGGCACCTTTAATTATTTATTTATTTATTTATTTATTTGTATCACAGTATGTGTCCGAAACCGTGAGCATGGTGGGTCAAACATTTCCGTTCTGCACGCGATGGAGTCTGAGAAAGATCAAGAACGTCTTGAATCAGGAACCCTTGGCGCGAGCACGTCTGTGGGTGAGCTGCAGAGGTCGGGGTTAAGTGAGCGGGTCTTGTATGTGTGGCAGGCTAATTAAGAATACAGCTTCAACCTATTAATGTGTTAATGCATCCATCCCTCTGTCTCTCTATCTCTCTCTCTCTCTCGTTCTTCTCACCTTCGTTTCACACATTTGCTCTGAGAACTGGACCCTTTTCAGCCTCCCGCCAAGCCAAACAGCCCAAATTCCAACAAAAACATTCAAAAATGTTTGAAAAAAAAAAAGCTGGAATTCATGCAAAGGAGGGCGCCTAAATATTAATGGCCATGGTTTTGGAACGGGATGTCCGTTAAGGTCAGACAGATTGAAGGTTGAAGATTCAAGAGTTTATTATATGTTTAGAAAAAGAAGCCAATACACTGTACAATGAAATACTGTATCCTACACTCCCTACAATTTTATATATATATATATATATATATATATATATATAAACAATGTAAATCATATATACCATGTAACTATACAGTCTGTGTGTGTTTGTATTATAAATTGTATTGTATATAATGCAATATATTGTATTACTACTATAGAGTTGATAGTGAGTCACTGTAGTACCACTGTGTACCTGTAGAGGTGATAGTGAGTCACTGTAGTACCACTTTGTATCTAAAGAGGTGATAGTGAGTCATTGTAGTACCACTTTGTATCTAAAGAGGTGATAGTCACTGTAGTACCACTTTGTACTAGAAGAGGTGCTAGTGAGTCACTGTAGTATCACTTTGTACTAGAAGAGGTGCTAGTGAGTCACTGTAGTATCACTTTGTACTAGAAGAGGTGATAGTGAGTCACTGTAGTACCACTTTGTACCTGAAGAGGTGATAGTGAGTCACTGTAGTACCACTTTGTACCTGAAGAGGTGATAGTGAGTCACTGTAGTACCACTTTGTACCTGAGGAGGTGATAGTGGGTCACTGTAGTTCCACTTTGTATCTAAAGAGGTGATAGTGAGTCACTGTAGTACCACTTTGTACCTGAAGAGGTGATAGTGAGTCACTGTAGTACCACTTTGTACCTGAAGAGGTGATAGTGAGTCACTGTAGTACCACTTTGTACCTGTAGAGGTGATAGTGAGTCACTGTAGTACCACTTTATACCTGAAGAGGTGATTGTAAGTCACTGTAGTACCACTTTGTACCTGAAGAGGTGATAGTGAGTCACTGTAGTACCACTTTGTATCTAGAGGTGATAGTGAGTCACTGTAGTACCACTTTGTACCTGAGGAGGTGATAGTGGGTCACTGTAGTTCCACTTTGTATCTAAAGAGGTGATAGTGAGTCACTGTAGTACCACTTTGTACCTGAAGAGGTGATAGTGAGTCACTGTAGTACCACTGTGTACCTGATGAGGTGATAGTGAGTCACTGTAGTACCACTGTGTACCTGAAGATGTGATAGTGAGTCACTGTAGTACCACTTTGTATCTAAAGAGGTGATAGTGAGTCACTGTAGTACCACTTTGTAGCTGAAGAGGTGATAGTGAGTCACTGTAGTACCACTTTGTACTAGAAGAGGTGCTAGTGAGTCACTGTAGTACCACTTTGACTCTATATAGTAATAATTAGAGTTCCATTAGGAGCGGGAGCTGAACCTGTGTTGTGTTTTTCCAGCTGTAGGTCTGAGAGCACTGCTCGACCCCGTTAAGCTCTTAACGCTCGGCATTAAAGCGTCTTGTCTTCTGGGTAATGGTTTTTATGATCTTGCTCCAGCTAAAATAATAGGCCTTAAATAACCGGACTTAGAGCTGCAGCCTTGGCCGGGACGGTTTCCTGGCCGTGCTTTCTGTCTGAGCGCATATCAAACTGGCCGCTGGAGCCGTAATGCTTTTGCAAGCCGGGGCAAAACACATGATACGTCACCGTCCCCCCAGCACTGGCCTCGTAAAGACCACCTAAGGGCTTCATATAGTCACTGTCCAAATAAATACGAGTCTTGCCAACATGCTAACTTTACAGTACAGGAGAGGCCAAAACATCCTTTACTTTTAATGTAAGTCAATGCAGCCAGAATTTTTTCCAAGCTATTTTGGAGCATTTCTATTGGTCCATTCATTAGGATTTTTTAAAATTTAATTTCAATTTATTTATTTTTGCTTCATTTATTTACATAAGGGTGTCTTGGTAGTTATAACAGCATGTTCTCATATTTGTATGTTATTATACACTGGTAATAACACTAGTGTAATTTTTCCCAGAAGTCTGTTCCAGTGTTATAAGGAAGGAGGATGTTTTTGGTTTATGTAAGATATAACACGCGTATTAAAATGCTAATGCAGTTACACTCATGTTGTTACTAATGTGTTATTACATGAGACAGAATTTACTGTTCTAACTTTAGACACCCATATGTTATTACACGAGACAAAAAAATTGGTGTAATTACAAAAACTCTATTACTGTAATCCACCTGTAACAGGGTTTAACTAGTCCAGCTGTTTGACTAGTCCAGCTGTTTCACTAATCTGGTTGTTTGACTAGTCCAGCTGTTTATCTAGTCCAGCTGTTTCACTAATCTGGTTGTTTGACTAGTCCAGCTGTTTCACTAATCTGGTTGTTTCACTAGTCCAGCTGTTTCACTAATCTGGTTGTTTCACTAGTCCAGCTGTTTGACTAGTCCAGCTGTTTCACTAATCTGGTTGTTTGACTAGTCTAGCTGTTTCACTAATCTGGTTGTTTGACTAGTCCAGCTGTTTCACTAATCTGGTTGTTTGACTAGTCCAGCTGTTTGACTAGTCCAGCTGTTTCACTAATCTGGTTGTTTGACTAGTCTAGCTGTTTCACTAATCTGGTTGTTTGACTAGTCCAGCTGTTTATCTAGTCCAGCTGTTTCACTAATCTGGTTGTTTGACTAGTTCAGCTGTTTCACTAATACGGTTGTTTGACTAGTCCAGCTGTTTATCTAGTCCAGCTGTTTTACTAATCTGGTTGTTTTACTAGTTCAGCTGTTTTAGTAGTCCAGTCCTTTGACTAGTCCAGCTGTTTTACTAATCTGGTTGTTTGACTAGTCCAGCTGTTTATCTAGTCCAGCTGTTTCACTAATCTGGTTGTTTGACTAGTCCAGCTGTTTGACTAGTTCAGCTGTTTCACTAATCTGGTTGTTTGACTAGTCCAGCTGTTTCACTAATCTGGTTGTTTGACTAGTTCAGCTGTTTCACTAGTCCAGTTCTTTGACTAGTCCAGCTGTTTTACTAATCTGGTTGTTTGACTAGTCCAGCTGTTTATCTAGTCCAGCTGTTTTACTAATCTGGTTGTTTGACTAGTCTAGCTGTTTCACTAATCTGGTTGTTTGACTAGTCCAGCTGTTTATCTAGTCCAGCTGTTTTACTAATCTGGTTGTTTGACTAGTCCAGCTGTTTTACTAATCTGGTTGTTTGACTAGTCTAGCTGTTTCACTAGTCCAGTTCGTTGACTAGTCTAGCTGTTTCACTAGTCCAGTTCTTTGACTAGCCCAGCTGTTTCACTAATGTAGTCCATATACTGTAGTGATGATTGAATACTGTAGTGATGATTGGATACTGTAGTGATGATTGAATACTGTAGTGATGATTGGATACTGTAGTGATGATTGGATACGGTAGTGATGATTGATTGGATAATGTAGTGATGATTGGATACTGTAGTGATAATTGGATACTGTAGTGATGATTGGATACTGTAGTGATAATTGGATACTGTAGTGATGATTGGATATGGTAGGGATGATTGATTGGATGCTGTAGTGATGATTGTGTACTGTAGTGATGATTGTGTACTGTAGTGATGATTGGATACTGTAGTGATGATTGTGTACTGTAGTGATGATTGGATACTGTAGTGATGATTGGATACGGTAGTGATGATTGATTGGATACTGTAGTGATGATTGATTGGATACTGTAGTGATGATTGGATACGGTAGGGATGATTGATTAGATACTGTAGTGATGATTGTGTACTGTAGTGATGATTGGATACTGTAGTGATAATTGGATACTGTAGTTATCAGACTTGTGTCCAGCGGTGGCGTTTGCTTTCCTTCTTCCTTCCTGCGTTTGAGCTGACCAAAAAACACTGACCACCATGTCTGATGATAAATGTCTGATGACGTCCAGCTGCGGACCACTCGGCTGGTCACGTAGCCAGACTGTTTTATAGTATTGGAGCATCTTAACGGCGAGCTATCCTCCGCTTGACCCGTGCAGCCGTATCTCTCAGGCGGAGAGGAAGTGCAGAGTGATACAGCTCTCTGGGAGAAAAGGCGCTGAAGCAAATTCAGACATCAGTTTGGTTTCCTGCCAGAAAGTGGCAGCTGTCTGATGTAGACGAGGCGGCAAGGATGTCTGAAAACGTGAGTCACTGTAGGCTGTCTGGAACACTTTCTGCTCCAGATTATTCAAAACAGCTGAATAGTCTTTATCATCACACATATAGATGAAGTAGGTCCTGTTGTATTGAGCATCTGTAATAACTGTGTCTTAACTACTATGGTATGAATGTGGCCGGTGTCTTCTGAGATCTGCACCTTCCATAGACTTAAAGAATTCTAATGCATTCCACTTTATATTTAGTGTCTGTAATAACATCACACTGTAAACCCGGATAAGTTGATTGTACTTAGAGTTTGAGTGATTGCCTTAAAATATTTAAGTAACACAAACTAGAGAAAATCTAATGGTTTGAGTAAAATCAACTTAAATATCAAATAGACTGGAAGTGATCATTTGAGTTGAATACAATGAAATCTAAATTGTTTGTACTTAAAATATTTTGTAAAATCAACCCTACTGACCATTTAATTCAACTCAACATTGAGTTTCCTGTAATCAGAATTAAGTTAAACTTAAAACTAGTCTCCATAAAAAGCTGATGTTCTCCTACATCAAAAGAACACAGACAGCAGTTACATTTAGTTTAATTTTATTTAAAATTACATCACTGGGATCATCTAGGATGATTCTGACTCTTGAAGGGTTCAGTAGTGATGATGACTGGTTTTGATTGGTCTAGTTAGAAAACTGTTTATCTTACAATAATTCTTAAATACAGTTTACACATTGAAATGATAAAAACACAGTAAATTACATTTTCTAACTTTAGATCAGCATCAACTGCAGAACAACAGTTTTACACCACTTGAACACGGAAAACAACTTACCAAGTTCCAGAATGAGAAAAAGAGAGGGAAGATGGCGGCTTGGTTAATTGTAGTCCTCTGTAGTTCTTCAAGAAAAGAAAACAATGGAGAAAATGTCCACTGTAGAGAAATCCCAGCACTACAGAGTTTCTGTCCGAGGAAAAGAAGTTCAACTCAGAAAACACCAAACCTCACAGTGAAAATAGAAAAAGACTTCAAAACCTTTACAAGCTCCACTAAACAACTCAAACTAGTCTAGACTGAACTGACCAATGAGAATCTGGCAAGGTGCTACAGGGGCGTGGTCCAAGCTAAAACATAATGTTTGAAGTTTGTTCAACTTAAAAATATTAGTGTACTCAGAACATTTTAAGTAATGAAGTCAAACTTTAATTTTTTAACATCAGTACACAAACTCTTTACACACAAACTAATTACTGGGTAACAGTGCAGTGTCTAACCTCACAGATAGTCTTCTGGAAGAACGGTCAAACATTCCCAGAAGAGTTGAAACTGTTACAGCTGCAAAGATTGGGCCGACATCCTATTAAACCCTATGGATTAAGAATGGGACGCCACTCAAGTTGATATGCTAACAGTATTCACAGAAGAGCGAGTACTTTAAGCAGTACTATGCGTTCGTTTCTGGCTTCCAGGGCTCGTTTTTACAAGGCTCGGCTTTGAAGCGTGTTGGAACAAGATAGCGGCGCTGGGATTCACCGGGGAGTTGCACAAAAAGAGCCCAGACTGGCTTCCTTCCCAAAAAAATTGATATCTATTAATTTACAGTCCCAATCGTGGGTGCATCATTTTCTGTTCAGACCAATGGGTCGAGTTGATAAGCATTGATGACCCTACAGCCCATTGAGCGCACAAGCTCAGGACCTCCCTCCACATGCCCTGCTCGCAACGCTCAGCGGAATTAGCACTTGGTAAAGAAACTAGTTCACCGATGCAACTACAGCGATGCAGTACGTGAGGGCCAAGGATGATTCATGTTGATTGCACCGCACTGTGTTGTTCTTGTCTCTGGCAGCTGTCCATTGTGTGCTCTTGTGCTCTAACTTGCGACGCTTAGCCAATTTCGTGGGGCTAATGCGTTCCAAAAACATTAGCATGCCAGTGCCAAGTGCGCTGGAATTCAATTCGCACCATTGGGTAAGTGCAACTTTCAGAGATCGGGCCAACGTTCCTCTTTCCAAGACGCCTCCTTTCAGTCTTCCCTCTACCTTTATTTGCAGATTTCAACTCAACAGCTTCTATAATAAGCCGGTTTCGAGTCACGGCAGCAGACGTGTCGTATTCAAATCAGCTGCACTAGATCAGGTGCTAATGATAAGAATACAAATATATATTAGACGGTGTTGAGAAGGAAGGTGTTCTGATTGGACCCCAGGTATGTTGGAACCTGGTTTGCTCTCTGTAACACCATCAAATAAGCTCTCAGGGGCCTTTAGGAGGGTTGTAGATGCCTAGGTATCTGTGAATGGGGTTAAACCCTTCAGTGCCCAAGCTAAGTAAAGCCCTTCTAATGCATATACATGGAGCCCATAGTAATTTCCTATGTTACTGTAGCAGTAGCGAACCGTGACCCTTAAGCCTCGGCCCTCTCCCTCTAGCCCCCCAACCACCGGCTAAAATAATAAACTGCAAGTCAAGAAACCAAAAAATGAGACTCTATTGGCTGATGGCACCTGCAACCATGTCCTCCTCTGTAGCGGTAGTGCTAGCTTCGGCTTCCATCGTGATTCAGCAAACTAGCTAGCGGTGGTAGCCTAGCACCAGCTAACTGTTTCTCTAGCTGGCGTCTCCACAGCAGGTGGAAATGACCATACAGTTAAGCCCCGCCCCCTTAGAGGGAAGATATGATTGGTTAGTTTTACTGTTGTTTGAAACTGGTATGGCGCTGAATTATAACTACTGGCCCCCTCTGTACATGAACAGCGGGACCACCAATCACCAACCTTCTATGGAGGCATCACAGTCCTTATAGTGGGAGACACAGACTCACAGGCTTCCACTTAACCCCTCACGTTCCAACATAGATGTTGATTGTCAAACTGTAAGTAGATAAAATATAATTATATATATATATATATATATATATATAATTTTTATAATATAAATTCTATAAATTTTAGGCTCTCTGAGAGGGCGTAGAGGGCCTTGACGGTTCCCCACTGATAGATAGATATATATGATGTCCCATGATGAATGGACCAATAAAAATGCTCCAAGATCCACAATAATTCTGGTTCCTTTTAGAAGTTCAGTGAGTTGGCGTTCACTTTTCTATCCTATTCATTCTCTATGGGGAAAAATTCCAGAATAATCTGTAGTTTTCTGGAATTTGTCCATCCAATCAAAAAGCTGTACACAAGCCCCAATCACACAATCAGACCAGACAATCTGGAGACGGAAAGGAGTTAATATCTCAAACTGTGGGACGAGTTGCAAAGCATAACATTTAACATACATAATTATCAGTGGGGAGCTCTCAGAGACCTCCAGGCCTTGAGAAAAGAAAATTCCTGTTAATTAAAGAAACACATGTCTGTAATTATATGTTCTGTATTGTAATAATCCTCCTAAGACGATTGGCTGGAAAGAAAACGGTTCAATTCCAGAAACAACCAATGGAACGTTATTGGCTTTCTATATTCGGTGTCTATATATACACTACTGTACAGACGTTTGAAGCTCTTTGGGGACGTTATTATATATAAAAAGCTGTTTTTTTCCAGACAGGAAGCTTTTATTTACTTAGTAAACACTTTATTATTAAATATAAATCAGTATTAACAGAGTAAGTAGTGTTTTTTCATACGTCAGTGTGTTTATTAACCCTTTCCAAGCTTCTCCTATACAACCCAGTATTGTTTACAGTTCTCATCTAATATCTGCTTTGACTGCTCAGTACTTCATTAACAGACATTAAAAGTAAAGTAAGCATTTTGGAGGTACTTGTTTTTCATTGGACAGCGGTGATATGTTAAAACTCCAAATGGGGGAGGGGGCTATAAATCCCATTTCTGGACCAACGTTGAGGTGCATGGAAAATGAATTAATAAACCTTCTTACATCTCCATCAAATGATGACCGTCTTCAGCCCACTTCTTTTCACTCGCCGGCTATTTATCCCGAAAGCCGGAACATTTCTCACCATCTCCGTTTCCAAATTAATGGATAGTCAGTCTTCGCCCAGGGCCTTAAGCAGCTGCCCTCGCTTTCTGTCAACCAGACGCTCATGACTCCTGCTTGAATGATGGCCGCTCTGAAATTTGTTCGGAGCAAATTAATCAAAGGTGTCACTACGGCCAGAGCCTCCGCCGCCAATCCTCTAAGACAGATGTCACTAATAGGTGGACTGCGGTCCGGGTCCAGACCCAGACGCTGTCCAATGCGGACCCAAACCGATAGACTATTAAGAGAGATTTAATTAATATTATTTGTTTTTCATTTTAAGCATTAAATTATGGTATTATCGTCTTTATGGTATACGGGCTTATGCGCTGTAAGATCGTCAAAGGCTCCTTAGCCAATCAGATCTATGCAGATTCGGGAGTGGGGCGTGCTCACAGGTGAGGTACGAGGTGAGAAGGAGCAGTCAGAGAGGAAAGCGAGTGGGGGAAAGAATAAGGAGCTCTAAAAGAGGAAAGCTGACGGAGAAACCAGACTCTTATAACCTGGAATGGAGACGTATATGTTTATTCTTCTCACCGGCAGCTCCAAACCAACAGGTCCAGCTGAGAAGACCAGAAGTTCACCAGAAGACCCTGCTTTATTTACTGATTCTATAAATAAACACTATAAGATGATCCTTTTTAAAGTATTCTGTTTTTAATGTAGTCCTTATTTTTACTTCAAATGAGAAAAAAATATTTAATAGAAGTTTATAAATAATTAATTCAGTTCAGTATTTAAACAGTAAATATACTGAAATATACTGAACGGTATGTGTGGTGTGTTGGTGTTTCAGTAGTTGATGGTATGAGATGCTGATACTAGACTACTTTAGTAAACAGGATACACCACTGAATCAGAACACACGTTAGAGATGATGATGGTCCAGACCGTGACCTGAGGAGATCTCCTCTAACTGGACCGTACTGGACTCTAATTAAACCCCCCTGCTCTAACAGATCCAGAAAATTCTATTAGAAAGCACTGAACCTAAAGCTTTGACTGGCAGTGACTGGAAGCTGGAGGCCAATAATAAACATCTTATATTTATTGCTAGTAATGTTAGTTTTAGGCCCGAATAGTATTTAATGGAAATTATGGAAAGTTAACAGTAAACATTTCAAACTAGAAAAGAGCATCTCCTGATGGAAACGCAGGACAGTTGCGTAGCTCAAGCAGTGCAAGGAACGAGGGATGAATAAACAGCAAGTAGAGGAGTGCAGGTCACTGTGTTTTGGGGATCTACCCTGACTGAGTACAGGCAGTTTGAAGACTAGGTTTGGGTGCACTGGAAAATGAATGGGACTCTATGGGGGAAAAAAAGAGGGATGGAAAAAAACAACAAACAGACGAGTGTGGGTTGAACCACGAGTGTGGGTTTTCCATACGTCAATGTGTTTATTAACCCTTTCCAAGCTTCTCCTAAACAACCCAGTATTATTATCAGTTCTCATCTAATACCTGCTTTGACTGCTCAGTACTTCATTAAGATAAATCAAGATTTGCTGCTGAAGGAACTGAACACATTCATACAATGTCTGGGGCGTCCAGGAGAAATCTGGAACCTAACTTTGTTCTTCAAACTGGATCAAGATCTGATCTACTTCTCTCACAATAACATATTCATCTTACTTTGTATTGTATGTATGATTATTTACATCTGTTCTAATCAGATCTGCTGTTCTTACTGGAGAACATAAACGTATAGATCAGATAAAGGCTTTGACACTACATTGGCATATACATTGGCAATGGCAATGTATTGAACCACTGATATAACTAAAAACTGATATTGGATTCAACTAATTCTGGAAGTCGTAGTCCATTTTGGTTCTAGATAGCTATTAATGGAAAACGGCCTAGTTCTATGCAAGAACTGCTTACAGAGTCATCATAAAACATATTCATATCTATTATAAGGTTCAAATAAACTATGAAGGGCTTCAAGAACCACCTGAATATACAAATAGTATACACACAAGTATACTACCAGAAGCCCATAGAGGTGCTAGCAGAAACATTATTGAGTTATGAGTGCTGGGATAGGCTCCAGCCACCCCCAGCCCAAGCCCAACCCCCCAGCCCAACCCCCCAGCCCCAGAAGGAAAAGCAGCTTGGCAAATGAATGATTGAATGAGTGATACATGCATCACACATTACATCTTATTCTTATGATTTCTTATTCAACGTTCCCGCAAAATCTGACATCCGTAATCATCTTCAGGTGAAAACTCCGCCCACTCTGGAAACCCGCTCCCATCTCCGAGACCACATTATGCAGATTTGCAGCTTCGTTTACAAACACCCGGAGTGACTGAAGTGTTTCGTAACGAGACATGATGGAACTCTGTAACCGCTCTCTGGCTTATGAATACAGTTCAGCTCCGCGGGTTCCGTTCTGTCCTCTAAGTGGTGGTCTATGGGAATGTAGACCCCCCTTGCGATGGGGATATGATTCAACATTGTTTTGATGGTTATTAGTTCAGTTTGTGGCACTTACAATGGGTACATAGGAAGGGAAACAGTGAGCCGGTGGTTGCCAAATAGTGAGCCCATGTTCTTCTTCTGTATTCAGATTCATCAGATATTCAGATTCATCAGACATTCAGATTCATCAGATATTCAGATTAATCAGATATTCAGATTCATCAGATATGGCTGGTCAATGCTGGCCTTTTCATGTCTGCAGTGTACCTGCTTGTTAATGATTTTCAGGTGTTTATTGATAGTGTTATTCATGGTAATTGATTGTGTGCTACAGATGCAGAAGATCAGACCCGAGCCTCTCTGACCTATGTTTGTTTATTTATTTATTTATTTATTTAAGCCTATATCTGACTATCAGGCCAGGTTTATCTTTAAAGAGTGATTGTTTATGTATTGTGATTGTTGATACCTTTCCAAAGCTTATAAACACTCTAAAATAATTTGTAATCAGTTATAACACATTAATAAATGAAAAGGCCAACTAAAACTCTTGCTTGCAAAATTAGTTACATTGTTATTCCATGTGTTATTCATGTTTAGAAATATTTAATATAAAGTGGGAGCAGAGGTGCTAAACGGGTTTGCAGTAAGCCAATTAAATTATTAGCAATTCATTTATTTATTTATTTATTTGAGCCAAAGTCTGACTATCAGGCCAGGTTTCTCTTCCAAAGAGTGATTGTTTATGTATTGTAATTGTTGGTACCTTTCCAAAGGTTCTAAACACCTTATAATCATTTATAATCAGTTATAACACATCAATAAATAAAAAAACAACTAAAACTCTGGCCTGCAAAATTAGTTACATTGTTATTCCATGTGTTATTCCTGTTTAGAAACATTTAATATAAAGTGGTTTGCAGTAAGCCAATTAACGTATTAGCACTGAATAATATTTATTTATTTATTTATTTATTTATTTATTTATTTATTTATTTAAATATTTGAGCCAAAGTCTGACTATCAGGCCATTGTTTTTTCTTCCAAAGAGTGATTGTTTATTTATTGTGATTGCTAATAACTTTCCAAAGGTTATAAACACCTTATCATTTATAATCAGTTATAACACATCAATAAATAAAAAGGCCAATAAAAATGCTTGCTTGCAAAATTAGTAGTTACATTGATGTTGCATGTTATTCATGTGTAACTACACAGTTATTAGAGGCATTTAACATAAAGTTGGACCAGACATGCTAAATAGGTTTGCAGTAAGCCAATTAACTTATTAGCACTGAAATATTTGTTTATTTATTTATGAGTGGCTTTTGTGTGTTGGGATTGGTTCAGGAATGGATTAGTGTTCGCTATTATTATGTTATAAACACCTTATAATCATGAGCAGTCAGTTATAACACAAATACAAAGGCCAACAAAAGCTATTGATTGCAAAATTTAAATAAAAAAAAATTATAATTACACAGTTCTTAGAGGTATTTTAAGTGAGACCTGTAGTGCTGAACAGTACGTCATTTAACTTATTAGCTCCGAATTAATATATTAATTAATATATTTATTTATTAATATATGTAGCAGAGTGTGTTTGTGTGCATGTGGCGGGGGGGGGGGGGGGGGGGGGGGTGTTTCGCTGTGCCCTGGTGTGTGTTAACTAAGGTATGTGTATGTGGGTGTTTCACTGCCCCCTAGTGTTTGTGAGGGGTGGGTACATGGGTGTTTCACTGCCCCCAGTTTGTGTTTCTTGAATTAAACTACCACCAGTAACTGGTTTTGAACTGTAAAGCCTCTGTACTGGTTCTGTTTGGGTTTCAGATCTAGCAGATCCAGTGGTTCTGGGTGAGATCAGGTCTGGGATGTGGATCTGGCTTCACTGTCCCGCCAGTGTGTGTTCAGATGGCGGCGGTGCTGATAGATGCCATTTGGAGGCGAGCGTGTCTTTTGAACGCTGGGAGTGATGCACGTCCCCAGATCCTCAGTTCTTTGTATCCAGCTGTCAAACGTTTGTCTGACACGTGTGCGTTTTGTCTCGGGGCTCTTCTCCGTTTCGAGCATCACGATGTCCTGAAAAAGACCCAGATTTCCTGCTGGGGGGATTTGCTGTGAGCGCCGGTCTCCTGAGCCGTACGACTTGTGTCTGGCGCTCGGTAGCAGACGATTATGAAGCTTTGGTAATGCAGCTCTCGTCAGGCTGAGCCGTGATATTAGAAAACCTTGTAGCTCCTCTGTAGGTTTGTGTTGGTCCTCCTCAAGTCCTTCATTCATGGTCAAAGTAGACCATCTCGCATCATCTCTGGTCAACAGCAGTACCCTGGTCAGTAGAAGTTGGGCTAAAATCTCTAACTAGACACTTTATAACATAAGTGTTTCCAATAAAGTGGCCAGGTTGGTGTTTCTAGTAAAATGGCCAGTGAGTGGAAGTATAAGCTACCTGTTTCCAATAAAGTGGCCAGTTAGTGGAAGTACAAGGTTGGTGTTTCTTATAAAGTGGCCTGTTTGTGGAAGTACAAGGTTGGTGTTTCTAATAAAGTGGCCAGTTAGTGGAAGTACAAGGTTGGTGTTTCTAATAAAGTGGCCAGTTTGTGGAAGTACAAGGTTGGTGTTTCTTATAAAGTGGCCAGTTTGTGGAAGTACAAGGTTGGTGTTTCTAATAAAGTGGCCAGTTAGTGGAAGTACAAGGTTGATGTTTCTAGTAAAGTGGCCAGTTTGTGGAAGTACATGTTTAGTGTTTCCAATAAAGAGGCCAGTGGATGTAAGCACAAGGTGTTTTCAGTAAAGTGGCCAGTTAGTGTCAGTACAAGGTTGGTGTTTCCAATGAAGTGGCCAGTAAATAGAAGTATAAACTACCAGTTTCTGATAAAATGTCCAGTTAGTAAAAGCACAACGTAGGTGTTTCCAATAAAGTGACCAGAGAGTGCAAGTACAAGATAGGCGTTTCCAATAAAGTGACTAGTGAGTGCAAGTACAAGGTAGGTGTTTCCAATAAAGTGGCCAGCGAGGGGACATATAAGCTGTCTGTTTGTAATAAAGTGGCCAAACAGTGGAAAGTACACAGGGCCACCCAGTCCGGCCCGTCTGGATCCCTGAAACAGAACCCGTTTCATGTTTCACCTCTCCGTCACCTTCCTCACCACGAACACCCGAACCCAACCTGGAACACCATCCGGGCGGCAGGAAGGACAAAAGGATGTAGAGAGAGAGAGAGAGAAAGAGAGAACATGGTTTCATCCACTGCTCTCACCACTAGCTTTAAGCTTGTTAGCCACTGAGAGCTTCCTGGTGATTATTGAAGGGAGGGAGAGAAGAGAGACGGAGAATATTCAAAAGGAACTCATTGGCACTGGAGTATCTGACTCCATCCATGTGAGACAGTGATGGAGGGGACGAGAGTCTGCAGGCTTAGAGGACGTAATCCTCTCGATTGCAGCCAGAAATGTCAATGTGAACAAGAAGTAGGGGATTGGGCCGGGTTTACAGTTAAGCACTGCCGCGACCGACCAGGTTCTGTAAAAACCACAGAGGGGCAAGCTTCAGCTGGAAACAAAGGGATGCTTGAAACACCCAATAGCAATTTATCCAATCAGGTTTATTCCTGTTTGGGTCGATAGAGTCAAACAAGCTCTCGTGTTTAAGACTTCAGAAGCTGAAGGCCTTACATGATAGCTTAACCACCAGCATACTCAGGACATAACAGAGGAATCAACCAATCACGTTTGGATTTACAACAAAAGCCATAGCTATTGGTCCCTCTAGGCCTTTGAGAAGTTCTACATACCGTTATATGAGTGAGAGTGAGTATGAAGGCTGGGTGAGTGGGTGTGGTTATATTAGTTATAGTGAGTATGATGGCTGGGTGAGTGGGCGTGGTTATATCAGTGATAGTGAGTATGAAGGCTGGGTGAGTGGGCGTGGTTATATCAGTCATAGTGAGTATGAAGGCTGGGTGAGTGGGTGTGGTTATATTAGTTATAGTGAGTATGAAGGCTGGGTGAGTGGGTGTGGTTATATTAGTTATAGTGAGTATGAAGGCTGGGTGAGTGGGTGTGGTTATATCAGTGATAGTGAGTATGAAGGCTGGGTGAGTGGGTGTGGTTATATTAGTTATAGTGAGTATGAAGGCTGGGTGAGTGGGCGTGGTTATATCAGTGATAGTGAGTATGAAGGCTGGGTGAGTGGGCGTGGTTATATCAGTCATAGTGAGTATGAAGGCTGGGTGAGTGGGTGTGGTTATATTAGTTATAGTGAGTATGAAGGCTGGGTGAGTGGGTGTGGTTATATTAGTTATAGTGAGTATGAAGGCTGGGTGAGTGGGTGTGGTTATATCAGTGATAGTGAGTATGAAGGCTGGGTGAGTGGGTGTGGTTATATTAGTTATAGTGAGTATGAAGGCTGGGTGAGTGGGTGTGGTTATATTAGTGATAGTGAGTATGAAGGCTGCGTGAGTGGGTGTGGTTATATTAGTTATAGTGAGTATGAAGGCTGGGTGAGTGGGTGTGGGTTATATTAGTTATAGTGAGTATGAAGGCTGGGTGAGTGGGTGTGGTTATATTAGTTATAGTGAGTATGAAGGCTGGGTGAGTGGGTGTGGTTATATTAGTTATAGTGAGTATGAAGGCTGGGTGAGTGGGTGTGGTTATATAGTTATAGTGAGTATGAAGGCTGGGTGAGTGGGTGTGGTTATATTAGTTATAGTGAGTATGAAGGCTGGGTGAGTGGGTGTGGTTATATTAGTTATAGTGAGTATGAAGGCTGGGTGAGTGGGTGTGGTTATATTAGTTATAGTGAGTATGAAGGCTGGGTGAGTGGGTGTGGTTATATTAGTTATAGTGAGTATGTAGGCTGGGTGAGTGGGTGTGGTTATATTAGTTATAGTGAGTATGAAGGCTGGGTGAGTGGGTGTGGCTATATTAGTTATAGTGAGTATGAAGGCTGGGTGAGTGGGGTGTGGTTATATTAGTTATAGTGAGTATGAAGGCTGGGTGAGTGGGTGTGGTTATATTAGTTATAGGTGAGTATGAAGGCTGGGTGAGTGGGTGTGGTTATATTAGTTATAGTGAGTATGAAGGCTGGGTGAGTGGGTGTGGTTATATTAGTTATAGTGAGTATGAAGGCTGGGTGAGTGGGTGTGGTTATATTAGTTATAGTGAGTATGAAGGCTGGGTGAGTGGGTTTGGTTATATTAGTTATAGTGAGTATGAAGGCTGGGTGAGTGGGTGTGGTTATATCAGTGATGGTGAGTATGAAGGCTGGGTGAGTGGGTGTGGTTATATTAGTTATAGTGAGTATGAAGGCTGAGTGAGTGGGTGTGGTTATATCAGTGATAGTGAGTATGAAGGCTGGGTGAGTGGGTGTGGTTATATTAGTTATAGTGAGTATGAAGGCTGGGTGAGTGGGGTGTGTTATATTAGTTATAGTGAGTATGAAGGCTGGGTGAGTGGGGTGTGGTATATTAGTTATAGTGAGTATGTAGGCTGGGTGAGTGGGTGTGGTTATATTAGTTATAGTGAGTATGAAGGCTGGGTGAGTGGGTGTGGTTATATTAGTTATAGTGAGTATGAAGGCTGGGTGAGTGGGTGTGGTTATATTAGTTATAGTGAGTATGAAGGCTGGGTGAGTGGGTGTGGTTATATTAGTTATAGTGAGTATGAAGGCTGGGTGAGTGGGTGTGGTTATATTAGTTATAGTGAGTATGAAGGCTGGGTGAGTGGGTGTGGTTATATTAGTTATAGTGAGTATGAAGGCTGGGTGAGAGGGTGTGGTTATATTAGTTATAGTGAGTATGAAGGCTGGGTGAGTGGGTGTGGTTATATTAGTTATAGTGAGTATGAAGGCTGGGTGAGTGGGTGTGGTTATATTAGTTATAGTGAGTATGAAGGCTGGGTGAGTGGGTGTGGTTATATTAGTTATAGTGAGTATGAAGGCTGGGTGAGTGGGTGTGGTTATATTAGTTATAGTGAGTATGAAGGCTGGGTGAGTGGGTGTGGTTATATTAGTTATAGTGAGTATGAAGGCTGGGTGAGTGGGTGTGGTTATATTAGTTATAGTGAGTATGAAGGCTGGGTGAGTGGGGTGTGGTTATATTAGTTATAGTGAGTATGAAGGCTGGGTGAGTGGGTGTGGTTATATCAGTGATAGTGAGTATGAAGGCTGGGTGAGTGGGTGTGGTTATATTAGTGATAGTGAGTATGAAGGCTGGGTGAGTGGGTTTGGTTATATTAGTTATAGTGAGTATGAAGGCTGGGTGAGTGGGTGTGGTTATATTAGTTATAGTGAGTATGAAGGCTGGGTGAGAGGGTGTGGTTATATTAGTTATAGTGAGTATGAAGGCTGGGTGAGTGGGTGTGGTTATATTAGTTATAGTGAGTATGAAGGCTGGGTGAGTGGGTGTGGTTATATTAGTTATAGTGAGTATGAAGGCTGGGTGAGTGGGTGTGGTTATATTAGTTATAGTGAGTATGAAGGCTGGGTGAGTGGGTGTGGTTATATTAGTTATAGTGAGTATGAAGGCTGGGTGAGTGGGTGTGGTTATATTAGTTATAGTGAGTATGAAGGCTGGGTGAGTGGGTGTGGTTATATTAGTTATAGTGAGTATGAAGGCTGGGTGAGTGGGTGTGGTTATATTAGTTATAGTGAGTATGAAGGCTGGGTGAGTGGGTGTGGTTATATTAGTTATAGTGAGTATGAAGGCTGGGTGAGTGGGTGTGGTTATATTAGTTATAGTGAGTATGAAGGCTGCATTCAGTGATTTGAATTATTAAATATAGTGTATGGTAGCCTTGTGATTGGTTAGGGCTATGCTGATGATAGCCTGACCACTTCAGGGCCACCTATTTAACATCCAGGGCGAGCAGTACTGGAGACATACCACAGCCTTTTATTAGACTTTGGGAAAATATTCATAAGACATACTTTGTACATGTGTATTGGTAGCCAAGAGGAACTAGATGAACTTAATTAGAAAGAAAACTCAGATGCAGGTTTCCAGCTGCTTCAACTGATCTATACACAAAAAGAAGCACCAGGAGGACAGAGTAACCTCTTTCCCTGCAAATGTATGTAAATGAGGGAGGGAAATGGTCCACGCTGCCAAGCTGGAGCTTTCCAATTATCTTAATGTCTCTAATTTCATGAGAAAATAAATTGCATCTCTGCAGCAACGCTCTGAAGAACAAGTGCAATTTGGTCCAGCAGATATTTTAATCACTGTATATATAATATAATACTCTATCTAAGAATATGTAATCACTGTAAATATAATACTCTATATAATAATATATAATCACTGTGTATGTAAAATTATACTCTATATAATATTATACAATCACCACATATATAATATTATACCCTACACAATAAAATATAATCACTATATATATATATATATATATAATACTCTATAGAATAATATACAATCACTATTTATAATATAATATAAAACTCTATAGAATAATATATAATCACTATTTATATATAATACTCTATCTAATAATATACAATCATATATATAATAGAATATTCTATATAATATATAATACCCTATATAATAATATACATTCACTTTATATATGATATCATACTCCACACAATAAAATATAATCATTATATATATATATATATATATATATAAAATACTCTATATACTAATATATAATCACTATATATAATACCGTATATAATAATATACCATCACTACATATATACTGTAGTGCTCTACACAAAATAAAATATAATCACAATATATATATATATTACTCTATAGAATAATGTACAATCACTATATATATATATATATATATACACTTATGTGTGTGTGTGTATATATATATATACACTTTACATAATAATATATGACCCCTATACCCCTATATATGTATAATAGTATGCTTTATAAAATAATATATAATCACTATATGTAATATCATACTCTATAGAGTAAAATATAACCGATATAATATAATATACTCTATAGAATAATATATAATACTCTATAGAATAATATATATTCACTATATAAATAATATAATACTCTATAGAATAATATATAATTACTATATATGTGTAATATTCTATATAATAATATAGGGGCCCTTTTTAGTTCTACACTTACAGACTGTAGTTCGTCTGATTCTCTATATACTTTATTACCTGTGGTCCCCACAGGACCACCACAGAGCAGATACTATTAGGGAGGTGGTTCATTCTCAGCACTGCAGTGACACTGACGTGGTGGTGGTGTGTTAGTAGTGTGTGTTGTGCTGGTGTGAGTGGATCAGACACAGCAGTGCTGCTGCTGGAGTATTTAAACACTGTGTCCACTCACTGTCCACTCTATTAGACACTCCTACTACTTGCTGGTCCACCTTGTAGATGTAAAGTCAGAGTTTGTGTTCCTCTAGTCCTTCATCAGTGAATTACATGAACTGGTCACTGCAGAGTCCTGATCTTGACCCCAGTGGGATGTGCTGGAGAAGGCCGAGCAGTCCCGGGTGCTGGGTAGCGTTCTGACCGCTGGGGCCGGTGCTGTTTAGAGACTATGGGTTTTTATTTACCTTTTTACTCTTTTGTTTATTGAGTGACATGAAGGTTCCACAGCAGCCGTCAGAGATAATTGTGTATGTAGGAGCTCTCATTAGTCCGGCGGATTGAGTGCTGTTAGAGGAACGTGTGCTTTTATTCGTTTCTTTATTTCTTAGTGTGTTTTTATCGCGTCGGCTGTTCGACTCAATTAAGCTGAACAGAAAAAGTCATTTATTCATTTGTTGTGAATTTTGATGAGGCCTGTTTGGGAAGTAACAGAACATTGCATGCTTTTATAATTAGCCGTTTTAATTAATTGATTATTGAATTGAACACGTGGTCGGTGGTCTCGGGAAGGTCGTGTGGGGTCGTGTTCCCGGCTGATCCTGAGTCTCATGGCTTTACTTTCCTTGTTTATATTTTTCCTCATTATTTTTTAAGACTTTAAAAAAGAATCTTTATAAAAATATATCTTTTTTGCCTTTTCGTTCTTTCTTTCTTTCTTAATTTAATTTTTTTCTCTCTAATCTTTCTCTTTGGTTTTTATTTCCTTTATTTCTTTTTTCTTTCTTCCTTTCGTTCTTTGACTCTATTTTATTAATTTCTTTCTTACTTTCATTTTTTTCTCTCTAATCTTTCTCTTTGGTTTTTCTTTCCTTTATTTTTTTACTCTTTATTTCTTTCTTTCTTTGACTCTATTTTATTCATTTCTTTTTTACTTTCAGTTTTTTCTCTCTATTCTTTCTCTTTGGTTTTTCTTTCCTTTCTTTTTTCTTTCTTTCTTTCTTTCTTTCTTTCTTTCTTTCTTTCTTTCTCTCACTCTATTTTATTAATTTCTTTCTTTCATTTTTTTCTGTCTTTTCTTTCTCTTTGGTTTTTCTTTCCTTTCTTTTTTCTTTCTTTCTTTCTTTCTTTCTTTCTTTCTTTCTTTCTCTCACTCTATTTTACTCATTTCTTTCATACTTTCATTTTTTCTGTCTATTCTTTCTCTTTGGTTTTTCTTTCCTTTATTTTTTTACTCTTATTTCTTTCTTTCTTTGACTCTATTTTATTCATTTTTTTTACTTTCATTTTTTTCTCTCTAATCTTTCTCTTTGGTTTTTCTTTCCTTTATTTTTTCTTTCTTTCTTTCTTTCTTTCTCTCACTCTATTTTATTCATTTCTTTCTTTCATTTTTTTCTGTCTTCTTTCTCTTTGGTTTTTCTTTCCTTTCTTTTTTCTTTCTTTCTTTCTTTCTTTCTTTCTCTCACTCTATTTTACTCATTTCTTTCATACTTTCATTTTTTCTGTCTGTTCTTTCTTTTTGGTTTTTATTTCCCTTATTTCTTTTACTCTTTTTCTTTCTTTCTTTGACTCTATTTTATTCATGTCTTTCTTACTTTCATTTTTTTCTGTTTATTCTTTCTCTTTGGTTTTTCTTTCCTTTCTTTTTTCTTTCTTTCTCTCACTCTATTTTATTTGTTTCTTTCTTACTTTCATTTTTTCTCTCTATTCTTTCTCTTTGGTTTTTCTTTCCTTTATTTCTTTTACTCTTTATTTCTTTCTTTCTTTGATTCTATTTTATTCATTTCTTTCTTACTTACATTTTTTCTGTCTAATCTTTCTCTTTGGTTTTTCTTTACTTTTTTCTTTCTTCCTTTCTTTCTTTCTCTCACTCTATTTTATTCATTTCTTTCTTACTTTCATTTTTTTCTGTCTATTCTTTCTTTTTGGTTTTTATTTCCTTTATTTCTTTTACTCTATATTTCTTTCTTTCTTTAACTCTATTTTATTCATTTTTTTCTTACTTTCATTTTTCTGTCTATTTTTTCTCTTTGGTTTTTCTTTCCTTTTTTTCTTTTACTCTTTCTTTCTTTCTCTTTTTCCTCATCACTTCATTCCTTTCTATCTCTCTCTTTGTCTTTTTGCTTGAATTCTTCATTAATTACCTTCCGTTTGATTGTGACGCCACCACCTCCAAGAGAGGCACAACCAATCACACTGGCCATATGTGTTACGGGGAGGTAGGACTCGAGTAGAGAACCTAATTTAACCCTTTCTGCACCTCTAGGTTAATAAGATGTTGATAGATCTGGGTTTTTTAAGGGGGTTAAATTATTAGTGGGGACAATTCCGTAATCGCTGCATATTGGTGTGGAATGCATCATTTCTTTCTTTTGCTTCTTTCTTTCTTTCTTTCTTTCTTTCTTTTTTTTCTACTTTCATCTGCCTGCTTATTCAATCACTAATTGTGTCTTTTCTATTTTACTTTCATTTTTAGCTTCTTTTGCGTATTTACTAATATTTGAATAAATGACCAAATAATAAATATTTTTTAAATAATAAATACTAATAATATTGTAATTAACTATCTATACTATGTATCTCAAGTTCGAAATACAGCTTCAGATATTAATAATAAATCCTCTACAGCTCTGTATCATTTTGGAGGCAGCTCACGTTTTTATTTACTAATTAAATAATTGAATGTTTGTTTGTTTGTTTGTTTGTTTGCCATTGTTATCTAGAGGTTAATACTATTAAAGAACTCTGATCATTTAGATTCCTTCACGTAACCTCCCAGTTCACTGTACGGTTCCTCTGCAGACCTTCTTCGACCATTAGAGTCAGTGACTCGGTCTCAGGATGAATTGTAGCTGCACAACTCCCTGGAAAATTCATGTCCGAAGCAGGTTCTAGATAGCTGAGTGTGAATATGATTCGTAGTGTAAGCAGATACAATATAGCCAAGTGTGAATGAGTGGTCACGTAAGCAGGTTCTAGATTGCTATGTGTGAATATGGGTGGTAGCGTAAGCTGGTTCTAGGATAAGAGGTGAGGATGAATGGTATTGTCAGCAGGTTCTATATAGCTAATTGTGAATGAGTGGTAGTGTAAGAAGGTTCTAGACAGCAGAGTGTGAATATTAGTGGTGAAGAGGTCCTACATAGCAGAGTGTGAATGTGTGGTAGCGTAAGAAGGTTCTAGATGAGTGGTAGCGTGAACAGGTTCTAGATGACTGAGTGTGAGTATGAGTGGTATTGTGAGCAGGTTCTATATAGCTGAGCGTGAATCAGTGGTAATGTTGGATAGCAGGGTGTGAACGAGTGCTAGTCTAAGAAGGGTCTAGATAGCTGAGTGTGAATATTAGTTTTATGAGCAGGCTCTAGATAACTGGGTGTAAATGAGTGGTTGCGTAAGCAGGCTCCCAATAGCTGTGTGTGATTATGAGTGGTTTTATGAGCAGGTTCTAGATAACTGGTGTGAGTGAGTAGTCGCATAAGGAGGTTCTACATAGCCGTGTGTGATTATGAGCGGTATTGTGAGCAGGCTCTAGATAACTGGGTGTGAATGAGTGGTCACATAAGCAGGTTCTAGATAGCTGTGTGTGATTGAGTGGTATTGTGAGCAGGCTCTAAACAACTGGGTGTGAATGAGTGGTCGTGTAAGGAGGCTCTAGATAACTGGGTGTGAATGAGTGGTCGCATAAGCAGGTTCTAGATAGCTAATTGTGAATGAGTGGTAGCGTAAGAAGGTTTTAGACAGCAGAGTGTGAATATTAGTGGTGAAGAGGTTCTACATAGCGGAGTGTGAATGTGTGGTAACGTAAGAAGGTTCTAGATGAGTGGTAGAGTGAACAGGTTCTAGATGACTGAGTGTGAGTATGAGTGGTATTGTGAGCAGGTTCTATATAGCTGAGCGTGAATCAGTGGTAATGTTAGATAGCAGAGTGTGAACGAGTGCTAGTCTAAGAAGGGTCTAGATAGCTGAGTGTGAATATTAGTTTTATGAGCAGGCTCTAGATAACTGGGTGTAAATGAGTGGTTGCTCATATAGGAGCTCCATAAAGATATGGAGTGGGGCAAAAACAAATCAGAGGATCTCTCAGAAGTGTAATTTCTGAAGTCCACCCTGATACTGCAGCACCGGGCAGTGAGGAGGTCTATTGACCGTGGGTAACTTTGTTGGCCCTCCTGTGGTGGTGTGGCCCCGGAGCTGTAGTGCTCGTAATGGGCTGAGAGAGTTGATTATCCTCGTTTGCTGGGAGCTCGTTCTGTCCTGCTCTTCCGGTTTCCTTTCAAGTCTCCCCGCTAGAGAACAGCCTCAGAGTGCCCATACACTAACACTCACCAGAGCAGAGCAAGTGAAGTGTACAGAGGTCATTCACAGGTCAGTGACTGGTTTGGGTGTGTTGCATGACTGAAGTGCACACCAGCAGAAGACATCCATCCATATATCCATATATCCATCCATCCATCCATATATCCATCCATCCATCCATATATCCATACATCCATCCATATATCCATATATCCATCCATCCATCCATATATCCATCCATCCATCCATATATCCATGCATCCATCCATATATCCATCCATCCATATATCCATCCATCCATATATCCATCCATCTATCCATATATCCATCCATCCATCCATCCATATATCCATACATCCATCCATATATCCATACATCCATCCATCCATCCATATATCCATCCATCCATCCATCCATATATCCATACATCCATCCATATATCCATCCATCCATCCATATATCCATACATCCATCCATATATCCACACATCCATCCATACATCCATCCATATATCCATCCATCCATCCATATATCCATCCATCCATCCATCCATCCATCCCTATATTTATCCATCCATCCATCCATCCATCCACCCATCCATATATCCATCCATCCATATATCCATTATGTTCCAGCTAGTCGGGGTCACGGGGCGTCATCGGGCGAACACCATGTACAACATGAACAGTTCACCAGTCCATCACAGGGCCAACACACACTCATATAGATAGCAGAGTGTTATGAGCAGTATTGTGAGAAGGTTCTAGATAGCAGAGTGTGAATAGGAATGGTAGTGAAAGCAAATATCTAGATAGCAGAGTGTTATGAGCAGTATTGTGAGCAGGTTCTATATAGCTGAGCGTGAATCTGTAGTAGTGTAAGAAGGTTCTAGATACCTGAGTGTTATGAGCAGTATTGTGAGCAGGTTCTAGATAGCCGAGTGTGAATGAGTGGTAGTGAAAGCAAGGTTCTAGATAGCCGAGTGTTATTATTATAAGCAGTGTTGTGAGCAGGTTCTAGATAGCTGAGTGTGACTGAGTGGTAGTGTAAGCTGGTTCTAGATAGCCAAGTGTTATCATAAGCAGTATTGTGAACAGGTTCTATATAGCTGAGTGTGAATTAGTGGTAGTTTAAAAAGTTTGTAAATAGCTGAGTGTGAATGTGAGTGGTATTGTGAGCAGGTCCTATATAGCTGAGTGTGAATCAGTGGTAGTGTAAGAAGGTTCTAGATAGCTGTGAATATTAGTGGTATTTTGACCAGATAACTTCGGTTCTGTTAGGTCTAGGCCTCTGATAGGTCTATTGTGTTGATTGGTCTATAACAGGTCTATGGTAATAAAAGACTATGAGCTAACTGGTCTATGTTATAAACAAGTCTAACTAACAGGCCGACATGTTAATAGCACTAACAGGTCTATGGTAATAAAAGACTATGAGCTAACTGGTCTATGTTATAAACAAGTCTAACTAACAGGCCGACATGTTAATAGCACTAACAGGTCTATGGTAATAAAAGACTATGAGCTAACTGGTCTATGTTATAAACAAGTCTAACTAACAGTCCGACATGTTAATAGCACTAACAGGTCTATGGTAATAAAAGACTATGAGCTAACTGGTCTATGTTATAAACAAGTCTAACTAACAGGCCGACATGTTAATAGCGCTAACAGGTCTATGGTAATAAAAGACTATGAGCTAACTGGTCTATGTTATAAACAGGTCTAACTAACAGTCCGACATGTTAATAGCACTAACAGGTCTATGGTAATAAAAGACTATGAGCTAACTGGTCTATGTTATAAACAAGTCTAACTAACAGTCCGACATGTTAATAGCACTAACAGGTCTATGGTAATAAAAGACTATGAGCTAACTGGTCTATGTTATAAACAAGTCTAACTAACAGGCCGACATGTTAATAGCACTAACAGGTCTATGGTAATAAAAGACTATGAGCTAACTGGTCTATGTTATAAACAAGTCTAACTAACAGGCCGACATGTTAATAGCGCTAACAGGTCTATGGTAATAAAAGACTATGAGCTAACTGGTCTATGTTATAAACAAGTCTAACTAACAGGCCGACATGTTAATAGCGCTAACAGGTCTATGGTAATAAAAGACTATGAGCTAACTGGCGTATCGTAAAAACAGGTCTAACTAACAGGCCGACATGTTAATAGCGCTAGCAGGTCTATGGTAATAAAAGACTATGAGCTAACTGGTCTATGTTATAAACAGGTCTATTAGGCCAACATGTTAATAGCGCTAGCAGGTCTATGGTAATAAAAGGCGATGAGCTAACTGGTCTATGGTATAAACAGGTCTAATAGGCCGACATGTTAATAGCGCCAGCAGGTCTATGGCGCCAATGGAGCTGTAGCAGAACTTGTTTACGGTGCTAATGGGTCTATAGCACTAACAAGTCTATGGTGCTAAGTGGGCTATTGCACTAGTGCCTGCTCTAAATTCACTCTTTGTTGGACGTGCAGATCAGCCGACCATCATCATCATCATCATCATCATACACAAATGGTGAAATGGTATTCTATGTATTTCTAGTATATCTTTAACGGCCCCATCTTTATAGAGCGTAAACCTATAATCACAAAGTGACCTAAGGAAACATCTGGCTAATCCAAGTGGCCAGTTGATGGTCGGCATCACCGCACGCTAATCTCAGAGGCCAGTCTAGCTGGAGGCTCAGCAGCTCTGGGATCAGATGGACGGCCAGCTGTTCGGCAGCGGAAGCAGATGGAGAAGGCAGCTGGTGCTGATCTGGGATCAGTTGCAGAGAGAGAGAGAGAGAGAGAGAGAGAGAGAGAGAGGTTCTATCGCTTCACTGGTAGTTTATACGAAGGCGCTGAGCGAGTGCTTGGATCTGGAAGCTTCTCTAGAAGATCCATTGTTTCTCTGAGGTTCACGCATGTGTTTGTCATCCTAATGGTTTCTGTATGGGAGGATATTACATGGATGCGTGAACACAGCTTCCCTTCAAAGCCTCTAAATAATTTAATCTCAATACACTGACTGTGCTCTCTCTCTCTCTCCTCCCTCCATCTCCCTCTTTTAATTCTGTTTTCTTTTCCCTTTCTCTCTCCCTCTCAATCTCATTCGAGTCTCTTTCTACCCTCCCCTCCTTTTCTCTCCCTCTGTCTTTCACTAGCTTTCATTCCCCTCACTCTTTCTCTCTGAGTCTCTCTCTGCCTTCCTCCCTTCCTCTCTCTCTTCCTCCCTCTCTCGCTCTCCCCTCGCTCCCTTTCTTACCCAACTGATTCTCTTTCCATCTGTTTCTTTTCTTTCTCTCCCCCAGTTCTCTCTGTATCTCTCTCTCTCCCCAGTTCTCTCTGTATCTCTCTCTCTCCCCAGTTCTCTCTCTCTCCTCTCTCTCCCCAGTTCTCTCTGTATCTCTCTCTCCCCAGTTCTCTCTGTATCTCTCTCTCTCCCCAGTTCTCTCTCTCTCCTCTCTCTCCCCAGTTCTCTCTGTATCTCTCTCTCCTCTCTCCCCAGTTCTCTCTGTATCTCTCTCTCCTCTCTCCCCAGTTCTCTCTGTATCTCTCTCTCCTCTCTCTCCCCAGTTCTCTCTGTATCTCTCTCTCCTCTCTCCCCAGTTCTCTCTGTATCTCTCTCTCCTCTCTCCCCAGTTCTCTCTGTATCTCTCTCTTTCCTTTCTCTCCCCAGTTCTCTCTGTATCTCTCTCCTCTCTCCCCCCTTCTCCTGCTTTTCTTTCTCTCTCCCACTCTTTCTCTTTCTTTTGAGTCTCTTTCTACCCTCCCCTTGTTTCTCTCTCTCCTTTTTCTCTCTCTGTCTTTCACTCGCTTTCCCTCTCTCTCTTTTTTCTCTCTTACTCCTGCTCTCGCTGCCCCCTCCCTTCCTCTCTCTTTCTCACCCAACTGATTTTCTCTCTCTCTCCTCTCTCTTTCACTTGCTAATCTTGTTCTCTCCCTCTCTAGCTTTCCCTCCCTCTTTCTCACTCAGCTGGTTCTCTCCCTCCCTCTTTCTCTCTAATCTTATTTTTTCTCGTTCCTTTTTCCCCTCCCACTTTTGGATCTCAGTGTCTCTCTCCCTCGCTTTCCCCTCCCTCTCTTTTCTCACTTTGAGTCTCACTCTGCCTTCCTCCATTCCTTTCTCTCATTTCCTTTTTCTCTCTTCCTCCTTCTCTTGCTCTCCCCTCCCTCTCTTTCTCACCCAACTGATTCTCTTTCTGTCTGTCACTTTTCCATTTAGTTCTCTTTCTCTTTTTCATTTGTTCTTGTTCTCTCACTCTTTCCCCTTTTCTCTCCCTCCTTTATTTTCTCTTTCTTTCTCTCCTCTTCCTGCATGTCACTCTGTCCCTCACTCTCTTACTGATTCTCAATGTCTCTCTTCCTTTCACGCTCTCCCTCTCTTTCTCACTTTGAGTCACTCTCTATACGCATCCCCTCTCTCCATCTGTCTCTCCCACTTCTTCTTCCTCCCTATTTCTCTCCCTCCATCTTATTCTCGCTCTCCCCTCCCTCTCTTTCTCACTTTCAGTCTCTGCCTCGCTCTCTATCTTCCCCCTTCCTCTCTCACTCTCTTCCTATTTTTCTCTCCCTTCCTCCTTCTCTCGCTCTCCCATCCCTCTCCTTCTCACCTTGAGTCTCTCTCCCTCCTCCCTCCCCACTCCTCTCTCGTTCCCTCTCTCTCCATCTGTCTCTCTTTCTCTCGCTCTCTCACTGATTCTCTCTCTCTCTCTCTCTCATTCATTCCTTAATCCTTTTGTCGTGTTCTGTCCGTCTTTTTGAGTCTTTACCCCTTCTCTCCCTTTATTTCTGTCTTTTTCTCCTCTCTTTCTTCACCCCTACCTCTCTCCACTTACTCTTTCTACCTCTTTTTCCTTCTTTCCCTTTCCCCCTCTCATATGCTCTCTTTCTCCCTGTTCTCTCGCTCTGTATCTGTCTCTCTCCAGTTCTTTCTGTATCTCTCTTTCCCCAGTTCTCTCTCTCTCTCTCTCTCTCTCTCTCTCTCCAATTATCTCTGTATCTCTCTCTCTCTAGTTCTCTCTGTCTCTCTCTTTCTCTCTCCAGTTTTCTCTCTCTCTCTCTCTCTCTCTCTCTCTCTCTCTCTCTCTCTCTCTCTCTCTCTCTCTCTCTCTCTCTCTCCAATTATCTCTGTATCTCTCTCTCTCTAGTTCTCTCTGTCTCTCTCTCTCTCTCTCCAGTTTTCTCTCTCTCTCTCTCTCTAGTTCTCTCTCTCTCTCTCTCTCTCTCTCTCTCTCTCTCTCTCTCTCTCTCTCTCCAGTTCTCTCTCTCTCTCTCTCTCTCTCTCTCTCTCTCTCTCTCTCTCTCTCTCTCTCTCTCTCTCTCTCTCCCCAGTTCTCTCTGTATCTCTGTCTCACCTGTTCTCTCTCTCCCTCTCCCTCTCACCAGTTTTCTCTGTATCTCTCTAGCTTTCTCTCCCCAGTTCCCTGTGTATGTTTCTCTCTCACCTGCTCTCTCTCTCTCTCTCCCCCTCCCTCTCTCTCTCCCTCTCTCTCTCCCTCTGTATCCTTCTCATTTACATGTTTTCCCTGCATTCTCTCTCTCTCTCTGTATCTCTCTCACACATGTTCTCTCTGTATGTATCTCTCTCCCTTATTTCTCTGTCTTCTCTTATTCCATCTCCCTTCCTCTCTGTCCTCTGATTCTCTCCATCCCTCCTCCCTCTCCTTGCCCCTCCCTTCCCTCTCTGCTGCTCTCTCTCCCTCAGTCCTCTCTGTACCTCTCTCTGTCTCTCTCCCGCTGTTCCTGTCCTTGTTTAATTCTCCCCCACTCCCTCCCTCTCTCCTCCTCCTCCTCCCTCCTGCCCTCACCTCTGCCTCTCTCTCCCTCATTCTCTCTGTATCTCTCACTTTTACTGCCCATCTCTGATTCTCTCTATCTCTCCCTTCCTCTCTCCTCTGATTCATTCCATCCCCCTCTCCCCTCTCTTTCATGCTTTCTCCCTTCTCTTTCTGTCTCTCCCTCCCTCATCCTTTCATTATTTCTCTCTCATTTCCCCTCCCTCTCTCTCTCTCTCTCTCTCTCTCCCTCTCTCTCTCAGTGTGTTGTCTATGTGGTATTCATTAAAGCTGCCCTGCACCTGCTACGAGCTCTGCATAAAGGATGCTTTCTATCCCCCTTAACACACATCGCTACAGTGGAACGAGAGAGAGAGAGAGAGAGAGGGAGAGAGAGAGAGAGAGATAGACACAGAGAGAGGGAGAGAGAGAGAGAGTCACATGGAGAAAAGGAGGACAGAACATAGTCTTTCTGGACCGAATCCCAGTTCATTACCTGAAATTTCTCTCTACTGAGTTTTCATAATGTAGTGGTGAATATGTGCGTGAGGGATTCTGGGATAGAGAGCAGCGGGAACTTCACTCCATTCAGGCAAAGGCAACATCTGACAAGCTACTAATTACTTTGAGTCACTTCCAAAAAAAAAGAAAAAGGTCCGTTATTGAAGCTAATCGCTCTTCGATTAACCCTGAACGGTAATTAGGACGTTTAAACCAAGGCTTTATATTAAACTACATAACAAAAGTAAAAACGTGGCGTGGTTGGGCATTAAATTATCACCTCATTCAGATTAATATGGGAATGAAGTCACAGTGCACTGTTAAAGCTTATAATCTTGAGATTTATCCTTTATTACTCTGAGAAATGACTCATCTGCAGCATAAACACTGAACAAGCTAACGCTAGCTAATCTATAAGATACAGGTTCATACGCGACTCAGTTGTGTCTTTAATAGGAAACTGCATTGTAGCCTCAGTTACTCAGTAATTCATACACAGTTACTGCAACTATTTAACTACTGTAACCAAGTAACTAGTACAACTGTGTAACTACTGCAACTGTGTAACTAGTACAACTATGCAACTACTGCAACTATGTAACTACTGCAACTATGTAATTAATCCAACTATTTAACTACTCCAACTGTGTAACTAGCTATGTAACTACTGCATCTATGTAACTACTACAACTATGTACCTACTGCAGCTTTGTAACCAGTACAGCTATATAACCAGTACAGCTATGTAACTAGTACAGCTATGTAACTAGTACAGCTCTGTAACCAGCACAGCTATATAACTAGTACAGCTATGTAACTAGTACAACTATGCAGCTATGCAACTACTGCAACTATGCAATTACTGCAACTATGTAACTACTGCAACTATGTACCTACTGCAGCTTTGTAACCAGTACAGCTTTGTAACCAGTACAGCTATGTAACTAGTACAGCTATGTAACTAGTACAACTATGCAGCTATGCAATTACAGCAACAATGTAGCTACTACAATGTAACTAGCACTAGTAATGTAGCCACGGTAACAGGTGGATTAAAGCAGTACAGCTTATGTAGTCACACGTGTATATCAATGTATTTTTGTCTTATGTATTTATTTATGAGTATCTTGATAGTAACATCTTTTAATGGAATTTCACATTAGAGTGTAAACAGACTGGAACAGCAGTTTCCTTTCAGGAAATAACTTGTAGACAGTATTTATACTAGAAATGCCAAAAGTGATGCAATTACTGCAACTATGTAACTACTACAACTATGTACCTACTGCAGCTTTGTAACCAGTACAGCTATGTAACTAGTACAGCTATGTAACTAGTACAGCTATGTAACTAGTACAACTATGCAGCTATGCAATTACTGTAACTATGTAACTACTACAACTATGTAACTACTGCAGCTTTGTAACCAGTACAGCTATGTAACCAGTACAGCTATGTAACTAGTACAACTATGCAGCTATGCAATTACTGTAACTATGTAACTACTGCAACTATGTAACTACTTCAACTATGTAACTACTACACCCATGTAACTACTGCAGCTTTGTAACCAGTACAGCTATGTAACTAATACAACTATGCAGCTATGCAACTACTGCAACTATGCAATTACTGCAACTATGTAACTACTGCAACTATGTAACTACTACACCCATGTAACTACTGCAGCTTTGTAACCAGTACAACTATGTAACTAATACAACTATGCAGCTATGCAACTACTGCAACTATGCAATTACTGCAACTATGTAACTACTGCAACTATGTAACTACTACAACTATGTAACTACTGCAGCTTTGTAACCAGTACAGCTATGTAACTAGTACAACTATGCAGCTATGCAACTACTGCAACTATGCAATTACTGCAACTATGTAACTACTGCAACTATGTAACTACTACAACCATGTAACGACTGCAGCTTTGTAACCAGTACAGCTATGTAACTAATACAACTATGCAACTACTGCAACTATGCAATTACTGCAACTATGTAACTACTGCAACTATGTAACTACTGCAACCATGTAACTACTGCAGCTTTGTAACCAGTGCAGCTATGTAACTAGTACAACTATGCAGCTATGCAACTACTGCAACTATGCAATTACTGCAACTATGTAACCACTGCAACTATGTAACTAGTACAACTATGTAACTACTACAACCATGTAACTACTGCAACTATGTAACTTGTACAACTATGTACCTACTGCAACCAAGTAACGGATGCAACTATGTATCTACTGCAACCAAGTAACTGATGCAACTATGTAACTAGTACAACTATGTAACTACTGCAACTATGTAACTAGTACAACTATGTAACTACTGCAACTATGTAACTAGTACAGCAGTGTACCTACTGCAACCAACTGATGCAACTATGTGACTACTGCAACCAAGTAACTGATGCAACTATGTACCTACTATAACAATGTAGCTACTACAATGTAACTAGCACTAGTAATGTAACCACGGTAACAGGTGGATTACAGCAGTACAGCTTATGTAGTCACACGTGTATATCATTGTATTTTTGTCTTATGTATTTATTTATGAGTATCTTGATAGTAGCATGTTTTAATGGAATTTCACATTAGAGTGTAAACAGACTGGAACAGCAGTTTCCTTTCAGGAAATAACTTGTAGACAGTATTTACACTAGAAATGCCAAAAGTGATGTACAAATGCAGTTACATCCACGTTATTACCAGTTTACCATCGCATGCTGGTTTTGCTGGTGAGCCGTCATGCTGGTTGTTGGAGCAGGGCTGTCTCGGTTTGAAAGCTGAGTTAAAGTCATTGCGTCCTCTATTAGAAACGAGCTCCAGTAAAAGTTTCAATTGCTGTAATTTAATTGCCCTGAAGAGAAACTGTCCTGCAGAAAACCGCACTCACGGAAGCGGCGCTCATTTGCTGACTGCATAAAAAGAAGGCAATCTGCATCGTCCTCATCATCAGAGCACATGATTACAGTACACCAGCAGCATGGCGGAGCTCTCATGCTGAACGGATTTAGGCCAAATTAAGCGGAGTTTGCATGCTTCTGTGCCCGTAATGAGATTTAAACACAGATTAACATGTATCTCAGGCAGGCCTATATTCACCATGGGTCTCATAAAAAAATCATAAAAGAACTCTTGTTCTGGAACGCCGTACACGGCACAATAGAGCTGCGGCCCGGCTCGTGCACACGCAAAGATATTGCGCTACCTCTTGCCTGATGCCCTAAGAAGATGAAAAATACATCAGGCTGTAGGGAATTAAACGCTGCAGATCAAAAAAAAAAAAGAACAGGGCTGCAGTGCCGTGGGGCAGTAAACACCAGCAACAAGGCCCAAACAACTGAGCCGGAACAAAGCGACGAGGAGCGGAGCCGGAGACTCGCCGGAGAGAGGGAATATGAAAGTATAGCAGTATTCCTAGTATTCCATTGTATTATTAAGAAAACCATGTTGCTGTTTCAGTAGATAAGCAACAACTCCTACTACACTAATGAATACACTACTATACTTCACCTACTACACTAATGAATACACTACTATACTTCACCTACTACACTAATGAATACACTACTATACTTCACCTACTACACTAATGAATACACTACTATACTCTCACCTACTACACTAATGACTACACTACTATACTTCACCTACTACACTAATGAATACACTACTATACTTCACCTACTACACTAATGATTACACTTCTATACTTCACCTACTACACTAATGAATACACTTCTATACTTCACCTACTACACTACTGATTACACTTCTATACTTCACCTACTACACTAATGATTACACTTCTATACTTCACCTACTACACTAATGATTACACTTCTATTCTTCACCTACTACACTAATGAATACACTACTATACTTCACCTACTACACTAATGAATACACTTCTATACTTCACCTACTACACTAATGAATACACTTCTATACTCTCACCTACTACACTAATGACTACACTTCTATACTTCACCTACTACACTAATGAATACACTACTATACTTCACCTACTACACTAATGAATACACTACTATACTTCACCTACTACACTAATGAATACACTACTATACTTCACCTACTACACTAATGATTACACTTCTATACTTCACCTACTACACTAATGAATACACTACTATACTTCACCTACTACACTAATGAATACACTTCTATACTCTCACCTACTACACTAATGAATACACTTCTATACTCTCACCTATTACACTAATGAATACACTTCTATACTTCACCTACTGCACTAATAAATACACTACTATACTTCACCTACTACACTAATGAATACACTTCTATACTCTCACCTACTACACTAATGGATACACTTCTATACTTCACCTACTACACTAATGAATACACTACTATACTTCACCTACTACACTAATGAATACACTTCTATACTTCACCTACTACACTAATGAATACACTTCTATACTTCACCTACTACACTAATGAATACACTTCTATACTCTCACCTACTACACTAATGAATACACTTCTATACTCTCACCTACTACACTAATGAATACACTTCTATACTTCACCTACTACACTAATGAATACACTTCTATACTCTCACCTACTACACTAATGACTACACTTCTATACTTCACCTACTACACTAATGAATACACTTCTATACTCTCACCTACTACACTAATAAATACACTTCTATACTTCACCTACTACACTAATGATACACTTCTATACTTCACCTACTACACTAATGAATACACTACTATACTTCACCTACTACACTATGAATACACTTCTATACTTCACCTACTACACTAATGAATACACTACTATACTTCACCTACTACACTATTAATACACTTCTATAATTCACCAACTACACTAATGGAATACACTTTCTATACTTCACCTACCTACACTAATGAATACACTTCTATACTTCACCTACTACACTAATAATACACTACTATACTTCACCTACTACACTAATGATACACTACTATACTTCACCTACTACACTAATGAATACACTTCTATACTTCACTACTATACTAATAATGCACTACTATACTTCACCTACTACACTAATGACTACACTACTATACTTCACCTACTACACTAATAACTACAGCTTCTATACTTCACCTACTACACTAATGAGCTACACTTCTATACTACACCTACTACACTAATGAATACACTACTATACTTCACCTACTACACTAATAAATACACTACTATACTTCACCTACTACACTAATGAATACACTTCTATACTTCACCTACTACACTAATGAATACACTTCTATACTTCACCTACTACACTAATAATACACTACTATACTTCACCTACTACACTAATGATACACTTCTATACTTCACCTACTACACTAATGAATACACTTCTATACTTCACCTACTACACTAATAATGCACTACTATACTTCACCTACTACACTAATGACTACACTTCTATACTTCACCTACTACACTAATGAATACACTTCTATACTTCACCTACTACACTAATAATACACTACTATACTTCACCTACTACACTAATGATACACTTCTATACTTCACCTACTACACTAATGAATACACTTCTATACTTCACCTACTACACTAATGAATACACTTCTATACTTCACCTACTACACCAATGAATACACTTCTATACTTCACCTACTACACTAATAATACACTTCTATACTTCACCTACTACACTAATAATACACTTCTATACTTCACCAACTACACTAATGAATACACTTCTATACTTCACCTACTACACTAATAATACACTTCTATACTTCACCTACTACACTAATGAATACACTTCTATACTTCACCTACTACACTAATGAATACACTTCTATACTTCACCAACTACACTAATAATACACTTCTATACTTCACCTACTACACTAATAATACACTTCTATACTTCACCTACTACACTAATGAATACACTACTATACTTCACCTACTACACTAATAATACACTTCTATACTTCACCTACTACACTAATGAATACACTACTATACTTCACCTACTACACTAATGAATACACTTCTATACTTCACCTACTACACTAATGAATACACTTCTATACTTCACCTACTACACTAATGAATACACTACTATACTTCACCTACTACACTAATGAATACACTTCTATACTTCACCTACTACACTAATGATTACACTTCTATACTTCACCTACTACACTAATGAGTACACTTCTATACTTCACCTACTACACTAATGAATACACTACTATACTTCACCTACTACACTAATAAATACACTTCTATACTTCACTTACTACACTAATGAATACACTTCTATACTTCACCTACTACACTAATAATACACTTCTATACTTCACTACTACACTAATGATTACACTTCTATACTTCACCTACTACACTAATGATTACACTACTATACTTCCACCTACTACACTAATGAATACACTTCTATACTTCACCTACTACACTAATGAATACACTTCTATACTTCACCTACTACACTAATGAATACACTTCTATACTTCACCTACTACACTAATAATACACTTCTATACTTCACCTACTACACTAATGATTACACTTCTATACTTCACCTACTACACTAATGAATACACTACTATACTTCACCTACTACACTAATGAATACACTTCTATACTCTCACTACTACACTAATGAGTACACTTCTATACTTCACCTACTACACTAATGAATAACATACTATACTTCACCCTACTTCACTAATAAATACACTTCTATACTTCACTTACTACACTAATGAATACACTTCTATACGTCACCTACTACACTAATAATACACTTCTATACTTCCCTACTACACTAATGATTACACTTCTTACTTCACTACTACACTAATGATTACACTACTATACTTCACTACTTACACTAATGAATACACTTCTATACTTCACTACTACACTAATGAATACACTTCTATACTTCACCCTACTGACATAATGAATACACTTCTATACTCTCACTACTACAATAATGAATACACTACTATACTTCACCTACTACACTAATGAATACACTTACTATACTTCACCTACTACACTAATGAATACACTTCTATACTTCACCTACTACACTAATGACTACACTACTATACTTCACCTACCTACACTAATGATTACACTTCTATACTTCACTACTACACTAATTGAATACACTTTCTATACTTCTCCTACTACACTAATGAATAACTCTCTATACTTCACTTACTACACTAATTAATACAACTTCTATACTTCACTTACTACACTAATGAATACACTTCTATACTTCACTACTACACTAATCATTACACTTCTATACTATCTCCTACTACAACTAATGATACACTTCTATACTTCACCTACTACACTAATGATTACACTTCTATACTTCACCTACTACACTAATGAATTACACTTCTATACTTCACCTACTACACTAATGAATACACTACTATACTTCACCTACTACACTAATGAATACAACTACTATACTTCACCTACTACACTAATGAATACACTTCTATACTTCACCTACTACACTAATGAATACACTTCTATACTTCACCTACTACACTAATAATACACTTCTATACTTCACTTACTACACTAATGAATACACTTCTATACTTCACCTACTACACTAATAATACACTTCTATACTTCACTACTACACTAATGATTACACTTCTATACTTCACCTACTACACTAATGATTACACTACTATACTTCACCTACTACACTAATGAATACACTTCTATACTTCACTACTACACTAATGAATACACTTCTATACTTCACCTACTACACTAATGAATACACTTCTATACTCTCACCTACTACACTAATGAATACACTACTATACTTCACCTACTACACTAATGAATACACTACTATACTTCACCTACTACACTAATGAATACACTTCTATACTTCACCTACTACACTAATGACTACACTACTATACTTCACCTACTACACTAATGATACACTTCTATACTTCACCTACTACACTAATGACTACACTACTATACTTCACCTACTACACTAATGACTACACTTCTATACTTCACCTACTACACTAATAAATACACTTCTATACTTCACTTACTACACTAATGAATACACTTCTATACTTCACCTACTACACTAATAATACACTTCTATACTTCACTACTACACTAATGATTACACTTCTATACTTCACCTACTACACTAATGATTACACTTCTATACTTCACCTACTACACTAATGATTACACTTCTATACTTCACCTACTACACTAATGAATACACTACTATACTTCACCTACTACACTAATGAATACACTACTATACTTCACCTACTACACTAATGAATACACTTCTATACTTCACCTACTACACTAATGAATACACTTCTATACTTCACCTACTACACTAATGAATACACTACTATACTTCACCTACTACACTAATAATACACTACTATACTTCACCTACTACACTAATAAATACACTTCTATACTTCACTTACTACACTAATGAATACACTTCTATACTTCACCTACTACACTAATAATACACTTCTATACTTCACTACTACACTAATGATTACACTTCTATACTTCACCTACTACACTAATGATTACACTACTATACTTCACCTACTACACTAATGAATACACTTCTATACTTCACTACTACACTAATGAATACACTTCTATACTTCACCTACTACACTAATGAATACACTTCTATACTTCACCTACTACACTAATGAATACACTACTATACTTCACCTACTACACTAATGAATACACTACTATACTTCACCTACTACACTAATGAATACACTTCTATACTTCACCTACTACACTAATGACTACACTACTATACTTCACCTACTACACTAATGATACACTTCTATACTTCACCTACTACACTAATGACTACACTACTATACTTCACCTACTACACTAATGACTACACTTCTATACTTCACCTACTACACTAATAAATACACTTCTATACTTCACTTACTACACTAATGAATACACTTCTATACTTCACCTACTACACTAATAATACACTTCTATACTTCACTACTACACTAATGATTACACTTCTATACTTCACCTACTACACTAATGATTACACTTCTATACTTCACCTACTACACTAATGATTACACTTCTATACTTCACCTACTACACTAATGAATACACTACTATACTTCACCTACTACACTAATGAATACACTACTATACTTCACCTACTACACTAATGAATACACTTCTATACTTCTGCTACTACACTAATGAATACACTACTATACTTCACCTACTACACTAATGATACACTTCTATACTTCACCTACTACACTAATGACTACCCTTCAACTGCAGCTCAAAACTATAATCCAATTGGAGCTCAAATATGACCCATCAAGAAGCCCATTACAAACTTACAAACATCCCATGCAACCTAGTTTACACCTACACCTAAGCATCAAAGAAGTTTAGCCATGCAGTTGTCTTAATACTAAAGTATTACAACAGTATAGCTCTTTAAATACTGAAGTACTGCAGTAGTGTAGTAGTGTAGTTTACTCTGCCCTGCAATATTTAAGCAGTGCAGTAGTGTAGTTGCCCCAGTACTGCAGTATTACAGTTATTATTTAGGTATTACAGTATTTTAGTGCTATAGTTGTGTAAATACAGCAATATTACAGTACTGTAATAGTGACATTTTGTCAACACTGCTGTTTTGCAGTATATTGCGGAGTTATTATTTAGATATTACAGTAATATTGTGTCATAGTTGTGTAATAATTGCAGTACTATAATACTGTAATAATGAAACTGTCTTAACACTGCATTATTTCAGTACTGTAGTAGTGAAACTGTCAATACAGCAGTACTACAGTATTGTAGTAGTTAAACTGTGTCAATACTGCAGTACTACGGTACTATAGTAGTGAAATTGTCACTACTGCTCTAGTACTGTACTAGTGAAACTGTCTTAACACTGCATTATTACAGTGCTGTAGTAGTTAAACTGCGTCCTTACTGCAGTACTACAGTACTGTAGTAGTTAAACTGTGTCAATACTGCAGTACTACAGCACTATAGTAGTGAAAATGCCACTATTGCAGTAGTAATGTACTAGTGAAACTGTCTTAACGCTGCATTATTACAGTGCTGTAGTAGTGAAACTGTGTCAAAACAGCAGTACTACAGTATTGTTGTAGTTAAACCGTGTCAATACTGCAGTACTACAGTACTATAGTAGTGAAATAGTCACTACTGCACTAGTACTGTACTAGTGAAACTGTCTTAACACTGCATTATTACAGTGCTGTAGTAGTGAAACTGTGTCAATACCGCAGTACTACAGTACTGTAGTAGTTAAACTGTACCAATACTGCAGTACTACAGTACTATAGTAGTGAAACTGTCACTACTGCTCTAGTACTGTACTAGTGAAACTGTCTTAACACTGCATTATGACAGTACTGTAGTAGTTAAACTGTGTCAATACCGCAGTACTACAGTACTATAATAGTTAAACCATGTCATTACTGCAGTACTACAGTACTATAGTAGTTAAACTGTACCAATACTGCAGTACTACAGTACTATAGTAGTGAAACTGTCACTACTGCAGTAGTACCGAACTAGTGAAACTGTCTTAACACTGCATTATAACAGTGCTGTAGTGATTAAACCATGTCAATACTGCAGTACTACAGTACTATAGTAGTAAAATTGTGACTACTGCTCTAGTACTGTACTAGTGAAACTGTCTTAACACTGCATTATTACAGTACTGTAGTAGTTAAACTGCGTCCTTACCGCAGTACTACAGTACTATAATAGTTAAACCATGTCAATACTACAGTACTATAGTAGTGAAATTGTCACTACTACAGTAGTATAGTAATGTAATAGTGAAACTGTCCCAACACAGCAGTATTACAGTACTGTAGTAGTTAAACTGTGTCCTTACTTTAGTACTACAGGACTATAGTAGTGAAATTATATCAGTACTGCAGTATTACCATACTATAGCAGAGTAGTTATCTCTGCCCAGTAATATTACATTAGTATACAGTAATAGAGATATTTATTAACACAGCAGTACAGTTCTGTAAATATAGGGACATGACAGTAGTACAGTTCTGTAAATATAGGGACATGACAGTAGTACAGTTCTGTAAATATAGGGACATGACAGTAGTACAGTTCTGTAAATATAGGGACGTGACAGTAGTACACTTCTGTAAATATAGGGACATGACAGTAGTACAGTTCTGTAAATATACGGACATGACAACAGTACAGTTCTGTATATATAGGGACATGAGAGCAGTACAGTTCTGTAAATATAGGGACATGACAGCAGTACAGTTCTGTAAATATACGGACATGACAGCAGTACAGTTCTGTAAATATAGGCACATGACAGCAGTACAGTTCTGTAAATATACGGACATGACAGCAGTACAGTTCTGTAAATATAGGGACATGACAGTAGTACAGTTCTGTAAATATACGGACATGACAGCAGTACAGTTCTGTAAATATACGGACATGACAGCAGTATAGTTCTGTAAATATACGGACATGACAGCAGTACAGTTCTGTAAATATAGGCACATGACAGCAGTACAGTTCTGTAAATATAGGCACATGACAGCAGTATAGTTCTGTAAATATACGGACATGACAGCAGTACAGTTCTGTAAATATAGGGACATGACAGCAGTACAGTTCTGTAAATATAGGGACATGACAGCAGTACAGTTCTGTAAATATACGGACATGACAGCAGTACAGTTCTGTAAATATAGGGACATGACAGCAGTACAGTTCTGTAAATATAGGGACATGACAGCAGTACAGTGGTGTGGTTTCTGTAATGTTTCGTAGTACTGTTTTCCCAGTAACTCACTATTACTAGTAAAATGGGTCACCATGCGAAATTGGAGCTCCCTGCTTCCTTCACAGTTGGCCGTGGGAAGAAATCGAGTCGGATGTTCAGGCTTTTGCAGACACCTCAAAGCAGCGCGACGGTACGCCTGTGGGCCGCGAGTAAAGCACCGCACGCCTTCGTTCCCGAGGCTAAAGTTCAATATGCATTAAGCGCTATAGAGAGCGTCAGCGGCAAGGTTAGCGCTGAGCTCCTTCAGGGCTTTTATCTGCTCTTAATGGTGAAATACATCACTCGGATGTGGACATCATACCACATACACATGCAGACGCGCTGAGCTTCACCCGGCCGTGACACTGCCACGCGGAGACAGTTATGGATTAGCTTAGCTCATCGCCTGCGAGCGCTCGGAGACGCGTCTATGGGAGTTGACATGTTGGCAGCGAGGCAAAGGCTTGTGTGGCAGATAATTTGAGCCAGGAGCTTCAGCGCCAGTGATCTGAGCTGTCAGGTCCATGCGGCGGCGGAGAGAGGAGGAGAGAAGGCCATGTTAGCGAAAGCGCTAGTGGCGCTCCGCCATCGCTAAATCAATGCATCAAACAGGAAAAGGCTCCGTCTTCTGACGCGAGCTCCAGACGCTTCATAAAAAAAAGATGACCGGAGAGGAATTGAAAGCTCCTCTGTGAGTGTTTCGTGGAGAACTTCACTCCATACAACATTCTTCAATGGTCACCTTCACTGCAGCTTCAGATCTTGTTGAGGGACTCAAAGAAAGTTCAGTCTTTGAAGTAGGGGGAGCATTTTCTGGTTTCTACCATCCCAAACCCATTCAGTAGTACTGAGATCTGGAATCTAGGGTTGGCAGGCCACTGTTCTGAGAAGACCAGTGTAGGTGAAGGTAGTGTTAGACAGTTTACCTGTACACAGGTAGGTGAAGGTAGTGTTACAGTTTACCAACAGTGTTAGTGGGTCTACCAGGTCTTCCAGGTGGTTGTTAGCTTTAAGTCAGTCTTTGGAAGACTCATTGTAGATCCAATTTCCTCTGAGACATCTGAGAACCTCACAGGGAACGGCGGTTCCTCCGGAATTCTAAAGGATGTTTATGCTCACATGCTGTGTAATTGAATCAGAAGGAATTGCTAATTCCTTTCGAAACGGAGGAGCTCGTTCCGTCCTAAGTTGCCACGAGTGTTCAGACGTCAACCAAAGTGTCAACTCCTGCTCCCCCCACAACCCCCACCCCCCCCCAAAACCCATCTGCCCCCGGCTGCTGGTGCATGCTGGGTAAACCATATGTCGCACTCTGATCTATCCGCGGTCTCTGCAGTCGACGGAACCCGCGGTGACGCTCGCGCACATACACAACGCATCCCGTCCCACACTCTCGGTGTGATCCTGACGGGGAGAGATCTAATTATTGCCACTCCGAGGCCGCCTTACTAAGCTTCTCACCCAGCCATGCGGAGAGAATGGGCAACGCAGCTGAAATCAAGCCCCTCCACAAACACCCCCCCCTCCCCACCCCCGTCCTGATTTCCTGCGGAAAGCCGTCCTCACGTTTTAGCATTCACCCGACGCCGCTCCTCGGGAACAGAGCGGAATCTCAGATGCTTGTTTTTGCTCTGTTTCGAGTGATCAGCAAGCAACCGAAATGAAAATTGGTCTAAATGGAAATTAAAATTTCACAGTCGGTTTGTTACGGGCGAGCGAACGCTGGCGAGGCGCATGCCTCGAATTCTAATCGGGTGGCACTCTTAAACGCTTATCACATTTGTTGTTATATTGTTATGTGATTTATGTGATTAGCGGTTGCGCGTCGGAAAGCCATGCATGTCACTGTTGGTGTCCACGTATACTTTCTCGGCAGTAACTAATTACATTTACCCAAGTACATATGCTTTTTCAGCTGTAAGTACTTACATTTATTCAAGGACATGTACTTCCTGGGCAATAACTAATTACATTTACCCAAGTGCTTGTTTTTTCTGGGAGGTTAATAATTATACTAATGCTGGTACATGTATTTCCTGGGTAGTAACTAATTATATTTATTCAAGTACATGTACTTTCTGGGCAGTTACTAATTACATTTACCCAAGCACATGTACTTTCTGGGCAATAACTAATTACATTTACCCAAGTACATGTATTTTCTGCGTAGTAACTAATTACATTTACTCAAGTGCATGTACTTTCTGGGCAGTAACTAATTACATTTACCCAAGCACATGTACTTTCTGGGCAATAACTAATTACATGTACCCAAGTACATGTATTTTCTGCGTAGTAACTAATTACATTTACTCAAGTGCATGTACTTTCTGGGCAGTAACTAATTACTTTTACCCAAGTACATGTATTTTCTGGGCAGTAACTAATTACATTTACCCAAGTACATATAAGTTCTGGGCTGTAAGTAGTTACACTTACTCTGGTACATGTATTTTCTGGGCAGTAACTAATTACATGTATACAAGTACATATACTTTCTGGGCAGTTACTAATTACATTTACACAAGTACATATACTATCTGGGCAGTAACTAATTACATTTACCCAAGTACATGTAATTTCTGGGCAGTAACTAATTACATTTCCCCACATACATTTACTTTCTGGGCTGTAACTAATTACATTTATCCAATTACAAGTACTTTCTGGGTAGTAACTAGTTACATTTACCCAAGTACATATACTTTCTGGGCTGTAAGTAGTTACATTTACCCAAGTACATGTATTTTCTGGGCAGTAACTAATTAAATTTACCCAAGTACATGTACTTTCTGGGCAGTAACTAATTACATTTACCCAAGTACATGTACTTTCTGGGCAGTAACTAATTAAATTTACCCAAGTACATATACTTTCTGAGCAGTAACTAATTACATTTATCCAATAATGCTAATCGGGTGGCGCTCTTAAACGCTTATCACATTTGTTGTTATATTGTTATGTGATTTATGTGATTAGCGGTCGCATGTCGGAAAGCCATGCACGTCACTGTTGGTGTCCAATTTATATCCTGCTTCTTCTTTTTGGTGCTTGTTTTTCCGCCACGTTGCAAACTCGTCCTGCACGTTTTGAGATGTTCTAGAGTTTCACCCTCTTGATATGTTTAGACTGATGTGATTGGTGCTTGCTCACAGCTGGACGTTGATTGGACGTTATAATTTAACTTACTTTCACTCTGTATGTATATGGATTACAGTGGTGTTCATGTCACTGACGTGTGTAAATACAGGATAGAGAATACGCTGTTATGACTAAGGTACTCTTATGTAACAGCCGACGAGCCTAGAAAAGACTAGATCACATTCTCATCTGTGGTAAGATTCACAACCGGGTACACAACAATATGCCCCACTAGCAGTGCTCGCTTTCCATACTCCACACTATCCTTCCAACACTTCCACCATCACTCCCATTTCAAACTAGTGACTGGGATGACTAGCTCTTCATAGCATCCACCTGCCTCATAGGTCCAATACATGGATATAGATTTGCAGTAAATAGTTTTTATTTTACATTTTTTAGTTTAGTATATATACTTTCTGGGCAGTAACTAGTTACATTTACTCAAGTGCATGTACTTTCTGGGCAGTAACTAGTTACATTTACTCAAGTGCATGTACTTTCTGGGCAGTAACTAATTACATTTACCAAAGTACATATACTTTCCGGGCTTAACTAATTACATTTACCCACATACATGTACTTTCTGGACTGTAACTAATTACATTTATCCAAGTACATGTACTTTCTTGGCAGTAACCAATTACATTTACCCAAATACATGTGCTTTCTGGGCTGTAACTAATTAAATTGACCCAAGTACATATACTTTCTGGGCAGTAACTAATTAAGTTTACCCAAGTACATATACTTTCTGGGCAGTAACTAATTACATTTATCCAAATACATTTACTTTCTGGGCTGTAACTAATTACATTTATTCAAGTACAAGTATTTTCTGGGTAGTAACCAATTACATTTACCCAAGTACATGTACTTTCCGGGCAGTAACTAGTTACATTTACCCAAGTACATGTACTTTCTGGGCTTAACTAATTAAGTTTACCCAAGTACATGTACTTTCTGGGAAGTAACTAATTAAGTTTACCCAAGTACATGTACTTTCTGGGCTTAACTAATTACATTTACCCACGTACATGTACTTTCTGGGCAGTAACTAATTACATTTACCCAAGTACATATACTTTCTGGGCAGTAACTAATTAAATTTACCCAAGTACATATACTTTCTGGGCAGTAACTAATTAAGTTTACCCAAGTACATATACTTTCTGGGCAGTAACTAATTACATTTACCCAAATACATGTGCTTTCTGGGCTGTAAATAATTACATTTACCCACATACATTTACTTTCTGGGCTGTAACTAATTACATTTATTCAAGTACAAGGATTTTCTGGGTAGTAACTAATTACATTTACCCAAGTACATGTACTTTCTGGGCAGTAACTAGTTACATTTACCCAAGTACATGTACTTTCTGGGCTTAACTGATTACATTTACCCACGTACATGTACTTTCTGGGCAGTAACTAATTACATTTACCCAAGTACATATACTTTCTGGGCAGTAACTAATTACATTTACCCATGTACATGTACATTCTGGGCAGTAACTAATTACATTTACCCACGTACATGTACATTCTGGGCAGTAACTAATTACATTTACCTAAGTACATCTACTATCTGGACAGTAAGAGTTACATTTATTGAAGTATGTGTACATTCTGGACAGTACTTACAGGGCAGTAACTAATTACATTTACCCAAGTACATATACCTTCTGGGCTGTAAGTACATTTATTCAAGTATGTGTACTTTGGAGCAGTAAGTAGTTACACTTACTTAAGTATATGTACTATTTGGACAGTACGTAGTTACATTTATTCAAGTACATAGTCCATAACTAAAATATTGGAGTGTTTTCCAAGAGTAATACTTTTTGTTTCTACTCAAGTATATTTGTGACTAAAGAAATCTACTTTTTACCCAGTTGCGTTTTTCGGCTGTTCATATTCAGTTACTAATTACTTTTTTCCAAGTATCAAGTACTAATTAAGCCTTTAACCAATTCATAGCTAGCCACTTTCTGACCCCAGGGCTCCAGCTGAGCAGATTATTTGGAAGGTGGTCCGCGACAATGACCTGGCAGAGCGGCATGTCTGAGGCTTTTACACGACTTCTCACGACTAGGCTAAAAATATCCAGCTAAGAGTCTCTACGGTCAGAAAAGGACCATTAATGAAGGCCTGGAGGCCCCACGGACCCCCGACAAGTCCCTAACTGTGCAGCAGCAAAGCGGAGCTGATGCTTTTAATGGCGCTGGATGTTTTAATTAGAATTAGCATCGCCCTCCCTGAACCCTGTCCTCACAGCCGCACTGCTGCACACGTTCTCAGGAGTTCAGCTGCTCTGATAGGCTGAGAACAAGCAGCACAGCCTGTCACAAGTGTCAGATGGGCGCTTGCTTGCATCAACCGAGAGTGTGAACCCGAAGTTGGCGTGTGATTGGCTCTCGATGTGCCTAACCGCCAGAAATGTATCCGGAGGGCTCGGATTATATCGAGCGCGTGGGCTTGAGGTACGGACCGGAGCAGCGAGCTCGGTTTGTTTTGCAGATGATGTCTGACGCAAGGCTGCCGGAGAGGCGCCGGACTCGTCCTACAGAAAAAGAGAAAACGAGATATGATGGATGTTGCTGGAGCTCTAGTTCCAATGAAGACCCAGTGTCTCCAGTCGGTGAGGTTTTTAGTGGTATGTATAATATAAAATATACAATTGTTCTTTATGTTGCGACACAATTTCACGATGGTTGGACCAATAAAAATGATCTATAACAGCTTAGAAACCCATACCTGCCCATTAACTTACACTGAAACTGAAGACCTGGCCTACTTTATTGGAGATATTGGAGCATATATATATATATATATATATATATATATATATATATATATATATATATATATATATATATATATATATATATATATATATATATATATATATATATACACACTACAGCATCTAAACTGATAGTTTAGTGTTTATCTGATCTATAAGTATATGTTCACCAGTAAGAACAGCAGATATCCCACTGTTTCTCTCTCTCTCTTTCTCTCTGTGTATGTCTTTCTCTCTCTCACTTGCCCCTCGCTCTCTCTTTCTCTTACCCCACTCTCCCTCTCTCTTCCCCTGCTCTCTCTCTCTCTTTTTCCCCGCTCTCTCTCCCTCTATCTCTTTCTCTCTCTCTATGTCCCTCCTCCACCACTCTGTCTCTCTCTCTCGCGCGTTCTTTTTCTTTGTCTCTCCTCCACCACTTTCTCTCTCTCTCTCTTCCCCTACTCTCTCTCTCTCTCTCTCTCTCTCTCTCTTTCTCTCTTCCCCTACTCTCTCTTTCTCTCTCTCCCCTCTCTCTTTCTGTCTCTCTCTCTCTTCCCCCACTCTTTCCCTCTCTCTCTTTCTCTCTTTCCCTGCTCTCTCTCTCTCTCCTCCCCACTCTTTCCCTCTCTCTCTCTCTCTCTTTCCCTGCTCTCTTTCTCTCTCACTCTCTCTCTCACTCTCTCTCACTCTCTCTCTCTCTTCCCCCACACTCTCTCTTTCCCTCTCTTCCCCTGCTCTCTCGCTTTCTCTTTCTGTTTCTCTCTCTCTCTCTTCCCCCGCCACTCTCTCTCTCATTCTCTCTCTCTTCCCCCGCTCTCTCTGTCTCTCCCTCTTTCTGTCTATTTCTCTCTCTCTCTCTCTCTCTCTCTCTCTCTCTCTCTCTCTCTCTCTCTCTCTCTCTGAGCTACAGTAGGTTTGTGTTTATTAATCCTCTGAATGTGTGGAGTTATTACTGCTGTTGTTATACGTGTGATTAGTTCTATGTGTGTAATTACTTACAGAGAAGTATTCTAGTCTGAAACGTTATATAGAACACGCTGCAGAGTTAGTTAGAGTCTAGTTACTGGTCTAGTGATTGTCATCACATCTTATTAAATAAATATCTGATCTCAGATCGAGCTCATCTTAAAACACTGTTAAAAAATAGTAGAAGAAAAACAGTGTAAATATTGTTGTTATATATTAATGACAGTTAATAATAAACAATGGAATAAACAGGGGAATTCAAATCATCAATTCAGTCAGCCTGGCATGGAAAAATGCATATTTTAAATATTCTGGTTTAATATATATATATATATATATATATATATATATATATATATATATATATATATATATATATATATATATATATATATATATATAATACGTTGTAGAAGTCCTAAGGTGATAGTTTTCTACGCTGATGTTCTTTAAAAAGAGCAGATCTGATTAGAACAGATGTAGATAATCAGACATACAATACAAAGTAACATGAATATGTTATTGTGAGAGAAGTAGATCAGATCTTGATCCAGTTTGAAGAACAAATTTAGGTTCCAGATTTCTCCTGGACGCCCCAGACATTGTATGAATGTATTCAGTTCCTTCAGCAGCAAATCTTGATTTAGCTTAATGAAGTACTGAGCAGTCAAAGCAGGTATTAGATGAGAACTGATAATAATACTGGGTTGTTTAGGAGAAGCTTGGAAAGGGTTAAATAAACACACTGGCGTATGTAAAACACTACTTACTCTCTTAATATTATATAAATGAGTAAGTGTGATGCGTCCACTGTGGTTGAGGTACAGATCTGGGGGAAAAGCTGGTTAAAGAACGTCTCCAGGATGAGAGGGGTCAGCTGTCATATTGCCAGTGCTCTGCTGGTGTAGATGTCATTTGGCAGACTACATCCAACGATCTGCTCTGCTGGCCTGATTATGAGCTGGCTTGCTCTTGCGAGGTTGGACGATCCAAACCAGATGGTTATAGATGGTACGATCCAGTTCATTCTGTAGAACTGGACCATCTTGAGGTTCTCCAGCTGCTTTAGGAAGAACCTCTTCGCTGGGCTTTTGCTCTTGGTGTTGGAGACCGTGTTCTTTTCAAATGTCAGGTTCCTGGATATGATGGTGCCCAGGAACTTGAGTGACCATAAAAGCTGTTGCCTTATAGGAGAGTTGGATTAACATTTAAGGCTCTTGTTCATTGTTTAGTAAAACCAGGCCCAGATCAACCTATGGGTTTTAGGGGGTGTGTCCCGGGGTCCAGGCCACTAAGGAGTGCTCCTCCTGAGGAATAACGGGAAAATCTAGACCACTGCTGTGTCCAACTTTTCTTTGGGTTATGGATAATTATAATCCTGATCCCCTCTATGTTTCCTTCTCCAAACCCTTCAATCCAGATAAGATTTCAGGATGAGTTCTTCCTTTAAAGGTACATACTTTAAACCGAGGTGTCAAGTATATATACTTTTAAGCTTTAAGTAGTTTTAAAAGCAGTACTTTTATACTTTTACTGGAGTAAAAAGCTCAAGGCGATACTCTAACTTTTACAGAAGTATTTTTAACCATAGTATCTATACTTTTACCTGAGTAATGAATGAACAAACTCCTGACAACTTTAGATTTGACCTTCTCTTTAATGTGTGCATCTTGCTATTAGACAAAAGCATTTTAATGGCAGCCCAAAGTAAAACAAGTACCTTCCAAATGAGAACTCAATGGAAAAGCAATGACTCAAAGGAAGTCAATGGAAAAGCATTTTGATCAAAGGCTTTTCATCATGAAAGTTGGAAAGAATGTGAGGAACAACCATTGGAGAAAACTGGAGTGTTCTTTGGACAGCACAGATCTGTGCTTAGCAGTGATTGTGGTTAGCTTGGATGGCCCTCATGCAACACCAATTTCCCCAATCATCTACAGAAAGTAGTCTGATAGCCACCCACCAAGCATTTCTGGGTTAGGGTTCTTATAACCAGAGGGGAGCCACCTTCAGCCCCTTCTAAATGCTTTATTGATTAAGATTACAGGCTTTTCTTAAGAGGAAATCACTAATAACTGCATTATGCTTTGTTAAGATGTTATTATGCAAATGATTGCATTTGAGTGAATCACCTCATTTCCAGCTAATTAATCAACTAATTTATGCCTAATAAATGATTGTAATGCATTTTATTCCTGTAAGTTCTGGGTTGCGTTAAGTGATTTGTTAAGCTAACAGGAACTTAATGAGTTTTAGTCCTACACTTTGATGTTTCACGCTTATAGCATCTACTAAAAAGTCTGTTGATGCTTCCTAGAACAATAAATGGGAATGAAATGTGGCCAATTGTACATTAATAGCATGGAAATTTCTCGTTTTATAAATGTTAATAATGTTGATCTGCATAACAAAGACACAAGAAAGTGCAATTAATTAATTCATGTGATTATGAAGACTTTTCAAGTAACTATTTTGGGCTTTACTGATAATTGATGTTCATCTTCAAACCAGCCTGAAGTTCCTATTTGCCAGACTCTTACTTCTAATGTTCCACCTTAAACGCTGCAGCTTGTACAGTAGCTCCATTTAAGGTGGAACAGAAAATTCCTGGAAACAACATGGAGCAGCTTAGCTATCTACATTGTATGAGGGTGGAGCTGAGATGAGGATGAGAGACATAATCTAAAAAAAAAAAAAATTGGAAACACAATGCATGATTTTTTAAAATAATTGATTTGTATGTTACTGCTGCAAATAAGTATTTGAACACCTGCCAATCAGCAAAAATCCTGGCCCTCAAAGAGTCCTCCTCTAAAAAGTCCACCTCCAATTATTATTTTAAATGAGAAGCACCTGTTTGAGCTCGTTAGCTGCATGAAGACACCTGTCCACGCCACACTATCAATAAGACTCCAACTACTAACATGGTTAAGACCAAAGAGCTGTCCAAAGACACCAGAGACAAAACTCTAGACCTCCACAAGGCTGAAAAGGGCTACGGGGAAATTGGCAAGCAGCTTGTTGAAAAAAGATCAACTGTTGGAGCAATTATTAGAAAAAGAAAAAGCTAAACATGGCTGTCAATCTCCCTCAGACTGGGGCTCCATGCAAGATCTCACCTCGTGGCTTATCAATGATCTTAGGAAAGGTGAGGAATCAGCCCAGAACTACCTGGGGGAAGCTACTCAATGACCTAAAGAGAGCTGGCACCACTGTTTCCAAGCTTACTCTCTTACTCTCTCTCTCTCTCTCTCTCTCTCTCTCTCTCTCTCTCTCTCTCTCTCTCTCTCTCTGAGCTACAGTAGGTTTGTGTTTATTAATCCTCTGAATGTGTGGAGTTATTACTGCTGTTGTTATACGTGTGATTATTTCTATGTGTGTAATTACTTACAGAGAAGTATTCTAGTCTGAAACGTTATATAGAACACACTGCAGAGTTAGTTAGAGTCTAGTTACTGGTCTAGTGATTGTCATCACATCTTATTAAATAAATATCTGATCTCAGATCGAGCTCATCTTAAAACACTGTTAAAAAATAGTAGAAGAAAAACAGTGTAAATATTGTTGTTATATATTAATGACAGTTAATAATAAACAATGGAATAAACAGGGGAATTCAAATCATCAATTCAGTCAGCCTGGCATGGAAAAATGCATATTTTAAATATTCTGGTTTAATATATATATATATATATATATATATATATATATATATATATATATATATATATATATATATATATATATATAATACATTGTAGAAGTCCTAAGGTGATAGTTTTCTACGCTGATGTTCTTTAAAGGTGTAAAAAGAGCAGATCTGATTAGAACAGATGTAGATAATCAGACATACAATACAAAGTAACATGAATATGTTATTGTGAGAGAAGTAGATCAGATCTTGATCCAGTTTGAAGAACAAATTTAGGTTCCAGATTTCTCCTGGACGCCCCAGACATTGTATGAATGTATTCAGTTCCTTCAGCAGCAAATCTTGATTTAGCTTAATGAAGTACTGAGCAGTCAAAGCAGGTATTAGATGAGAACTGATAATAATACTGGGTTGTTTAGGAGAAGCTTGGAAAGGGTTAAATAAACACACTGGCGTATGTAAAACACTACTTACTCTCTTAATATTATATAAATGAGTAAGTGTGATGCGTCCACTGTGGTTGAGGTACAGATCTGGGGGAAAAGCTGGTTAAAGAACGTCTCCAGGATGAGAGGGGTCAGCTGTCATATTGCCAGTGCTCTGCTGGTGTAGATGTCATTTGGCAGACTACATCCAACGATCTGCTCTGCTGGCCTGATTATGAGCTGGCTTGCTCTTGCGAGGTTGGACGATCCAAACCAGATGGTTATAGATGATACGATCCAGTTCATTCTGTAGAACTGGACCATCTTGAGGTTCTCCAGCTGCTTTAGGAAGAACCTCTTCGTTGGGCTTTTGCTCTTGGTGTTGGAGACCGTGTTCTTTTCAAATGTCAGGTTCCTGGATATGATGGTGCCCAGGAACTTGAGTGACCATAAAAGCTGTTGCCTTATAGGAGAGTTGGATTAACATTTAAGGCTCTTGTTCATTGTTTAGTAAAACCAGGCCCAGATCAACCTATGGGTTTTAGGGGGTGTGTCCCGGGGTCCAGGCCACTAAGGAGTGCTCCTCCTGAGGAATAACGGGAAAATCTAGACCACTGCTGTGTCCAACTTTTCTTTGGGTTATGGATAATTATAATCCTGATCCCCTCTATGTTTCCTTCTCCAAACCCTTCAATCCAGATAAGATTTCAGGATGAGTTCTTCCTTTAAAGGTACATACTTTAAACCGAGGTGTCAAGTATATATACTTTTAAGCTTTAAGTAGTTTTAAAAGCAGTACTTTTATACTTTTACTGGAGTAAAAAGCTCAAGGCGATACTCTAACTTTTATAGAAGTATTTTTAACCATAGTATCTATACTTTTACCTGAGTAATGAATGAACAAACTCCTGACAACTTTAGATTTGACCTTCTCTTTAATGTGTGCATCTTGCTATTAGACAAAAGCATTTTAATGGCAGCCCAAAGTAAAACAAGTACCTTCCAAATGAGAACTCAATGGAAAAGCAATGACTCAAAGGACGTCAATGGAAAAGCATTTTGATCAAAGGCTTTTCATCATGAAAGTTGGAAAGAATGTGAGGAACAACCATTGGAGAAAACTGGAGTGTTCTTTGGACAGCACAGATCTGTGCTTAGCAGTGATTGTGGTTAGCTTGGATGGCCCTCATGCAACACCAATTTCCCCAATCATCTACAGAAAGTAGCCTGATAGCCACCCACCAAGCATTTCTGGGTTAGGGTTCTTATAACCAGAGGGGAGCCACCTTCAGCCCCTTCTAAATGCTTTATTGATTAAGATTACAGGCTTTTCTTAAGAGGAAATCACTAATAACTGCATTATGCTTAATAAATGCTTTGTTAAGATGTTATTATGCAAATGATTGCATTTGAGTGAATCACCTCATTTCCAGCTAATTAATCAACTAATTTATGCCTAATAAATGATTGTAATGCATTTTATTCCTGTAAGTTCTGGGTTGCGTTAAGTGATTTGTTAAGCTAACAGGAACTTAATGAGTTTTAGTCCTACACTTTGATGTTTCACGCTTATAGCATCTACTAAAAAGTCTGTTGATGCTTCCTAGAACAATAAATGGGAATGAAATGTGGCCAATTGTACATTAATAGCATGGAAATTTCTCGTTTTATAAATGTTAATAATGTTGATCTGCATAACAAAGACACAAGAAAGTGCAATTAATTAATTCATGTGATTATGAAGACTTTTCAAGTAACTATTTTGGGCTTTACTGATAATTGATGTTCATCTTCAAACCAGCCTGAAGTTCCTATTTGCCAGACTCTTACTTCTAATGTTCCACCTTAAACGCTGCAGCTTGTACAGTAGCTCCATTTAAGGTGGAACAGAAAATTCCTGGAAACAACATGGAGCAGCTTAGCTATCTACATTGTATGAGGGTGGAGCTGAGATGAGGATGAGAGACATAATCTAAAAAAAAAAAAAATTGGAAACACAATGTATGATTTTTTAAAATAATTGATTTGTATGTTACTGCTGCAAATAAGTATTTGAACACCTGCCAATCAGCAAAAATCCTGGCCCTCAAAGAGTCCTCCTCTAAAAAGTCCACCTCCAATTATTATTTTAAATGAGAAGCACCTGTTTGAGCTCGTTAGCTGCATGAAGACACCTGTCCACGCCACACTATCAATAAGACTCCAACTACTAACATGGTTAAGACCAAAGAGCTGTCCAAAGACACCAGAGACAAAACTCTAGACCTCCACAAGGCTGAAAAGGGCTACGGGGAAATTGGCAAGCAGCTTGTTGAAAAAAGATCAACTGTTGGAGCAATTATTAGAAAAAGAAAAAGCTAAACATGACTGTCAATCTCCCTCAGACTGGGGCTCCATGCAAGATCTCACCTCGTGGCTTATCAATGATCTTAGGAAAGGTGAGGAATCAGCCCAGAACTACCTGGGGGAAGCTGCTCAATGACCTAAAGAGAGCTGGCACCACTGTTTCCAAGCTTACTGTGGGTAATACATTAAGACGTCATAGTTTAAAGCCATGCATGGCATGGAAGGTTCCCCTGCTTAAATCAGCACACGTCCAGGCCCGTCTTAAGTTTCCCCATGACCATTTGGATGATCCAAAGGAGTCATGGGAGAAAGTTCTGTGGTCTGATGAGACCAAAATAGAACTTTTTGTCTTAATTCCACTTGCCGTGTTTGGAGGAGGAAGAATGATGAGCACCATCCCAAAAACACCATCCCTACTGTGAAGCATTGGGGTGGAGGCATCATGCTTTGGGGGGGTTGTTCTGCACATGGGGCACTGTATTAAGGAGAGGATTACCAGAGCCATGTATTGCGAGATTTTGGGGAACCACCTCCTTCCCACAGTTAGAGCACTGAAGATGGGTCATGGCTGGGTCTTTCAACATGACAATGACCCAAAGCACACAGCCAGGAGAACCAAGAAGTGGTTCTGTAAGAAGCATATCAAGGTTCTGGAGTGGATTAGCCAGTCTCCAGACCTAAACCCTATAGAAAATCTTTGGAGGGAGCTCAAACTCCATGTTTCTCAGCGACAGCCCAGAAACTTGGCTGATATGGAGAAGATCTGTGTGGAGGAATGGGCCAAAACCCAGTGCAAACCTGGTGAAAAGTGTTCATGCTGTAGTCTTGTCTCTGCAGTCGAATGGCTGCAGGGCGGCTGTGGAAGTGTTTAAGTCCACCGTGGCACCGTGCCCTGCCTCGGCAACACCCCCCTATTACTCGCAAAGGAAGGAAACTCTGCCGCCATCTTGACAAGCCGTTTAGGCTGGCTAATGCAATTATGAGTCACCTAGAGATGGAGCCAGAAATCAGAGAGGCACAGTCGGCCCAGCGTCGGGGAAGCAGGCTGGGAACCGTGTGAACTGTTGTTCAGAGAATTTATTTTCAGCCACGGGGCTTTAACTGTCCTCGACCCAGATGAAGTGGCCTCCACTGTTTCTTCATACCTGTTAACCTGTTATATGTAGCCATTTTTCCCATTTTCATTCTTCCATCATTTGAACATGACAGCTGCTCTTTATACCCTGTGACAGTTTCATAGTTTCATGATGAATGGACCAATAGAAATGCTACATTGAAAGTTAGTAAGCCTCTCTTGTAAGTGAGTGAAAAACAACTCTCTCACTCTCTCGCTCTCTCTCTCTCTCTCTCTCTCTATATATATATATATATATATATATATATATATATATATATATATATAGAGAGAGAGAGAGAGAGAGATCTGGGGTCCATGACACTAAATAACAATGGTAAACCACTGGGGTCCTTGCCTGCTGCCAAATTGGGGACCACAAGAAAAACCCTCTGGGGTTCATGACTGTAGCCAACTTTGGGACCACAACCTAACTGGGAACAACAGGAGTAACAATCAGGGGTCCAAGACTGTAGGCTAACTGGGAACCACAGCGTTAACAATGTGGGGTCCATGACTATAGCCTAACTGGGAACCACATTGTTAACAATCTGGGGTCCATGACTGTCGCCTAACTGGGAACCACAGTGTTAACAATCTGGGGTCCATGACTATAGCCTGCCTAACTGGGAGCCACAGTGTTAACAAGCTGAGGTCCATGACTGTAGCCTAACTGGCGACCACAGGGTTAACAATCTGCGATCCATGACTGTAGCCTAGCTGGGGACCACAATGTTAACCCTATGGGCTGTGGCCTGACTGTTGCCTAAATGGGGACCTCAATGATACCGACCTGGGGTCCTTGACTGCTGCCTAATTGGTGACCACAAGAAAAACCCTCTAAGGCTCATGACTGTAGCCAGCTTTGGGACCATAACCTAACTGGGAACAACAGCAGTAACAATCAGGGGTCCAGGACTGTCACCTAACTGGGTTCCACAGCGTTAACAATGTGGGGTCCATGACTATAGCCTAACTGGGAACCACATTGTTAACAATCTGGGGACCATGATGGTAACCCTATGGGGATCATGACTGTTGCCTAACTGGAGACCACAGCCTTAATAATCTGGGCTCCATGACTGCACTAACTGTCTAACTTGGGACCACAATGGTAACCCTAAGGGGCCCTTGACTGCTTTATAATTATGGACCACAAGAACAACTAATATAAATAAATATTGTTGGGCTCCAACTTCTCTATTCAAACTTGTCTATAAACACATGTATTCAGTGAGGTGCATCCAGACTTTTGACTGGTAGTGTACTCCTGTGGATAAATATTTATCTTTGAGTTGAACAGTTTTAATCACAACTATGCATAAATCTGTCCCGCCGCTCCAGCCCTGCGTTCACTCTCCGGTTCAGTTTCACTCTTGTTGTTGATCGGCTTCCTCATTAAAGGTGACACATAACAAGCGGAGCTTTGGCATTGAATATTTCTAAACTTGATGGAGTGGAAACTCTGGTAAATCATTGTGGTTGAGTTACTGGAGAGTTATTACTTGAAGTCTTCACTTCCCCATCCAAATCACTGAATTCAGGTGTTCCAATCACTTCATGGCCACAGGTATAAAAAACAGCACCTAGTCATCTTTCAGACTGCTTCTACACACATTAGTAAAGAATGGGTCTCTCTCAGGAGCTCAGTGAACTCCAGCGTGGTACCGTGATAGGACGCTACCTGTGGAACAAGTCCAGTGGTGAAGTTTCCTCACTACTAAATATTCCACAGTGGACTGTCAGTGGTGTTAGAACAAAGTGAAAGTGATTGAGAACGACAGCAACTCAGACACCAAGTGGTAGAACACGTACAATGACAGAGCTGGTCAGCAGATGCTGAGGAGCATAGTGCACAGAGGTCACCAACTTTCTACAGAGTCAATCACTACAGACCTCCAAACTTCATGTGGTCTTCAGATCAGCTCAAGAACAGAGCGTAGAGAGCTTCATGGAATGGGTCTCCATGACCGAGCAGCTGCATCCAAGCCTTACATCACCAAGAACAATGCAGAGCGTCGGATGCAGTGGAGTAAAGCACGCCGCCACTGGACTCTAGAGCAGCGGAGACGAGTTCTCTGGAGTGACCAATCACACTTCTCCGTCTGGCAATCTGATGGAGTCTGGGTTTGGTGGTTGCCAGGAGAATGGTACTGGTCTGACTGCATTGTGCCAAGTGTAAAGTTTGGTGGAGGTGGGATTATGGTGCAGGGTTGTTGTTCAGGAGGTGGGCTTGGACCCTCAGTTCCAGTGAAAGGAACTCTTAATGCTTCAGCAGACCAAGAGATTCTGGAAAATTCCATGCTCCCAACTTTGTGGGGCCAGTTTGGAGACAACCCCTTCCTGTTCCCAAACTGGCCCCACAAAGTTGGGAGCATGGAATTTGGAGGAGGAGCGAGTTTGGTGTGGAGGAACTTAACTGTCCTGCACAGAGTCCTGACCTCAACCTGATAGAACACCTTTGGGATGAATTAGAGCGGAGACTGCGAGCCAGGCCTTCTCGTCCAACATCAGCGTATAGGCACTAGGAACTAGCAACAGGTACGTGGGGAGGGGGGAGTGGACACAAACACCAAGCTGCAGGCAGTGTCCCGTATGTTTATGATTTGTTAAAAATTATTAATGGTTAGTGACAATGTTGTAGAAGTGATCATATGAAAATGTAAATACTTGAAGAGATTAATAGAAATAGTGATGCATATTGATATCTATCTGTTTGCTACCTTGTTAAACTATTGTTGATAATTATTGTGAGAAATCGTTAACATGATCAGTATCTTCACATGCATATCATTGATTATTAATAGTAACATATAATTAAAGATAAATTGAGCAAATTTGTGATTTCACAAATGTGTATCAAACTGGTAGCCCTCCATATTAATTGGTACCCAAGAAGAAGCTCTCAGTTTAAAAAACATTGGTCACCCCTGCAGTAGAGACTGCAGTGCATCTGTCGATGCACTGCCTTCTGCACTCCCTTCTCGTCATTAGTGGTCCATTTCTGACCGTAGAGCTGGATATTGTTTTGGTGGTGGGCCACTCTCAACCCTGCAGTGATGCTGAAGTGTGTAAAAACCCTAGTGTTGCTTCACTCTTTCAGAGTTCCTGTATAGATAACAAGCTAACAACATAATCTGTAACCTAAGAGGCTAAAAGCTCTGAGACTAAACCACAAGCAAACAAGCAATGACCGCAGAACGATTTGCTTCACTGAGTTCAAGAAGTATGTAAACGCAAGTCATATTATGTAGGTTAACAATTTTCTGGGAGTTTGGCAACCCAGTTGGGGCCCACAAAGATTTGTCCATCTGTGGGTGTGTTAGCCATTGTGGGTCACTAAAACAAGACTAATTTAAGCTAATGATGGGGTCAAGGTGGGGCCCTTATGAGCAACATGGGCAAAAATGTTAAATAGGACCCATACAGGACATACACATAGACAGGAATGGGCAGCTTAACTGCAGCCTAATTTAGGGTCCCAATGGTAACAGTCTGGGGTCCATGACTGTAGCCTAACTGGGAACCACAGTGTTAACGATCTGGAGTACATGACTGCAGCCTAACTGTGGACCACAATGGTATCCCTCTGGGGTTCATGACTGTCATCTAATTGGGGACCTCAATGATACCGACCTGGGGTCCTTAACTGTTGCCCAGTTGGGGACCACAATAATAACCCAATGCGTTTCATAAACATAGCCTATCTTGGGACCACCATTGTATGAACCTGTGGTCCATAACTGTAGCCTAACCTGTTACCCCAATAGTAACAATCCAGTGTCCATGATTGTAGCCTAATTGCGAAACAAAACAATCTGGGGTCCATACATACATAATTGTATGTACCTGGAGTCCATGATTGTAGCCAAATTGTGGACCAGAACATTAACCCTCTGGGGTCCATACTTGTTATCCAACTGGGGCCCACATATAACCTATCAAAGAATTAATTAAAAGCTGGTGCAACCCTGTTATAACTTAGGGCATGCATGGACATGTTAGTTGGGTTGGACTTTAGCGATCATCCCTTGTGACATTGTTTGTAGATGCTCTGAAAGAACCTTTTAAAACTTTTAAAAACTTGAAGGCTGAGGAGTAACTGATCATCATAGTCACAAAACCAACTTCACTAAGGCTTTGTGTTAGCTCACCTCAGCATTGAAGTCTGGCAAGTAAACATTAGTGGCTTATGCCCAGATCGGTCGGCTGCTTCAGAATCTGGTAATGTTGTTACCAGGTTAAACACCTGATTCAAATATTGTTGGCAGGACCCTGCAGGTCTTAGTTCTTCCAAAAAAAAACAAATATTACTAATGTTTCTATAGTTTCACTAATCAGAAGTCTGCAGGTCTTCTATTCAGGCCACCAGAAACGCCTACCAAGTCCCCCCAATTTCCAAACCCAACTCCCCACCATACCAATACCACATCAGTGTCACCACGATGCCTGAGAATGACCCACAACCCAAATAATATCTGGTTGACGGTGGACCTATTGTGGTCCCATGGGCGTGGTAGTGGAGGGAAAAAGTGGACCTGACTACCCAGGGCCCAAGAAGGGAGAGGGGCCCATGAAAATCCTGATTTATTTTTTTTGCTCACCTTCCTCGTGTACTGGCATGGATAGGGGCCCACTGACATTGAGAGTATACAGGGCCCAGAATTTGCTGCTACGCCCCTGGGTGGTCCCTTAACCGCTGATGGACGTGGGAAGTGCAGCGGCAACAAACTGTGGAGCAACAGATAAGCTACAGTCTGTAATTGTACTTGTAACAATGTATTGAATTAAACAAACTACCGCTGCCTGAACCACGCGCCACTTGTTACCGCAGTATGCTTTGTGGATTAGGAAGCCGGCTCCTGTTAACATGCTGTAGATGTGTAGATTGCTGCCTGGGGCGCGCAGCCCCATGATTTCCTCATGTGGGGTATGAAAAGATGCAGTAAACATTGAAATTACACGCCTGCACAATTTCTCAATGTGCGCAGCGGCGGAAAGGATGAGCACATTACCATAATCCAATATAACAACACTTCGTCTTCTTCCTTTGTGCCAGGGGTTTTCCGCAATTAGGAATATATTATGAGGAGAAGTTCAATGGCTGGCATGGCGACGCGGCACAGCGCTCGACTGTTGAACGACGTGACTCGGAATCTGCTTGATGGCGTAGTTGGTAGTTTGGATGCGCCTGGTTGAATGTATGTGTCATGATTGTACAGATATTTTAATCTTCAGGCTGATTTCCAAAGACCAGACAGTGGAGAACCCTCAGGACCCTCCAGACCTTTGGAGATCGTTCCTATTTAAGGCTTCTTCTTTTGAAACTCTAATTATTGTCGTAATGCTCTTATTGCATGGGTACATTTTCATCACAAGCAAGAGGGTCTTAATCAGGGCATTGGGTATGATCCAATCAGGATTTCTTCTTTGTGGTAACCCATAATCCATATAAGCCATCCCACTAATCAGGCCTTCAAGAGCTGGAGGCCCTAAACTGAAGGTCTCAAACATTTTGATAGAGCAAGTTTTCATTCGTCTAAGCTGCTTATGCTTCTGGGTCACTGGAGCTTATCCCAGCGCCCATTGGGCAGAAGTCAGGGAACACCCTGGACAGGCCGCCAGTCCATCACGGGATAGGGGGAGAGGGGGGTTTAGGGCATCTCCAACTCATCCTCACTGTGTATCTTTGGACTGTGATGGAAAACCCTCACAAACATGGGAAGAACATACAAACTCCACACAGAAAGGTCTCTGGTTGCCCAGCTGGAGAATCAAACCCAAACCCTTCCTGCTGAGGCAACAGTGCTGCCCAACACTCTGACCCAAGTGGTGTTGCGACCAGCAGTAGAGCAAGCCCCCCAAACCAAATGTGCACCCCCAGCTTGCATGTTCACACTGACATCCTACCAAAACATACAGCCCACCATCTCTGGGAACATTGTCTAGAACCATCAGAACTCTACTGGAAGGTTTCCTGTATAAGTGCCAGCAGATTGTGATTGAAGCCAGTCAGCTCTCTAGGACGAGGGCTGGAGACCACTGGACCTTTGCCTTAAAGATTCATGGATTTCCGTTTAGGCCAGTGGTCACCACCCTTAGCCCTGGATATGTACCTTCCTGTGGAGTAGTTTGCAACCACCATCTGCCACACATGCTCCGGCCAATTATTTTTCTTAGAGGTCTTGATTGGCTGGAACACATGGGTTAGCAAAGCTTTGGCGAAAAGAAGCATGTTAGATGCAGGTTGGAACTGAACCCTGAACTCTCACTAGTACACTATATAACAGAGTTTGAGGTTCAGGGTATGTATGGTTCTGAGTACTGAACTCTCACTAGTACACTATATAACAGAGTTTGAGGTTCAGGGTATGTACGGTTCTGAGTACTGAACTCTCACTAGTACACTATATAACAGAGTTTGAGGTTCAGGGTATGTACAGTTCTGAGTACTGAACTGTCACTAGTACACTATATAACAGAGTTTGAGGTTCAGGGTATGTACAGTTCAGGGTATGTACAGTTCTGAGTACTGAACTCTCACTAGTACACTATATAACAGAGTTTGAGGTTCAGGGTATTTACAGTTCTGAGTACTGAACTCTCACTATTACACTATATAACAGTGTTTGAGGTTCAGGGTATGTACAGTTCAGGGTATGTACAGTTCTGAGTACTGAACTCTCATTAGTACACTATATAACAGAGTTTGAGGTTCAGGGTATGTACGGTTCTGAGTACTGAACTCTCACTAGTACACTATATAACAGAGTTTGAGGTTCAGGGTATGTACAGTTCTGAGTACTGAACTATCACTAGTACACTAAATAACAGAGTTTGAGGTTCAGGGTATGTACAGTTCTGAGTACTGAACTCTCACTAGTACACTATTTAACAGAGTTTGAGGTTCAGGGTATTTACAGTTCTGAGTACAGAACTCTCACTATTACACTATATAACAGAGTTTGAGGTTCAGGGTATGTACAGTTCAGGGTATGTACAGTTCTGAGTACTGAACTCTCATTAGTACACTATATAACAGAGTTTGAGGTTCAGGGTATTTACAGTTCTGAGTACTGAACTCTCACTATTACACTATATAACAGTGTTTGAGGTTCAGGGTATGTACAGTTCAGGGTATGTACAGTTCTGAGTACTGAACTCTCATTAGTACACTATATAACAGAGTTTGAGGTTCAGGGTATGTACGGTTCTGAGTACTGAACTCTCACTAGTACACTATATAACAGAGTTTGAGGTTCAGGGTATGTACAGTTCTGAGTACTGAACTATCACTAGTACACTAAATAACAGAGTTTGAGGTTCAGGGTATGTACAGTTCTGAGTACTGAACTCTCACTAGTACACTATTTAACAGAGTTTGAGGTTCAGGGTATTTACAGTTCTGAGTACAGAACTCTCACTATTACACTATATAACAGAGTTTGAGGTTCAGGGTATGTACAGTTCAGGGTATGTACAGTTCTGAGTACTGAACTCTCATTAGTACACTATATAACAGAGTTTGAGGTTCAGGGTATGTACGGTTCTGAGTACTGAACTCTCACTAGTACACTATATAACAGAGTTTGAGGTTCAGGGTATGTACAGTTAAGGTATGGACAGTTCTGAGAACTGAACTCTCACTAGTACACTATATAACAAAGTCTGAGGTTCAGGGTATGTACAGTTCTGAGTACTGAACTCTCACTAGTACACTATTTAACAGAGTTTGAGGTTCAGGGTATTTACAGTTCTGAGTACTGAACTCTCACTAGTACACTATATAATAGAGTTTGAGGTTCAGGGTATGTACAGTTCAGGGTATGTACAGTTCTGAGTACTGAACTATCACTAGGACACTATATAACAGAGTTTGAGGTTCAGGGTATGGACAGTTCTGAGTACTGAACTCTCACTAGTACACTATATAACAGAGTTTGAGGTTCAGGGTATGTACAGTTCTGAGTACTGAACTATCACTAGTACACTATATAACAGAGTTTGAGGTTCAGGGTATGTACAGTTAAGGTATGGACAGTTCTGAGTACTGAACTCTCACTAGTACACTATATAACAAAGTCTGAGGTTCAGGGTATGTACAGTTCTGAGTACTGAACTCTCACTAGTACACTATTTAACAGAGTTTGAGGTTCAGGGTATTTACAGTTCTGAGTACTGAACTCTCACTAGTACACTA